>CM065643.1:53984833-54403625 GCA_033220585.1 Dipteronia sinensis
ATTCGAGGCGGCATCCTTTCTCTCTTCGGATTAACTAAAGCAATCAGAACCCTAGATTTCAATAGTTGAAAAGAACAAAAAATCCCCCAATTTCACCAACAATATTGAACAAATTATGTGTAAGTAGGAGACAAATAGAACAAAAAGAAAACCCTAGCATCAAAGACCTGGAAAAATTGTGTTGACGCGAGACTATAAAAAGGCTTTTATTCCGTGTTATATAAGGAGACAAAGTGTAGGTGTGAGTACTTTTTTGAACGTACGATTGAGTAACTGTCGGTTGAAGATTTATTTTGTGGCGGTGATAGACTCGTCGCGTGATAAGGAAGCGTTACATGTATTGTATGTGAAATAGAGTATTTTTGTCTCGTCAAATTGATGACTTGCGAACTAATCTATGGTTTCTGATTCTTCATGCTGCCTGAAGTATAGGATCTTTTTTAGATTTTCTTGCAACGAGTCATCGAGTTATCAATTATCACACGTGTGATCGACTGAACATGGAATTTTTTTTTTTTTTTGAATAAATATATTATTGGTTCAACCAAAATATAAAATTTTAATTTAACTAAACACTAGAAAATATAACTAAATTGAAATTTTCAATCCTACATCATCCTGTTTTTTTTTTCTTAATTGACACAAAAATCAAGTCATAAATGTTTTGAAACTATATATTACTAATGCGGCTAAAATTGAGATCGGCCAAATCCAACCACCGCTAATGTAGCTAAAATTGATCGAATATAACGTTAGTATTGTTTGTATTACCGGTACGTCCAAATTTGATACTAAAATTGAATCAAGAGACTATTGAGGAATTAAGATCAAGCTAGTGGGATAAATCTATCATATGGGTAAGATTTGTATTTCTAATACGTCTAAAATTGATACCAAATCGAATCAAGGTTTAAAGTGTTTACCGATGACTTCAAAATTCAAATCAAGCATTAATAGTGGTCAAAAGAATATAGACAGTTAATTAATGGCGGTTTCAAATAAGTCCAACCTTCATACATAAGGGTATGAAGGGTAGGGGTGGGTATATGTTGGTTTGAGTTGGGTTTGACGATACCCAGATCAAACTGTTATTTAATCGGGTTATTTTTTTACAATCCAAACCAAACAAATTACAGTAGAACCCCTCTAAATTAATATTATTGGGACCCGCCTTTGAGTATTAATTTAGAGAGGTTATTAATTTTAAAAGTTTTATCTTATAAAGTGTTATTTTATCTTAGAAAACGTGTGGAAGCCGGTTTTTTTTTTTATTTAGGTAAAGTTTATTTTCGGGATTCATTATTTAGTTGGTTTTCTTCTTTAGGGAAAGTTCTTTTTTTTTTTATGATTCCTAATCACAATAGAACTAACCATGGCGAATCAAAAGGTTTTGCTTCTCGTTGACAATTGCACCGCTCATGTACCACTTACAAAACTACATAATCACATCAAACTCAGGAACACCATAGTGCACTATCTGCCACCAAATTTAAAGAAGCGTGTTACACTCCAACCGAAAATGATATCATCAATGACATCACAAGGCATAATTATGATGGTGTGGTTGAGATAGATGATGACAATGGCATTAGTCATGAGATACCTAAAGTCTCTACAAGTAATGATGTTGAATGCTAAATTTAATTGAAACTTTTTGGCTACAATAAGAAGGTGATCGTAATAACTTCTTGAAGACAATTCAAAATATGAAGGATGAAGTCAAAAATATCAAATATGGTGGCCTAGTGCAAACTAGCATTTTGAAGTACTTTTTTAGTTCTTGAATAATAAGTAATATATTTTATACTTTTATAAAATTATTAATTTATGAGACAGTTGGGACCGAAATTTTACATTAGGTTTCAAAAAGAAATTATTAATTATTACGATATATGGGTTTATTAATTTTTTCCACTGGCCCGAGTCGGGACTGGAATTTTTTATTAACTTAGAGATGATATTAATTTATAGGAGATTAATTTACAAGAGTTCTACTGTATAAAGCCAAACCAAACCAATAAAAATCGGTTTGGTTCGGTTTGGTTTGGATTGACGGTTTAAGAAAATAGTTACATTATTTTTTATATTTGAACAAATATAATAATATCAATATAAATAGTTAAACTCGTTATTAATAAGATAAATAAAAATACTAAATTTAACCAAAGTGCATAACAATAATTGTTTTAAAAAAATTGAAGTGTAGAATGCGTAAAACTTAAAATAAAAAAAAAAACTAAACCGTATTGCTTAATGTGTTTTTGTTTGAAACAAAAAAAAAATACTTATCCTCAATAAAGTTGCTTAGTGCTAACAACTTCGGATGAAATGAAATAGTTTTAAAAATTGGTTAACTTTATTTTTTTTATATGATTATATATATATATATATATATATATATAAGTATGTAATGGTTTGGGTTGGATTATACGGGTTGATAAAACATAACCCACAAACCAACCCAAACCAATCGGGTTATTAAAAAGTAATCCCAACAGTTTTTATTCTTTAACAAATCAAAACCAACCCGCTTAAATTGGTTTGGTTTGGTTTGAAAGGGTTAATCAATTTGGTTGTTTGGATGCCCACCCCTATGCCTACCCCTGCACAAGGGAGGTGAGACTTGAATCATCAACACAATTACAATTATGGAGGATCTTATAAGTAACCATTCAACCAATAACCATTCAACCAAAAGCCGCTTCAAAAGGGAAATGTATAATAATTGGTTTTCTTATTAAAGTCTAAAGTTTCCTATATATATTTTTCAATGCCTAAATCGATTATAATAGTAAATATAGTATTTACAGCTTAATAAGTGATTAATTATAAATCAGCAGTTTTTTTCTTTCAAAAAAAAATCAATAGAATTTTTTCAAAAAAAAAAATTATAAATCAGCAGTTTGTTATATCACAAATGGATTTGAATGCAGGCCCAGTGGGCCCAAACACAACCCTCCATGATTTTTTGTTGGCTATATCGATTGGGGACTAAATACATATATATATATATATGGACTTTATAATACATGATACAAACTTTGGTATACCAACTCTATTTATTAATCATATATAGTCACGGTTTATTAGTTGCATTTGATGTCTTTGAAGGTCCCCAAGAATTGAGGCATCCGGTGTGGGGTGACCATCGGAAATCCATCGTTTTGTTACGGGCAATATCGATCGGAAATTGAGTGACAATCCCCTTAAACCGCCTCCAATCACGAAGAATGTTACTTAGATCAAAGATTTTGGCTGTGATGTGGCGACAACAGTTGGAATGGACGGTACAAACAGACCAATAATCTGTGGTGTCGTGACAAAAGCCACTGAAATGATCGGTGGGCAAGAACGTGACTCGGAGGCCCAATTGCCGGAAAAATCCCTGTTTCATTAGGTCACATAAAACATCTTGCTCTTTCATTCCTGTAGAATTGTCTTTCATGTTGTACCACGTATTGAACAATGAGATGGTCTTGTTGTTTGATCTGATATAGTAGAAGCCAGTGTTGAGCATATTGTCTTCTGATCTTGGCTTTCCATTGAAAACATCGGTACTGATTTGAAGATCTTCTGTTTCGTTTTTGCTTAACTTTGTAAATGGATTCCTCAACCACATTACATCAGTATCCTGAAATTAAGACCAACAAAATAAAGACAATTTAGACAGTGAAGAAACTCGAACGTCACGAAACCACTAAGGAACCTGTTGGTATTATATTAAAAACATGTGGAAAAGAATATAAAACGAAAACGAGAGGTCACTGTTGATATCTTCGTGGTGCAATTTTTTTTTTAAATCACTAAGGAAAGTGCACCACTAATGAAAACGATAGCTCTGTAGACTGTGATGGTTTTAATGGTCTCATTATTCCCAATAAATATCAAAAATAGTCAAATTATGCACACTTCGTGGTCCATTTAATTGGGTGAGTTGATAATATTTAAACCCTAAAACCCAGGATAACCCCCGGTCGAAAATCACATGAAACAAGCGTCGGCAACGCCAAGGTTAATAAGAATAATATAATATCTTCAAATTTATAGTTTTATATTCTTATGTTAACAAGACTACCAACATATTGGCCTAGTTTTATGCCATTTCTTTTTCAATGACATGAAAAAAAAAATTAAGGTCTTATTTCATTTCATCTCTCAAAATATAGAGGACTTATTAAGTTTATAATCCATGATTCATGGTTATAGATAATAATCTAACAGTAACAACACATTTCAACGAAACTGAGATTTAACATCTTTCTTGTTAAATAAAATAATAAAATTTAAGATCTTAAACATATGACGTGATTTGCACATCAATATTGAAATGAAAATGTTAGAAATAAGATGATTCATTTTAAAAAAAAAAAATGTGTTGGATAAAATCATTTATTCATGTGACTGGTCCATGGACTTCCTGAACTACGGGGGATAGATTCAGGTTAGCCATTAACACATCCCTAAAGTACGAAATTCAACGCTATCAATTAAATCCATAACACCACGTGTCACTACATGGTTAGTTCATTAAAAAGGGTTAACGTATTTGGGTAACATCACGGAATTCTAGTCTACGATCTAAAAGAACTTGCATCGCTTTCTTAACCCAACACAAAAAGTCAAACCTAATTACCACCAAATCAAATTTAATTTCCTAATTCGATAACCTATCCGCATCTCCTCCTTTTGACCATAGACATTATATAGAGTTATAAACACAATGTAAATGTTGGCAACTATACGAAGATTGGTCAGTACTGTATCCATTGAATTACGCCACTGTCATCGTAGCTTTAGGTCATAATTCTCTTATAAAGAATAAAATAATTGTAATATTTTTCTACCAAACAAACATATTTAACTAGATCTGTGCAATTTGATTTGTATAACTAGAATATATATATATATATATATAGTCTTGTTCTTATCGGTGTGCACTGATATAGTTTATATCAATACGTAGCATGTGGACCACTGATTATGAAGAAGTTTTGACAAGTGCATACACTTTGAGTCAAAGTATGTAAATCTAATGGTTCACATCCAACGCACTGATGAAGTTATATCTATACGTGCGTACTAACTTGAAAATTTCTATATAAAAAAACTATTGGGAGAGAAGGATTCGAACTTACACCACAACTGAAATTGTAAGGTGTAGCCGTGTAGGGATATTGATAAAGTGTTTAGAATGCTCTTTACCACCAAACTCATATTGAGTTGAATGTGGGTTTTGGCCGAGATATTGTCAGTTGAACGAGCATCATTCATAATTACCCGATCATCGAGCCATATTGGTTGAAAATTTTAATTTTTAAACCATTTGAATTTTGTATTTTCTTTAAATTAAAATTGATTAGATAGTATAACAAAACATAAAAAATAACAATAATATTAATCGGTTAGTAATGGACGGGATAAGGTTGATCCAATAATAATATTTTAAAAAATAAAAATAAAAATTTATTGAGCAACGTACCGTGAAAATGAAGCTGTAACCTCGGTTAAGGACGTCTAACAAAAACTGTGTCCTACCCCACATCATCTTGATAAATTCACTCGACATGTACACCTTCTCGGACCCAAAATCAACACCGTCAGTCACTAATCTATAACAGTGAAGCCGCTTGAACATGCACCGATCATACGCCGTCTGATCCACTGCCACCAGCAATAAATGATCCAGCAACGGCCTCGTCTCTTCACCTAACCAAAAACTATCCAGAAACAGATCAAGCATCGTCGTCGTCGACGACGTGTCATCCCCCTGCTGCTCGACGTAAGCTCTATTCACGACGGCTATTATCACCGTCTTGTTCGGCATAGACGCCTTCTCAAGCGCCGCCTCAAGCTCATCCACCGGAAAACTCTTAATCATCTACAGCACCAAAAAAAAAATTTAATCATTTTTTTAATTGTACTTCGTAATATTAAACCTGAGACGCACCGAGAAGAAGAAAAAGACCGATAATAATGTATGTATGTTTATACTTACAGAGTTTGGTGGAGTACTGCAAAAGTTGTGATTACGGAGAAAAGGCAAGAGAGGGTTGGAGGTGGAG
The DNA here is from genome assembly GCA_033220585.1 of Dipteronia sinensis. NCBI lineage: Eukaryota > Viridiplantae > Streptophyta > Magnoliopsida > Sapindales > Sapindaceae > Dipteronia > Dipteronia sinensis. The sequence continues at coordinate 53,990,896 of CM065643.1, forward strand.
GTGGAGGAGATACAGAAGTAGAGGACGGCGGAGAAGAGGAGAGAGAGGAGAGCGAAGTTAGCGAAGGATTTTCTGGAGTAGTAATTCATGATCGAGTGTGATGATGTTTTCTGAGAGATATTATTATCGATATTGGAGTCTGGTTTGATCATTTGGTTGTTGTTGTTGTTGTTGATCGACAGATATAGAAGACGATCAAGATTGAAGAGAGAGATATGATTAAATGTGTTTTTAATTAAATTTTTTTTATAAAGATAATTTTGCTGAAGTAGAATGGTCACGCAATTTGAGTGGATTGATCGAGTCAGTTTCTTCAAAGATGTGCTGCCTATTAATTACTTACCATTTTACAGCTCAATAAAATAATAAATAATGATCACCCTTTTTGGTCAATGTATTTGATATACCGTATATACATACGGATTTGTTTTGAAATAATAATAATACATCTTTACCTAAATTTAGTATATAAATTGGTGTCCAAATAATATGAACTCTTTGTTTTTTTTAATTAAAATTGTATTATTGAAATGATTGAATTTTAAGGATATGTATCATTTAGCTCCAAATTTGATCACAAAATTTGAATAAAATAGTATTACTCTTAGAATAATTATGCATATTTCTGGATTGGTGGAACATGAGAGAAATGAAATGAAAGGTAAATGAAAGGAAAGGAAAATAAAGTGTTTTTAATTATTGTTGTTTGTATTATTATAAATATAAAAGAAATGAAAGGAGACCAATCTTATTTGGATGGGAGAATTAAGAATTTTTTTTATTTATTTATGAAAATACCATTCTTTCAACGATATGAAATATGAATACCCAATATTAACAGGGTTAGTTTTTGGATATTGAACAAATCATTAATTCTGGATTCCTTTCCCTCATTTTCCTTCCAAGTTTGGGTGAAACCAAATTGAAATTATTCCCTCATTTTCCTTCCATTTCCATCAATTTCCTTTCCTTTCTTTCTCATTTAGCAATCCAAACAATATATTATAAATCTATCCATATCATTTCCTTTTTTTTCTCTCATATTCCATCAAACCAAATATAGTGTAAGGGTTCAAAAATTAAATGGGTCTGAATTGAACTCATTAAGTTGTTTTGTTTGTTTTTTTAAGTAGTCAAACAACTTAAAAATATCAAAAAACAACTTAAAATAAAAAGTAAGAAATCCTGACTTTTAACTTAATTCCAAATCACTGGATTACAATTAAAATATTATCTTCCAAGTCTATCCTTTAAAAAAAGATATATTTCCAAATTTATCTTAATTTGATATGGTATAAAAAAAATTCTTTTAACATATTTCTTATTTAAACAGGTTTTAGAAAAGAAAAAAAAAACCCTAATTACTTCTCATAATGAAATTTTTCAAAGATTGAACAATTGAATTTCTCTCTTGCCAAATCCCGGTAAGAACTCTTTATTTTTTTTATCTAACTATTCGTATAGTGCTCAATAAATTTGTCTATCATATTGAGTAGATTTCGTGGTTTGAAGATGTTATAGAATTATTGTATATGAAAAATTCAAGAACATTTTTTTTATTTGGTTTCCGGTGCATATGATCCAGGAAACTAAAAAAACAAAAATGGTTTCATGAATTATATTCACCGGAAACGTGGACAACATAAAAATTGAACTTGAACTTTTTTTTTTGACAATAAATTTAATTTAAATTTTGTTTGCAAAATATGCAAAATTATATTCTTTGATTAATTTTTTTATTTTGTTAAATTGAACTTTGTTTGCCAAAAAAAAACATACAAAATGTTATAAAGAATTGTGCATGTTAAATTATTTCTTTTAATTAGTATAGGTATAAATGTAAAATTACGTATTTTCAGACAATTTTATTTTTAAAAAACAAACATGTTGACAGTACATTCAGATGTGAGAAAAAAAAACATGTTATTCAGGTTCAAATTTCAGTCTCTGTTCAGTCTTCAGAAAAATTCAGTATTGTTCAGTCTTCAGACAAAAAAACAAACGACCCCATAGTGTAAGGGTTCAAAAATTAAATGGCACCTTTATGAGGTGGCATTGCAAGAGTATCACTATTTTAAAAACTTATGTTTAAAAGGCACATAAAATGATATTCTTCCAAAAATACCCCTACATTACTTCCTTGTCAGCTTTCTTTCATTTAGTTTACAGTGACAAAGTTGTGAAGTAGAGAGAGAAAGTCTCGTTGAATACCCAGGCGATCACTCGAACGGCAACGGAGTGGCGCTACGCTGAGGCACTTTAGGGATTTTCGAGTGGGGGAAGATGATGAACAGTAACTTTGTGATTGTGTTCCGAGACTTTTCTATCCAAGACTTTTATCCGAGACTTTACAAAGTCTCGGAACAAAGTAGAATCGTTCAATTGCTGATCAAATCCACTCGAAAGGTGAGATCCATCATTATATTTGGCCTAGAGTTTCGTTGATTTTGCTTTTAAATTGCAATTGCTCAGTATTTGCATTTTTCGAAGTTGCATTAACATTCTTCGTTGATTTCTTATCTCTGTTTCCACTTTGCCTCTCATTGTGTGAATTTTGATATTCACAAACTGATAAGATGAGTAATTTTATGTAACTAAATGAATGTCGAATACGTTGGAGAAGAATATGAACTTGGATTTCAGTTTACAGAGATTTTCACTTTAAAACAGTTAGAGAGATAAGTAGATCTCAGACAACTTTTAACAACTTTAAAGTATCTTCTAAAAGTTAAAGTTAAAAAAATAAATAAAAAATGTGTACAGTAAAAACATTTTTGAAAGTCACTTACTTTTATGTCTTTTAAACTTAATTTATTAAAATGATGCCTTACGTGCAACACAAACTCAAAAGAGTATTAAAACATCATATTTCATACTAAGAAAATAGGACACGAGGGACATACCACCCCATGTCGTCATATATACATATTTGTCATTATGAAATTATGTATATATATATATATATATATATCATTTGTTAAATTGAATGATAGCTCTTAAGCAGTAGCGGACCCAGAAAGTTTAATGAGATAGGACACTTGAACAAAATAACAATTATATAAAAAAATTCTTAAAACTTAAGATCATAATAAAATTAGTTTTTTATATAAAAAGAAAAATTGGCACTATAATGAAGTTTAGATAAAATCAAACAAATAGAATACTCTTACTCAAGATGAATTAAACAATCTAACATTCAAAAGAAATAAAAATAAGAAATATAATATTAAAAAATAAATAATAATAAGAGAAACAACATAAACAATGAGAAATTATAATATTTATCCATAAAAACATAAATTACAATTTAATTTATAATAATATTTTTGTTTGTATTTATAGTGAATTCATTTTAAATTTATATAAAAATAATTAATTAATAAATATTACTAGACATGTTTTTGAACTTTTTCTTCTTCTAATTATTGATTTATTGATTCTAAATAAATTAAAATTATAAAATAAAGAAAATACTTATGATAAAATAAAATAAATCATAATAATAGATTGAATATTTTAATACAAAAAATAAAATTTGAGATTTTAGAGTTTATTGATCGGATGTGTTAGGTATATCAAACTAAAATTATTGGAAATAAGATAAATTCAATAAAAATAATAGATATTTGCTATAAAAAAAATTGAATCAGGTAATCACAAATAATGGGCAGTTAAGTAGTTGACAATGACATGAAAAAGGAAGTGAGTTGTTTTGTTGTTGAAGAATAAGATAATTTGAGATGGAATTGGAAAAGAGTGTAAAATATAAAAGACATTAAAAAAATATGTGAGTTGTTTAAGAATAAGATAATTTGAGATGGAAGTGGAACAGAGTGTAAAATATAAAAGACATTAAAAAAAATATTTGAACTTAAAACATGAGATCGAAATGGAAGTGAAATACCAGCTATGCCGGAAGACATTGAGTTATATAGAATGTTATTTGTATGTATATATTTATATAAAAATACAAAATCAATTTTATTTTTAAAAATTTAAAGTAGGATATGGCCCCACCTGGTCAAAGGTGGGTCCACCCCTGCTCTTAAGCCAGATTTGGTGGTGTTGCAGTAATGAAATTTTTGATTGGTTTGATATTTGACAATTTTAAAATGTTTTCTAGTTTAGTTTATATTTGAGTCAGAAAAACTGGTGCCATTTATACTAATGTCTTCTGTTTTTTTTTTCTTCCGGTTTTGGTGGTTGAAATGTCAAGTTGAAAATTTGACAAAATTTGTGGAGGTGACAACTGTCTAGGGAGATTGGGACTGGCCGCAAAATGTCTCAGGTGATAATAACATTTTTTTTTCTTTATTGGGAGATTCGGGGATATTTTGCCCAGTTCCTTAAAAAAGAGTTGTCTAGCACTACCTCTAGATATTATGTTATGTACCTACACATGTCAGTTTAGGGTACAATTCCCTTTTTTGTTAGAAGTATGGTATGGGTTACTTTAGATCAAAACCATATTCCCAAAATTGTTTTCTAATTTGGAGAATTTTCTTCCAACTAATGTTCGCATAAGTATATATATATTTCAACGAAAGTTTGGCGAATATTAAAACTTTGACCAATTGCAAGGACCAAAAAATATATATATAACAAAAACATACAACATAATTTATAAGTGTTTTGGATACTTGAAGAACTCTCATTTATTTCATGTGATAATTTTTATGGTCTGTGAAGCAGCCTTATAATATAACTTTCAAACGATCGAATGATCAAGAATAGTTTTTTATTTTATTTTTATTTTTATTTTTATTTTGTTTGATTCTTTATTTTGGAAACATAAAACACTTGGGAATGGCATTAATAAACTTAGATAATCCTATGAAGAAAAGAAAATTATAAAAAACAAAATAAAATAAAAAAGGAGAAAAAAAAGTTTCAGATTTATTTCAATACTAGGAAATATCAAGTTTCTAATTTATTGGTCATTTTTAAAATTTAAAAAGTGTTGTTATTTCTGGATAATTTGCATTAGATTTCCTTGATAATCGTTTCATTTGAGTTTAAAATATCACTCTTCTAATTTATATATTGGAGTAGCATTATACAATTGACTCATTATCATTTGATAAATAACAAATTTAATAGATAAAAGTTTGCGTCAATTTTCTTCACTCTTTTGAAATTTAAGTTGATATAAAGTTTATCATCCATCCTCTCACTCTATAGAGTATATATAAGGTCTGTTTATATATAAATATATATATATATATATATATATATATCTATGGTTCTCCTGCGATTTTTCAGTAAATGATTGTATGTGATATTTTTTTCTTTTAAGACCAGTCTAATTTCTCCTAAAAAATATATAAACTCCACGAGAACTTGTATTAGCAAACTACAAAGGATTTAAGTTTGTTACTTTCATCATTGTTTATAAAATTTCGCATCTAACTAATCATTTTCCATTATATCAAAGAACATTTTTTTTTAAATATATTTATTACTTTATATATCAACTTGTGATGCACCTATTGGAGGTTGTTTGAGGCTGAATGAATATCATTTATCCCTAAATCACCTTGGGCGGTGAAAGTTGAGATAACCTAATAATACTTATCATACAATCATATACACACGTTAATCAAATTGGTGGTTAGATATATTCTTTTTCCAACTTCTAAATATGTAATACAATAAAATATTCTCTCTCTCTCTCTATATATATATATATATATATATAAGCGCCTTTTTTTTCAAAAGGACAATTCATGGTGTGATGAATTGCCTTATTACCTTCTATGTCCTTTTCCAATTCATACGTGATCAATTGATTTATTTCCCCTTTTTATCCTTTTTTTTCCCTTTTAACGTGTCTCTTTCTGTTTTCCATTCCTATTTCAGATCAACTTCATCTTCAACTAATAGGCTACTTCTTCAATTTTAAAAAAAAACATAATTAAAAAAATTACAATCACAAAATCAAAACCTTAAATCACATAATCACAAAAGTAAAACCTTTTTCAGATCCACTGCTACTTCATTTGGTTTTTATTGAGTAGAACCGTAGAAAGCGTTTCCATTTCCAAAAAAAAAAATTGAAAACCAGAATCACAAATATACAAACATGATCATGGAACAGGGAAGCGACAATAAGTAAATTAGATAGCACTACCACTACCACCTTTAAACACCGAAACCTCATCACCTAACATCATCAACAACAAATACACCTAATCAATTCCTGTCTGAAAAAAAAAGCGAAATGAAAATCAAACCTCAATCAGTCATTCTCATCACCAAAATGAACCCAGCAGCCCCTCCCACCACCATAATCCAGTCCAAAAACCCCTCCTACCACCAAAAACAAACCTAGCCACAAACCCACAAAATCGAACCCCACAAATGGAAATCGAACTACAAAACCAACCCAGTTCACACTGAAATTGAACCCTAAAATATCTAATCAACCATGAAATCGAACCCTAAAACCAGCCCGAAAATCGCTACCACAAAATCGAACGACACCAAGCAACGGAGAGAGACGGTCGTGAGAGAAAGAGATGCGGTGATGATAGAGAGACTGTGGAGAGAGAATGGTGGGAGAGAGTGAGAGGCAGTAGTGAGAGATTGTTTTATGAAGAATGAGTGAGGAGAGAGAGAGAATGAGAGATCAATGGTGTAGAAAGAGAGAGGCTATGATGTCTGATCAGATAATGGTGAGAGAGAAATTGATTGTGGGGTTTAGAGCATCCCCAGCTAGGCTCTCTAAATTTTCCTTATATTTAGGTAGTCAGTTGTACTTTTTAAAGATAGGGAGCCATATAAGGAGTTAACACTCCAACAATCCTCCTTAAAAATGGCTAATTATTATTTTTTTCTAATTTTTAATTAAAAAATAAATACTAATGAAATTGGGTATAAAACAAAACAGAGCCGTTGGAGCTCTAAGAAAAAGAGTTGTTGTATATTAATTAAAAAAACAATATAGAAAGAGTCGTTGGGAAAGAGTTGTTGCTAGCATTTTGGGTTTTTTTTTATAAAAAAAAATTAGTTAAACTCGGAAGAGAAAGCCATTGAAAGTGTAATTAATGTTTAATAAATAAAAAAGAGTTGTCCTCAAACAAAACAGAATTTGGGTTAAAATAAAAAAGAATTTGGGTTAAATAAATAAAAAAAATTGTTGAATACTTGAATATGGACCATTGAAAATGAAGGATGTTGACTCATCTTGGTCACTCATGTTATTTGGGGAGTGAAAAGAAAATTAGAGAGAAAGCTTCACTCCTTACATTTGGGGAGCCTTTGGCCGGAAAAAATAATTTAGGGAGTGAGATAGGGAGGCTGTTGGAGCAAATTCCGATCCAGCCTCCCTATCAATAGTCAAAGACATGTTCATTTCCGGCCTATTGAGGATGCTCTTGTTGGATTTTTTTAACTTTATTTTTAATATAAAATTTTCATAATAATGATGATAATAATATCAGTAATAATAATATTATTAATAAATTTAAAAAATGATGATATAATATTGATTACAATAATAATAATAATAATAATAAAAATTGAAAAATAGTAATAATTAGAATAATAATATTAATAAATTTTAAAAATAATAATATATGAGAAATACTAAACTCTGTGGATCCCCACCTTCAAAATCGTTTTCAGGGGCTGAAGTATCAATCACTATCACACACTACGATGGTAATGAGCATAGACGTTAATAGAATATATATATATATATATATATATCATTTTAAGATAAAATTATATAAAATGATATATTTTTTTATTGATCCAGTTCAGTTTGATTTTTTTTTGTTATTTTTCATATTTTATTGTATATGTAATATGTCCAGTATGATATTTTTTGTGTTATTTGTCATATTTAATTGTATATGTAATATCATTGAGTAATATTAGGCTTCCCAGATTTCTTACCAACTAGTGTTACTCAATATAATTATAGTAGCCACTTTTCATACTTCTAATATGGGACCGTGGGGGCGATACATGGCAATCGTACATGTTATTGCTTATTTTTTTTAATATATAATAATAAAGTAACTTTACTAGACATGTCATACTAAGAACTCCACGTTCAATTGCAACATTAGAAGTATGAACACTTTTTTATTATAAATATGTTGTTTATATTCGTACAATATATATTTATATATATACAAAAATTTTCACATAAGTGCTCACTGATGGAATTATATAAGGATATTGGATGTGAGCTACTAGTTTTACATACTTTGACTTGGTATGTATGCACTTGTCAAAGTTCTTTTATAAATTAGTGGCTTACATTCAATGTCCTTATATAATTCCATCAGTGTGCACTGATAGGAAAAGGAATGTGTATATATATATATATATTCGTACAATATATATATATATATATATATATATATATCATATGGGTGGTGATCATATAAAGCAGAAAATGTCGAATTTGCCTCCCATGCTCCCACCGGCCACCATTGATGTGCTAGCTCCTCCCCCTTGTTTGTCTTTGATGGCCATGCAACAAGACACACGAAGGAGCACACTTTTCATTTAGTTTCCAACACCGTATGAGCAATGAGGTTAACAACTTATCATGGCAACAAACTTTCTTGCACCTTCTAGATACTTATTTGAGAGTATACACAATCATTATAAGAAAAATGAGCTATTTGGACGATTTGTTTTCGTCCCAATAGCCCAAAAATAGATGCATGTTAATATAAATGCATGTAAGTGTGTGTACAATATGTTAATGATACACACATATAAACAGTAATGAACACAAATGCAAGATAAACAAAACATGCAAGAAATTTGTGTGTGCACTAAACTCTTCAAGAGACAGAGTTAAATGAGTATACATTTTACTCTTGAAGTCATGAAGATGCTTGGAAGCTTGCCAACGAGGTCCTAAGTTACCCATTACACAATCATCTTCAATGTGGTGTAGTTAATGTGGTGTGGTTTGTCGTGAAATAAGCCAATCATAAACTAGAGGTCCTTACACTTTAAACTCTTAAGAGAATACGTAAACAACTTAATTGTAGTAAAAATTAAGTGCAAGGCCAATTTTACATTTTTTAGTTTTATTTTTTAATTTTTCATTTATTTTACGGGTGATTCAATAAAATACATTTACCAATTTTAATTTTACATTGCTAATGTTTTTATGAAATAAGATTAAATTAAAATAAAATAATAATAAAAAGAACCGGAACCGGCGTCATGTCTACATGTTTCAATTTGTTAATGGTTGCACAATATTTATATATAACCTATATAGGTTGTTAAATTTTCATTGATGATTTTAAATCAAACTTTTATTGAAAAAACAATTGTTTGATAAATTTAAATTTTATTCCGTTAATCAAAATTTTAATTTCAATGATGGTTGTGTACCTCCCTTCCACACCTAGTGTTCAGGTGTTCGAGTCTCAACATGCACATTTTATAAGTATGTGTGGGGAGTTTTCTCTAGGTTTGTGGGAGCAGCCATCTATCCGGTTATAAGAGTTGTAGTTCATATGTAACCTCTCCCCTATAGTGAGAGTAATATTTTGGACCGTGCTTGTAGAGTCTAATTAATCTCGTCAGGTCTAGGCAGTAATTGTATTTTAAAAAAATGATAGACTATATTATAAAATTTTAATTTCTATTGGAACAATTATTTTTGTGTTTTTACATTCGATGGTGTAGAGCTCAAACCATTACACTAAACGACTTCAACTTTGATAAATAATGCAAAACTATTTATATATAATGTAAATATGTTATTAGATTTATTTTTTTATTAAAATTAATACTGTACTAAACAAATTTTAAAAAATTATTACTAGATAATTTAAATTAATTCCCGCAATCTTTATAATTATTTTGTATGATATACAAATGGCTATTAAAAAACGTTTATTAGATAATTTTTTATGAAACTATTAGATCAATGGTTACAAGAACGAATCAATAATGCAATTCCCACTTCATTTGAGATTTCTCCCTACATTTGAGATTTAATGAGTAAAATTAGATTCAAATCTTTATCACAAAAGAGAAGGAAAAGTGTCCATGTACTATGCTAAAGGTGGCTGACAATTTTTTCATCCCAATAGCCAAATAATCGTCCCTATAGGCCTATTGGGGCGAAAAAAATTCATTCCAAATTACGTCGCCTCAGGTGGGTCTCAATAGGTTTTTTGAGACGAAAATTAAAATTCGTCCCCAAAGACTTCCTATGGGGACGAAATAATATAGAGACAATTTTTTTTTGCCCATTTTGATAATATATTGGGACAAAATTTTTCGTCCCCTTTGACAACCTATATTTCATCCCACTCCCCACTCCCTCACATCACAACCCTCCTATCACAATCGAGCCTCATTTAATGTTTCGTTCTCCACCAGCGTATAACCACTCACCTGAAACTGAAGCAAAGCTTATCTAATTTGCTACTACTTCGAATTTGTTAATTAAAGCATACTATTTATATATAACCTCCATATCTTATTAAATTTTTATTATAGACTAATTCTATTAATTTCTTTGCTTGTAAAAAACGTTTATTGTAGTATTTAATTAAACTATTTTTTTAAAATCATATATTATCAGATGAAATGGTCTATCGTTAATCATACACGGAATATAGAGACTTTATTTACATTTTTCAATTTAATAGACAAATGTAATATTTAAATTTCTATCACAAAAGGGAAGGATAAATGTACAACAACTTTTCTAAAAAGTGGTTTTGTATTTTAGATTCTTATTTATTATATTTATAAATATATATATATATAATTTTTCCAAAATTTTGAATTTATCTATAGTAATTACTATAAAAAAGTGAAGCAAATTTAATTATGATCTTTGTCTCTTAGGAAAAACTTTAAAAAATAAAGTTAAAAAATGAGAATATACTCCCGATAAATCATTATCAGCAATAAATATTATTTTTGTCATAATAAAATAACCAATATACTTTATTTTTTTCTTTTCTTTACAAAAAAGGTCAAACTTTTTAGGGATGAATAATTTTTATCCCAATAAACATCCTATTGGGACGAATGATTTATTTTGTCATAATACATCATATTGGGATAAATTATTTTCGTCCATAAAAGTCTTGTTATTTTTGCACTTTTTAGGGACGAATAATTTTTTTCATCCCAATACACATTCTATTGGGATAAATATTTTTCGTCTCTAAAAGTCTCGTTAGGTTTGTCCTTTTTGGGAACGGATAATTTGTTTCGTCCCAATAGAACGTCTATTGGGACGAATTATTTCGTCCCTACGGGTTTCTTTATGTTTGAAATTTTTAGGGACGAATATATTATTATGTCCCAATAAACGTTCTATTGGGACGAATAAAATTCGTCCCAATAAATTTCGTCCTTATAACCCAATTTTCTTATAGTGAATGAGGTTAAAAACTTATTATGCAATTTAAAATAAAAATAATGTTATGAATATGAAATAATTTTTGTAATGTATAAAATATAAACCGTGTTAGGTGAACCCATCTTTTATCCATAGTGATCTACACACAATCACACAACAATTAGATTAAAAAAATCTAAGAAAATAAACAGATTTTCAAGTTATTTTTAATCTTTCTTTCTTCTATCAATTTTTCTTTTTTGTTGTAATTTTTTTTACACTTACACTGTATAATGAAATAACATATTCCTCTATGTGCTAAGGTTAGAATTTTGACTTAACAAAAAAACAATTTATTTTCTTGTAAGAATGGATATACATACAAGATAAATTGAAACCCAAAAACCTTAAAGCTAGCTAAAATTAACTAATCTAAAAACAAAAATCACTACATACAAGATAAATTGAAACCTAAAAACCTTAAACCTAGCTAAAATTCAACAAAAGCCTTAATCCAAAATCAAACATAAATATATATATATATATATATATATATATGAAACTTTTCTGCTCAGTGCGTACTGATAAATATTTATCAGTGTCTTGCATGTGACTCATCATATTCAATTGCTTTGACCCAGTCTGTATCCACTTGTCAGTGGTTATCTATAATCTATAACCTACATGCAATACACTAATGTATTTTATATCAGTACGCACTGAGTATAAAAGAACTGTATATATATATCTAATAGAAATAATTAAATCAACAACTAAATCACTAATAATATATGGATATAATTTAAATACAAACCAAAATAACCTTTTTTTCTTCGGTCAATTTGTCTTTTCCTTGTATTTTTGTTTTTACACTTACATTGTATAACAAAACAACATCTTCCTCTCTGTGCTAAAGTTAGAATTTTGACTTAGCAAATGCAATTTATTTTCTCATGAGAGTGGTTAAGGTAGCTAATATCAACTATTCCAAAAAAAAAAATCTCTACGGACAAAAGAAATTGAAACTTCAAAACCTTTAACCTAGCTAAAATTCTACACCACATAAGCCTTAATCTAAAATCCCACACACACAAAAATTCCACAGAAGCCTTAATCTAAAACCACACACACACACACACACACAAGAGAAATAGAAACTTCAAAACATTTAATCTAGCTAAAATTCCGCACCATAGAAGCATTAATCTAAAACCCTACACATACACTAAAATTCCATATAAGCCTTAATTTAAAACGCCACACACATACTAAAATTTCTCATCATATTCAATTGCTTTGATCCAGTCTGTATCTACTTGTCAGTGATTATCTATAATCTATGACCCACATGCAATACACTGATGTATTTTATATTAGTACGCACCGAGTAGAAAAGAACTATATATATATATATCTAATATAAATAATTAAATCAACAACTAAATCACTAATAATATATGGATATAATTTAAATACAAACCAAAATAACCTTTTTTTCTTCGGTCAATTTGTCTTTTCCTTGTATTTTTGTTTTTACACTTACATTGTATAACAAAACAACATCTTCCTCTCTGTGCTAAAGTTAGAATTTTGACTTAGCAAATGCAATTTATTTTCTCATGAGAGTGGTTAAGGTAGCTAATATCAACTATTCTAAAAAAAAAAAAGTCTCTACGGACAAAAGAAATTGAAACTTCAAAACCTTTAACCTAGCTAAAATTCTACACCACATAAGCCTTAATCTGGAATCTCACACACAAAAATTCCACAGAAGCCTTAATCTAAAACCACACACACACACAAGAGAAATAGAAACTTCAAAACATTTAATCTAGCTAAAATTCCGCACCATAGAAGCTTTAATCTAAAACCCCACACATACACTAAAATTCCATATAAGCCTTAATTTAAAACGCCACACACACACTAAAATTCCTCATCATATTCAATTGCTTTGACCCAGTCTGTATCCACTTGTCAGTGATTATCTATAATCTATGACCCACATGCAATACACTGATGTATTTTATATCAGTACGCACCGAGTAGAAAAGGACTGTATATATATATCTAATAGAAATAATTAAATCAACAACTAAATCACTAATAATATATGGATATAATTTAAATACAAACCAAAATAACTTTTTTTTCTTCGGTCAATTTGTATTTTCCTTGTATTTTTGTTTTTACACTTACATTGTATAACAAAACAACATCTTCCTCTCTGTGCTAAAGTTATAATTTTGACTTAGCAAATACAAATTTATTTTCTCATGAGAGTGGTTAAGGTAGCTAATATTAACAATTCTAAAAAAACAAATCTCTACGGACAAAAGAAATTGAAACTTCAAAACCTTTAACCTAGCTAAAATTCTACACCACATAAACCTTAATCTAAAATCCCACACACACAAAAATTCCACATAAGCCTTAATCTAAAACCACACACACACAAGAGAAATAGAAACTTCAAAACATTTAATCTAGCTAAAATTCCGCACCATAGAAGCTTTAATCTAAAACCCCACACATACACTAAAATTCCATATAAACCTTAATTTAAAACGCCACACACATACTAAAATTCCATAGAAGCCTTAATCTAAAATCACACACACACAAGAGAAATAGAAACTTCAAAACATTTAATCTAGCTAAAATTCCGCATCATAGAAGCTTTAATCTAAAACCCCACACATACACTAAAATTCCATATAAACCTTAATTTAAAAAGCCACACACATACTAAAATCACCCCCCCCCCCCCCCCATTCCGCACCATAGAAGCTTTAATCTAAAACCCCACACATACACTAAAATTCCATATAAACCTTAATTTAAAACGCCACACACATCCACACACATACTAACCCCCACAACCCCCCCCCCCCCCCCCCCCCCCCACACACACACACACACACACACACACACACACACACCCACACCCACACACACGCCTCAAAACCTTTGACCTAGCTAAAATTCCACACTACAGATGTCTTAATCTAAACCCCCCCCCCCCCCCCCCCCCCCCCACACAAACTAAAATTCCACAAAAGCCTTAATCTAAAACCCCACACTAACACACTAAAATTCCATAGAAGCTTTAATCTAAAACCCACACACATATAAAAACGATAGAAAACAAATACACCACTAATAATATATGGATATAAATTAATTATAAGAGAGAGAGAGCGCGCGCACACACACACACACATATATATATATATAAAAACAACAGAAAATAACTGAATCAACAACTAAATCACTGATAATATATAGATATAACGTAAATGCAAGCGCATGCGTACACACACATATATAAAACCAATAGAAAATAACTAAATCACTAATAATATATGGATATAAATTAAATACAAGCACACACATATATCTAAAAACATTTGAAAATAAAAACAATAGAAAATAACTAAATCAACAACTAAGTCGATAACAATATATGAATATAAATTAAATACAAGCGTGTGCGCGCGCGCGCACACACACACATGTATATAGTTATTATTGGAAAATTACTCTCTCTCTATATATATGTGTATATAAACAATAGAAAATAACTAAGTCACTAATAATATATGGATATCAATTAAATACAATCGCGCACACACACTTATATATATATATATATATATATATATATATAACAATATAAATAACTAAATCCCCCTGAACACACACACACACACACATATATATATGTATATAAACAATAGAAAATAACTAAATCACTGATAATATATGGATATAAATTAAATACAAGCCAAAATAACATTTCTTTCTTCTGTCAATTTGTCTTTTTCCTTGTATTTTTGTTTTTACCCTTACATTGTATAACAAGACAGAGTCTTCCTCTATGTGCTAAGGTTAGAATTAATTTTGACTTAACAATATTCAATTTATTTTCTTGTGAGAGTGGTTAAGGTAGCTAAAATCAACTGCTCTAGAAAAGTCCTCTAAAGACAAGAGAAATTGAAACCTAAAATCCTTAAACTTGAAGAAGAATATTCGGCAAGAATAACTTACCACAAGAACTGAAGAACAAATGGCACAAAGAGCCATATGCAAGGTCTCCAACGGATATCGGAAAAGTCTTTAAATCGTCTGCATCGGTGTCGAGGTCACATTGTTAGCGTTATCTTAGTTGACTGGGAATGGCCAAAGTGAGGGTTGATTGGAAGGTGAATGTTGTAGGTGAATAAGGTGAAAGTTGAAGTGGTAAGTGATGAAGTTCAAAGTAGAAAATAAAGTAAATGAGTGGTCGTGGAAGAGATAAGGCTAGATTTGGATATTATAGGGAAAGATATTATGTGAACAATTGCATGATGAAACTAACACTGAACCCATTTTGGATGTTACACATGTCACTTGAGAAAAAGTAACCACTTAAAATATGACAATATATCATTTTTAATATAAGATTGTACATCAAAAATATACTATATATTTTCATAAAATAATAATTTTAAGTATTTTTTTAAGGAATAAATTTCATTATTAGAACAATGAAGTAATTTAAAACCCTTTAAATTAAATAAATTTCATATAACAAATTTTCTAAAATATTACAATAATTAAGGGTTTGGAGAGGGGGATTATTATTATTATTATTATAATTCAAGATTTTGAAAATGTGGAACAAGCTCAAACTCACAACCTCGTGTTCTAGGTGAATATTCAAATTGGATCTCCATTGTTTTAATTATACTTAATTTATAACAAGGGAATATTTATCGATTAAGAAAAACATAAATTAAAATTTATATAAAAATAATTATAAAAACTTGATCATAAATATATGTTTTATGTTCTAAGTCCATTATCATATTCATGGGTGGGACTAGAATTTTTTTTTTGGGTTGCAAATGTACGGGTTACATTGACATGACGTATGTTGTTAATTGGATATTGTCTTATACTATTTTCCTTGTAGTGAATTAATTAGTCTACTAGTATATATATATAATATGAAATTTGGCCCAATATATATATATGGGCCCATAACAAAACAAGCCCATTAACATGAAGCTTTTCGCGCGTATCCGGAGAGTGGAGATATTATTTTTTGAATATTTGATCTAGAAAAGGAAAATAATTACAATTATTACCTTTTTTTTTTCTTTTTTTTTTTTCTGACACTACACATATAAGCTGTGTTAACAACTCTCTTCACTCTCGTCAGTCGTGACAGAAAAGGAAATTGTTTTGTTTTGTTTTTTCTTTAAATAGAATTTGAAACCTTAAAGGATTCGGGTTCTCTGCAAATTTGTTTTTTTTCCTACAAATAGGTGGATTTTATGGTGCTCTCCGATTCTCCGCACTTCCTCTCCTATTCATGGTACGTTTTTTTTTTTTTTAACTTTTCTTTATTTTATTTTCATGGTGGGTGATGTGGGTCGATGTCTGGATTCTTTTATTTTAGTTTCTTTTTCGTTAATGGGTATATATATATATATATATATATATATATATATATATATATATATATATATATTTGGTTTCGAAGTAGAAATTTTGATGGTTAAACTTTCAAGTATATATATTTACGAAAATTGTCATGACTTGTTCTAGTCAATTTTGTTTTGATCCTCTATGAAATTTCAATTTTTGCATGCTTGTGCTGATGATCAAGTAGAAATCTTGATGATGTATATGTTATTAAATGATGTTGCATTTATCAAATAGAGAGCTTTCACATAAGGTATTGCTGCATTATGTGTAGTGTTTGGGTTAATTTCAAGCTTGTCTATGTAAGTTGCCACTACTGGTCATTCAATTTACAGCACATTAAGTTCATTGAAGTAATGCAAGAATTGATATATCTTTTGTAGAAGGAACATTTATGCAGTAATATATTTGATGGGGTGCTTTTTTTTTCATTTTTTCTTTTTGATTTGCATCTTTATGAGCTGAATCTCTCAGTGTTTGTAGTTGGGCTTTGAAATTGTTTGCTGTGCCCTGTGCTGAAGTAATTGTAATTTTGTTTTTTGGCTTTTGTAGGTGACTATTTGTCAGGAGTGTGGAGATAAAGGCCTCTCTTCGGTTTTGATTTACTGTTGCAAGTGTCGGATTTCTGCTGTGCATCAGTAAGTTTCATTTGTTTGCAATTTTTGGACTCCACATGGACATTAGTATTTTAGTGTTTTTCATGTTGAAGGTTAAAAGATAGTAGTGGCATGAATAATTGAAAAAAAAAGTTATATTTAATCAGATAGAAAAGCTAACAAATTTGTTTCGCTTTCCTTTTTTTGTTTGCAGTTATTGCTTAGATGTATACCCGACAAAGTTTGAGTGTGTGAGTTGGTGTTGTGAGGAGTGTAAATCAAAGGTTGACAAACCATCAACAGCTTGCAATCCTATTTCTCTCTTACACGGGGCAAATGACGCTGAAAATGTAGAAACTGTCAGAGCAGCCCAATCTGAAATAAGATCGACGAAAAATATGCAGAAGAAAGAGGTCAGTGGTTCTTTTCTAAATCAGAGGTTCATAGTGGTAAATATAGTCCCTTTTATCGTCTTGATATACAAGGAGAGTTCACATAAGGATTTTATTCTACTTCATGTAGTGTTGTGCTTAATTTCAAGCTTGCCCATTGTTGCAAGTTGGTATATGAAATCGTGACTTTTGAGGGTATGGGGACTTGAAATAGTATCCTATGCCCTGTGCAAAGTAGTTCATAACATATATGTATTATATTGGCTGCAGTAACCATAAAATTTTGTTGTTGCAGGAAACTATTTGCCTACAATGTGGAGATAAAGGCCTTTACGAGGCTTTGGTATTCTGTAACAAGTGTCGAGATGCTGCTTTGCATCGGTAAGTTGCATTGGTTGTGATTTCATATGTTATACTTCATAGCTGATCCATCAGCTGAACCGCTGATGCCTACATGGACATTAGTTAATCATTTTATTTCTCTTCATGTTGAAGGCTAAAATTCCTGTTTTGGAGTGGAATTGTTGCAGAAGATGTACAAAACGGGAAGATTGTAATGAAAATACTGTTTGAAAAAATCGTATATTTAAATCATATGTGAAGACTAGATACTCTCAAAAAGCTACAAGATATTTATAGTCCATTTTGTTGTTGTGACATTTATTTTGTTTTCAAATTTGTTTTTGCTTTCACTGTTTTGCAGCTACTGCTTATATGTATTGCCAATTTTTAAGGGGCCTGTGATTTGGTATTGTGAGGATTGTGAACCGAAGGTTAATAAACCTTATACAACTTGCAACCCAATTTCTATTGTACACAAGGCACATGATTCCGGGTTGAAGAACAAGCAGGAGCGAGACATCAGTGGCTCATTGTCCAAATCAGAGGAGATTCATGGTGGTGGAAATAGCCCCTGTCATCATCTCATTGAGATGCATTGTAGAGAGAATCACGAAAAAGATCAGAAGTTTATAAAAAGATGCAAAGAACTGGATGAGAGCAGCTCTGATGAAGAGGCTGGATCATCAAAAACAAAAACCTCTTGGACAGATATTAGCAAATATAGAAGTAACCCTGAAGCGAGTTGTGAGTTGCATTCTAGTGAAAGTGATGGTAACAAGGAGAAGCTCAAAAGCCCTTCGAAAATCCCACGACTCGGTTTTCATGACCATAAACAGGTGCTTTGCAGTCAGAATGGTAACAAGGAGGATTATGAATACAGGAGACAAAAGGGACTGGTTAGGGGATGCTCTGATGAAGAGATTGAATCTGTTAAAATTAAAACCTCTCAAGGACCTAGCAACCCTTCAAACATCCCAAAACAAAGTTCTCATGTGCATGCTGTTTCAATCAATGACAATGAGGGACAGTGCAGTGAGAATGATGAGAAAAATCTGAAGCTTAAAAGAAAGAGGAAATCGGATGGGGACATCTCTGATGAAAAGGATGATTCTGGCAGTGGCAGGCCTTCAAATATCCCGAAACATGGCTGTTATCCCCCTGCTCGGCCAATAACCCAACAAATATGGAAGTAAGATTTATATTATGTTTTTAATTTTAAATCATTATGCATCTACACTTGATATAGTTAATGACTAATGAGCTGGTTTGTGTCATTGATAGTGGAAGTTTGAGCCTCATGAGCAGTGAAAAATATAGAACTGTTGGAGGACTAGTAGCTCATTTGTCCAGCTTGGCATGCTGTAAAGTGTTTGAAGAGGCGAAGCTGTTACCGGGATTGCTCTGCCTGGACCTACTTCCAAGGTCATTTGTGTGGCCGAAAAGTTATGAAAAAATCGAGCCAAGTGATGACAGTATTGGTCTTTTTCTGTTTCCAAACAATGAAAGGTAAGGGTTTCATCAGCAATGTTTGGTCACCTTCTTGTTTTGTCTTTCCATATCCAACGCATTTTGAAATGCATCTTTTTTGATGTTGCAGAGATGAAAAGGTTTATAACAGCTTAGTGAATGACATGATAAGCGAAGACCTTGCCATGAGAGGTTCGGTCAAAAACGCGGAACTGTTAATTTTCACTTCTCGAATACTGCCATTACACTTATGGAGTAAGTAGAAATATCATTACTAGTCTTATAGATTCAATGTTTTTTTGTTAACTGGTAACTTGTGAATCTTCCTGTTCCCATGAACTAAATGTATTTTCTTTGCCAAAATATTTCATTTGCAGCGTTAACGGACAAGTCTTATTTGTGGGGAGTGTTCAGAGGTAAGAAAGCTTCATCTTTAACAAATGCAATAGTTCCTGGAGAGGTGACTATGTGAAGAATCTGTATAATGGTGTTATGTTTTTTCTGTGGATATGTTTTGTAACTGTGAGGCCAGAGAATGCTTATAAGTTAAAATTAGGTTTGCTTGGTCAGTATATCAGAATTTGGATGTAATTATGTAAGTCTATATATACAAGCGTTAATCATGATCTTTTTGCTCGAATCATCGATACAATAAAGGGATCGTATGCATTTTGAGGTTGATAAATGTAAAGTTCGTTTCCATAGAAAATTTCTGTGGAATTGCAGATGATCAGTTTCGATGCTGTTATCATAGGTGAATAATGTAGTTAAAATAATTAAAACAAAGTAAATTTGTATAGATTTATATGATAGTCTTCTAAAAACTTAATCACGATGATATTGCGAGTTTGAGTACAAGTTGTGTGCACTGAAATGAGCTAACCAATGAGTTTCAAAATCGAAAGCAATTACATTCACATCCATGATCCAAGCCTTTATGAGTTACTGGCCAATTTATGATGTCCAACACAAATGCACAGCCCCTACACAAATTTTTAAACAGAAATTGACAGATTTTCCTCCTTCAAAACCAGATAAAGCACCCACAAGAACAGAAAAATTATACAAAAGAAAGAATAAGAATGGACAGAATACAGGCTGCAAGGAAAGAGAGCATCATCCACTAATCGAAAATCGATTAGAGGACGAAGCAAATCCTCAATTTTTTCTTTTGCTTCTTCAGCTTTGGAGGCTGGAGAACAGCCTTGATAGCAGCATCAAATACGGCCTTAACATGCTGCATTTGCAACACAACATTCATTAGTATATGCTCAATTAGCCTTTTTACATAAATGACTTTATCGGCGATCTTCTCCAATTATACAAACAAGAGACAAACCTGCTGTGTCTTTGAACTGCACTCAACATATGCTAATGCTCCTATTTGCTTCTTCAGTTCTTGACCCTGGTAATCGAAATACTATAATTATCTAGATTGCATCGGAAAAAAAAGTTTTAAAAAATATCAAATTGACTTCAGATGTCAGGAAAGGAACTTCCAATTGCAATTACATGCTACACAACAGGATATACTTATTACAGAGGCACATCCATAATTTTGATTGAAAAGCGAAAAGGTCAAGTACTTTCATCTCTGTCTTTTTATTCACGGGTCAGGTGAAGTACCGAATACAAAACAGTACAAGTAGGGAGCAATTTGAGATTTTCAGATTGCTTCTTCCCGCAAGATCGAAAAATAACCAATATGCTTTGTTTAATTTAAGTGTCATAACAATTAACAAACGTATAAACGACAGCAATATCAAATATCAAATGTGTAATGTATATACGGGAAGGAAAATCGTATTAGTAGTTGACGTCTACCTGTTCTGTAGAAATGATACTAGCCCCAGGATAATCCAATTGAAATTGCCTGTCTTCTCTCAGATCTGCTATCCATCAACACTGTATTAAAACGAAAGACTGATGCAAGCATTCACACGTGCACACGTGCACCAAGTCACTAACAGTTGTTGAATCGCCATTTAAATACCACCCTCGATTCACAATTAGGCCAGATACAAATATTCTTAATTGCATTATTATTCTTTTTTTCAAGTTATACATTCATCAAAAGTGAAATGCAATATCGGCTACAGAAACGGGAGGTACACAAAGGAGACAGATCCCTTGCACTGTACTCCCAATGTTGAAAATCTAAGTTATCAAATAGAGTTTGCAGGTGATGAGAACAGATTTCGGAGAAAAACAAAATTTTCATATATTATATTTTACATGTATTCGTATATATATGTGAGTCTTCGTGTGTTAATTATTGCATAGATGTTCAGCTAAAATATGTCATAAATATGCAAGCACTATTTAACCATTATAAACCCTTGAAAAGGAAAAGAGAGAAGTGAAAAAGAAAAAGAGAGGAACAAACTTTATCATCTTTGGCTTTTGGTTCTTTCATCAAATACACACAATCATTCAAGCAATTCAGAAACTTGATTTATAAGCAATGACATGGTTTAGGGATACACATTAACAGAAACAACGAATCAATAGAGGAAAGAATAAATCAATCACCTAGTTTGGTCCCCACAAGAACAATGGGCACTGATGGTGCATAATGTCTCAGCTCCGGGACCCACTTCTCCAACATAACAGGGAAGCGAAGAAATATAAAAGAAAACATAGAGAAGAATCACATAAGTATATAAACATGATTGAACTATGCATACCTGAAAGTTAACCTTTAGGAGAGGATTAAATTTCAAAATTGAAAAAAAGAAGACAAAAGAGACTTACTTTTTTCGATATGTTCTCATAGCTAGGCCTACTTATGAGTGAGAAAGCAAGAAGGAAAACATCTGCTCCTCTATAACTCAAAGGTCTCAGCCTATTATAATCTTCCTGACCTGCATAAAATTGTTTTAAAAATGAAATTATATGAATTATATATCTAATCCTTTAACTTTTGTGGTCACACCATTTGCTGACCATTAACTCAAAAAGATACTATTTATTCCATGAATTATGGTTGCTTTTCAAAAGCAGATAAAAAGATTGAAAAAGGATGATTTTAGATGCCAAATGAAATTAATCTCATTACGATATCACTCACTCATTTCTAGGCGTTTAAGAGCAAATGTTTACTGTAAGGGACTCAAAAACCTTTTGAATGCAGTCTATCCACTTTTGTGATTGAAATTCAAGCACTCTAAACTAGTCAAAAAGAGTAGATGAGTATTGTCCAAGTTGTATGAAACTGATGTTTGTTTAAAATAGCTAATTTTTCGCATTCAATAAGATTATATCAGTTCTTCAATTCTTTGAAGGTTCTATCTTCATTAGAGCAAATTTTGAAACAATATTGGTTGCAAGTCTTTGCAAGATTCCAATTTTCCTTTGTAATTTTTAATCTCCACATTAAATGAATAACAATGAAAAACCAGTCCTTCACAAGAAACAAAGAATTTTAAACTGGTTCCAACAAATCCCATTATAGAACATGAAATGAACCCAAGTGAGTAAATCATCAAATCACTTCAATCAATTCAAGTTCATAGAATTATCATAGCAACAACCATGAAAACAACGAAGGACAAACTAGAAATTACAAGTTCAGATTTTTATTTAACATGTAAATCACAGAGAGTTAGAGAGAGAGAGAGAGAGAGAGAGAGAGAGAGAGAGTTAGAGAGAGAGAGAGAGAGAGTACCAGCAGTATCCCAGAGACCCAAATTCACAGTCTGGCCATCAACCATGACATTGGCACTGAAGTTATCAAAAACTGTGGGGACATAATCCTGATTTAAGAAAAAAAAAACCCCACAAAACAATACTCCCTTAGAAACCAAATTCATGAAGAAATGCAGCATTGAAAGTAAAAAAAAAAAAGAAAAAAAAAAGAAGAAGCTATGTAGTACGGTTGGGAAAGTGTTGCTGGTGTAAGAGATGAGAAGACATGTCTTTCCAACAGCTCCATCACCAACAGTGACACATTTTATGAACTTGGTTGCTGTTGCTGATGTTGATGATGATGATGATGATGCAATTGCTGTAGTAGTAGTGGTCATTTTCTTTTTTATAGTCCCATAAAAGATAAAACAAAGACTCTCTATTCTCACTCTGTCTGTCTCTGTGAGCTAAAACAGCTAGTCAAGTTAAATATATAACGAAGGAGAGATTGTCAAGAGTCAAAATTGAAGAAGAAAAGGAAAGCTTTTTGAAAAAGAAAAAAAGAGAGAAAGATATGTAAAACACTTTAATTTGAGCTGTCAGAGAGGCAATTTGGAAATTAAAAGCAGAGCAGACAGACACACGGCCCATCCGCCCATTCGTACTAGTAAATACTCACTATGTCTCTCTTTTTTTAGTATGACAAATTTATGGCTCCTTCACGCGCAGTTTGCGCTCATATTAAATACAAAAAATGGCGCGTGTATCGGATGATTGACAGGATCCACAGCAATGCAGCATCTCAAAATCTACCATTCACCGTCATTGCTGATGCAGTTTGATAGAAAAGACGCTCATTCTATTCGGTAATATTCTGGTTTTGGTTTGAATCACCGTCCTTATATGTCGAATATATAAATATATATGTATATATAAATATACAGTCTTTTTCTTATTAGTGCGCACCGATAGAATTATATAAGGATATTGAATATGAGCCACTCATTTATAAAAGAGTTTTGATAAGTGCATACATACCAAGTCAAAATATATAAAATGAGTAGCTCATATTCAATGTTCTTATATAATTCTATCGGTGCATATTTATATGAAAAATTATTGTATATATATATATATTTATAAAATCCAACATTATAGAAGAGCTCGGGGCATCTACTACCACAACACCGAAAAAATACGTTTAATACATAATAGACCTTCAATTCTTATCGTAAACCTGGAAGGAGAAATGTACGTCTAGTTGAAGAATTTGGATTCTCTGCTAATATGATATTTTTCCTTGATTTTACATAACAGGTTGAGATATGACTGGATTTTACGATCATTTTATCAACAACCAATTACACTCATTAAAAATGTCAGTATATAGAGGATCCAAATCCGTGATCGAAAACATAAACCGGGTCCAAACCGGAACCAGCCCATTAATTTGTAGCGGGTACAAATAGAAACAGGTGATCGGACCCAAAAGGACAAAAATAAAAACCCTAACAACAAGAAAAAACGCGAAACAGAGAAAAAAAAATGGCATCGAGAGCTGCAACAACAAATACACCGCCATATCCAAGTGCTGCTCGAATATCGGATTCTGAATGTTTCCCGCAATACACCGCCTCTCTCAAATGTAATGCTCTCATTCTCTCTCTTTTTTTAAATCATTCGAATTCGTTATATTGGTGTTTAATTGGGAGGATTTTGGTTATGATTCTAAGTAATTTTAGATAGGTTCAATGATTGTTTTGTTTTCATATTAATTTAGAATTTCACTTTCTGGAATTTAGTTTCTTATTTAATTGCAAGTTCACTTTTTTATTTTATCTAACTTTTCAACTTTGTATACACAAATTTAAGTTGTAGCTGACAGTTAAAATGTGGGTTAATATTGATAGCATGTTTAAAGATACAATCTTTGTCATCATGTGAAACCTATATATATATATATATATATATATATATATATATATATATATACACACACATAAATGTCTGTGAAGTTGAAGGGTTTCAAAAGATTCTAGCTTGTTTAAAGATACAATCTTTATCATCTCAACTTGTGAGACCTATATGTAGGTCTGTGGAATTATGAAGGGTCTCGTAAGAGTGCCTTGTTGAAAAATTTGATTTCCCAATCTCTTTTTAAGTACTCTATGAAGTTTTCGTTGAAGTTTAGAAACAAAGAGCGAATAACTATTTCCGAAATTGAGGGGTGAACATGTATTTGTTGTTAGACTATACATTAATAAGCCAGTGTATTGACATTGGAGCAAAATGAAAATGGAACTGTAATGAAAAGTAATAGTGAGCACTACCATAGCTATATGCAAGTTTTCCTTAGAATTTATATGATAAAAGGAAGTTCATTAGTTAATTTCAATTTTTTTTAGCAAGTACATTTAGTTGGAAATTCATGTTTTGAAGGGCCATATTAGCTTATTTTTGAATCTGGTTATGTGTTAATTTGTTGTACATTCAATCATAACACTACTCATACGCAGCAGTGTATTTCTCTATATTCAGCTAAGCACAAAAAATGTTTGTGAAGTTTCGTAATGCATTCTCAACACTGTTTTTGGAATATGGATTGAATGGGTTTGCATAACTATTTCCTCTGTCTCTAGTATTTCCTCTGTCTCTAATGAAACATCAACACTAATAGTGCCAGTATAAATTTTCTTAGAATTATATATTAAAAGTAAGCTCACAAGTTAACTTTCATTTTATTAACACGTACATTAAGTTGGAATTAATGTTTTGAAGGTCATATTGTTTATTTTTCTACTCGGTTATGTGACTAAATTAAAGGGTTGATGAAACATCAAACTATGTTATGCTTGCCATTTTATGTTGACTTACAAAATTATACTAAGGCTTTACATTCTATATTGCTTTTGAAAAATTGTGTTCTGGTTTATCATTTTATCGATCAATACTTGCCAAAGTTTATATCCTGAACATAAACTTTTCAGGTCTGGAAGAATTTAGTTCGGACAAGAGTAAATGTCAAGAACATTTTGATGTTTATAAGGAGTGCAAGAAGAAGGAGGTATTGCAATTTTAATTTTATTTTTTTGCCTTTTAATTCTTTAACTACCTCGGAGTATGCTTATTTCCATGCACATCCTTCTTTAACAGCTTATGAATATAGCGTTTTCCTGCATGTATTTTATATTCGTACGGGCCCAAAATTGTATTGCCTTGTGATTTTTATTTTGTTTCCCTGTCTGTGGGTGTCAACAGAGGGAAGCTCGGTTAGAACGCAACAAGAGCCGGTCTCTCTTCTCATGAACTCCATAGGATATTTCCTCCAACATATCCTAATCAGGAACAAGTTACAATTGTGCTCATACGGAGTACTGATCCTTCTCCTGCAGCATTGGATATATAGAGTTGCTTTGATTTTCCGGCCCAAATTTTAGAACTGAACACACTTTTATAGGCATTACAGGTTTGGGTGAGTTTAACACGGTTCTATTGTATATTTGTAATAACATGTATTTCAAAACAATTTTACAAAAATGAATAATGAGCAATCAGCACTCTGTTTATTTTTTTCTCCAAATACATATTCTGAAACATAGAAAAGAGTCACACTCTCTTAACATGGAGAGTGATTCCGTGTTGTGGTACTATATTTACCCTGACCACAGGTGAGTGCCGGTATTTTGGGGACAGCGAGAAGCTGAATTTCGATACAAGGAGAGATAGAATAACCTTGAGTTCTGCCATGGCAAAGTGTTGGCCTGCGCATGCACGAGGACCAGCACCGAATGGCATATAAGCCTGTGGTATCTTGCAGGCACCTATGACTCCATTGGCAAATCTTTCCGGGTTAAACTGGTGAGCATCTGGCCCCCAAAGATCTGGGTTCTGTTGCAATATCGGGATCGGTACTTGGATCCCCATTCCTTTTGGAATTACAATGTCTTTCAACTTTATATCATCCAAGGCTTCTCTAAATACAAACCCTGCTGGTGGGTAAAGGCGCAATGTCTCTTGTATTACCATCGTAACCTGCCAAAGAGAAACACAGGAAATTATATGGAGGTTTACATACAGAAACATGTATATGTAAACAATTTGGGTAGTGAAGGGTATTTATATGTACCATTTTCATGCTTCGAAGCATTTCGTAATTTGGAGGATCGCCTTTGCAAACTCTGAGCACCTCATCACGGACACGGTCCTGCCATTCTGGATATAAGGCTAGTAACAAGAAGCTCCAGGCTGCTGTGATTGCAGAGGTCTCATGGCCAGCAAAGTAAATGTTCTTGCAATTATCTACTATGAATTTATCACAAGAAATATTCAATGGAACGCCATTGTAATCCCCACAACTTTTAGCTCCTTCAAGAATCATTTGTAGAAGATCCTTCTCACATTTAGACTCACTTCTCTCTTTCACAACTTGAAGTATCATCAAGTTGATTTCGTTCTCTAATCTCCATATCTGCCTATTGTTTTTGGTTGGCAAGTACCTTTTAAACAACGCTAATTCAGTTTCAGAACCATTTAAACCAATAAATATGGATTTAAATACGTAACGTCACAAATCAGATAAAAACAAAATTGTACAGACTTTCATATCTTAAGAAAATTATTTTTATTTAGAAATGTACAATTAACATAATCTAAACGTACCTTAATCCAGGAACGCCGACAGATTCCTTGGACATGACTTCTAAAAGGGATCCAAACTTTGAGAAAATCTCTTGGCCTTTGGAGTAACTGCTCCCAAAACAAGCTCTTGAAATAACATCTGCAGCCAAGCTTTTCATATGTGTATCCACACTAATTTCAGCAATTCCACCCTCACTTTCAATTCTACTCTCCCAAGCTTTTACCAATGACAGGGTAGAGTCCACCATTAGCTTCACCATCCCCTTTCAAAACAGTTGCATACATGATAAAATCCGCACTTTATAAAAAAAATTCGACATCTACATTAAAGAAAGACTAATGAGCTATTTACCTTAACTCTTTCGAGGTAAAGTTGCGGGGCGATGACCTTCCTTTGATGGGCCCAAAGTGGGCCGCTCGATGCTAGAATGCCTTGGCCAAGAAGAGGCCCACGATCTTTGGACAGATAAGAAGGCTTCCCTAGGCTCAATGATGTGCATTGGCTTATCTCTTTCACCAAATCCATCTCAGTTATGCATATTATCTGTATGCTTCCTGCTGAATACATAAATATTGGTCCTGTCACACCACCGGACACTAACCATTAATATTTAAAACATAATGCGATCGTATCAACTTAAATTTGTGATTTTAACATTAAAACGAAAGAAAAGAAAGTACCATAATCATTTTTGTACTTCTCTAGATAAGCAAAAGCTGTGGGAGGCCAGTTGTGAGAGATCAAGCCAACTTTTTGTTGGGCTGCTATTGAACTTGAAGCTGCTTCTTCATGTTGAATCTTTTTGATTTCAGATATGTTTCCTAGTAGAAATGAAGGAGAAGGTCCTCTGATCCCTTGCTTCTCAAGCCTGGATCTAACCATCTTCGGTTTCGTGACCAAAACATTGTACAAATGCAAAAACAGCAACACAACCCCACCCAACACTGCTGACAAAAATATGTTATTGATCTCCATAGTAGATTCACTGGCTTCTTTCCCTTGTAATTGCTTCTAAGTTGTTCACTTATCTTTTGTAGTCTGGTCTGAATATATTTGAAGTTAAAATTGTGTCTGAATATATACTATTATACTGATTTCAACTTTAATTTATTTTATTACAGTTTCCTGGTCACTGGCAACCAACTTTACTGGGGGTCTTCCACTAATCAGATCCATTTTGCACTAGATATGATTATTTATCATAGAAATTAACCAAGTTCAAAGATGGAAATTTAAACAAGTCAAAAAGTCAATTAATTTCCATATTTGACATTGAAGACTGTATATATGTATGAATTCTTTCACCTATGATCTACCATATATTCAAGTAAAAAGTGTTTTTGACTCTATCTAGAAGCAGAGTAGTGAAGTAGTCCATGGAAAAAAAAAATCAGATTAAGGTAATGGTTATTGAACCGAAACAAGTCTATTAGTCTAACTTTGTTCACTGAACAGCCAATGAATGCATCAATTTAATTTGAAATAGTCAGTGTTAGCATTTGGTCAATTGAAAGAAAAAATTTTCTGTAGTTATTAAACAATGAAAATATGTGCAACCCATGTGGCTAGAAATAGACGTTTAATGGATCGGTTCATTTTTCAACAGAACCGATAAAAAACCGATAAAGTTCGGTTTTTTAAAAAGTGAATCGATCCAATAAAATTTATAAATGTCAACCGATCAAAAACCGATTGAATTAGACTGGTTCAGTTCGGTTCGGTTTTGGTCTTACTGGACCAAATTCATGGGCTTTAATTATTACACATAGTTTCATATTTTGGTCTTTTTGGGTCTTCAACCAAATTAAATTATAGGTTTGAACAAATTGAAAATACTAGTTTAAAATAATATTCAGCAAATATATATATATATATATACTGTGACACACTTTCATAGTTTTATAATTTTATGAATTGTTTTATAGTTTTATGGACTGTTAAAAATTAAACTAAGGATTTTTTTTTTATACATGTTTGATCTCAGTTCGATTTTCCTATTTGGGATAGCAAACAGGAAAAAAAACCAATCCAATCGGTTTTCAAAAAAATGAACCGAAATGAACCGTTCATCATAAGAAAACCGGAAAAAACCGATTCGATTGGTTCGGTTCGGTTTATTGGTTTTTTGCCCACCCCTAAATATGGCCATATATAGACCGTTGCTAGTTTAAGCTTTTGGATTTGACGGTTATATAACAGGTTTTTAAATTGTTTTGGATTTGGATCTGTTTATGTATATCAGGGATGTTATTATGTTTCTGCAATTACAAAGCTTTGATCAATCACACAATGTGCATCACAATTCCAGAGAGAGCTTGATAAAATTTTGAGTCTCATTGGTCTTTGATCAAAATATTCTCATAAATAAAAAGTCTTTTCTCATTCATATTTTTGTTACATAAAGATCGATACCATGCTCAGGCACCACAACCAACCTATATACAGGGGAGTGATTGTATTTTGGAGAGACAGAAACACAAAACTTTGATAAAATGAGAGATAGCATCACCTTCAGTTCTGTCATGGCAAAATGTTGGCCTGCACAAATCCGAGGCCCGATTCCGAACGGCATATAGGCCTGTGGAATCTTGCAAGCAGCGGAAATTCCATGCGCAAATCTTTCCGGGTTAAACTGGTGTGCATCAGGCCCCCATAGATGAGGATCTTGTTGTAACATTGCTATAGGTATCCGGATTCCCATGCCTCTTGGGATCACAATGTCTTTGAACTTGATATCTTGCAAAGCCTCTCTTGGCAAAAGCCCCACAGGTGGATATAGCCGCAATGTCTCTTGAATCACCATTGTCATCTGCCATGAAATATAGTTAGTCATTAGATTGTTAAGTGTATTTTGATTTTGGATGCAATAATGTGTTGATTGATGACATTTTGAAGGTGGGAATTGTTTAGTTGCTTACGGTTTTCAAGTTTGGAAGCAGATCAGCATCCAGAAAGCCATCTCTACGAACCTCTAGTAGCTCAGCACGAACGCGAGCTTGCCATTCAAGATGTGCAGCCAATAGGAGCAATACCCATGATGTTGTGATGGCACTGGTCTCATAACCAGCAAAGTACATACTTTTGCAATTGTCCACTATAAATTTGTTTTGAGAGATCTCAGTTGATAGTCCATTATAGAATTCATAGTCAAGAACATCACTTTTTGCACCCTCTAGTATCCTCTGTAAGAAACTCTTCTCGTAAGAAGCCTCAACTCGCTGTTTTACCGTTCTCAATATCATCGAGTTGATCTCCTTCTCTAATTTCCATATCTCTCTATTGTTTTTGCTCGGTAAGTACCTTTAACAATTCGCGACATTGATATGGCACATTAAGGAAACTAGTCAAACATGTCCACAACACTAATGTGAATTACACAAAAAAGAGTAATGAATGTGAAAATGTACCTTAATCCCGGAACACCAACCATTCCCTTGGACATGATTTTCTGCAGAGATCCGAGCTTTAAGAATATTTCTTGGCCTTTGGAGTAATTGCTTCCGAAACAAGCTCTTGAAATTATATCTGCAGCCAAACTTCTCAAATCCTGATCAACTCTAATTTCCGCGGTTCCACCCCCGCTCTCAATTCTACTCTCCCAAGATCCTAACAATGATTTTGTAGAGTCCACCATTAAATTCACCATACCCTTTTCAAAACAGATGAATATTTCAGTACTGCCAGCTGAGCAAAAGCACTATAAAAGTACACATTTTTTACAGTCTTTCTTTGATTACAGAGATTGTTTTGCAGTTTAGCAAAATTTCTATCTTCCTTGAACATATATATAGCAAACTTGAATAAGCAATTACCTTGACTTTATCAAGGTAGAATTCAGGACCAATGATCTTCCTTTGATGTGCCCAAAACAGGCCACTTGATGATATAATGCCATTGCCTAGAATCGGTCCACGTTCTTTCGACATGTAAGAAGGCTTCCCCAAGATCAAAGATGTGCAGATGCTCATTTCTTTGACCATCTCAATATCTGTTATGCATAACATCTGCAGATTCCCAGTTGAATACACAAACATTGGTCCTACAACCAAAAAAGCATAACTAAGTTCTCGTAATCAGAAAACTACAAAAAATTTCTACCAACAATAGGATTTCAGGAGATTATATGCTACAGATCTGATATGGGTTCTCTGATAATTTTAAAGAAAATAAAATAAAAGGCATACCATATTGATTTTTCCACTTTTCAACAAAAGGGAAAACAGTTGAAGGCCAATCATGATCAAGGCCAACCAAATTATGGTCTTTTTGAGCGAGTTGGAGTTGGATTCTCTTCATTTCAGGGATGTTCCCCAGGAGAAAAGAAGGAGCAGGTCCATTGATGCCTTGCTTTTGAAGTTTTGATCTGAGCAGTTTTGGTCTCAATAACAACAGATTATACAGATAGAACAACAACCCCACAACCCCACCTATCACAGCTGATAAAATCACCGTTGCAGCCATTTTTCCTCCTCCTCCTCCCTCTCTCTATCTTGTGTGTTTGATGTGCGTATGATATATCTTTTTTGAGTCCATGAGATCCACACAAGAATATTTTAAAGCTTTTGGCTGGTGAATATCTTTTATTTTACGCAATGAATACCTTAGCAGTTAGCACGTTATGTCAATTAAAAAACAAACAAAAAAAAATGTTAAAAAGCTGTTGTTGACCAAAATATTCACTCTTGTCACATAAGCAACTTGTCCTCAATTCAAAATGTTGACTGCTAGGTTAATGGTGAAATGAGACACCATCTCCTCAATTGTTTTATTTAGAAAGCAATGCAAAGACCAAACTATCAAGTTTACAATTCTCTGATTTGGAGACAAACTCCATGACCAGGCTCTATAACCAACCTAAATGCAGGCAAGTGATGGTAAGCTGGTGAGAGCGAAAAGCTGAACTTGGATAGAACGAGAGAGAGGATCACTTTGAGTTCTATCATGGCGAAATTTTGACCAAGACAAGTGCGAGCTCCGGTCCCGAATGGTATATAAGCCTGTGGAAACTTGCAGGCTCCGTTAATTCCCTTGGAGAATCTTTCAGGATTGAAGTTGTGGGCATCAGACCCCCACAAATCTGTGTTCTGTTGCAATGCTGGGATCGGAATCTGAACGTTCATGCCTCCCGGAATCACAATGTCTTTGAATTTAATGTCTTCCAAAGCTTGTCTTATCACAAACACTGCTGGTGGATACAGCCTTAATGTTTCTTGAATCACCATAGTAAGCTGTCAATTGATATACGAAAATTATATGCAACTTTAAGGACAATAAATATCAGATTCAGATATCAAATGCAGAATAAACAAACCGTTTTCATGCTCCGAAGCATATTAGCATCTGGAAAGCCTTGTTTACAGATTTCAAGAACCTCAGCGCGAGTGCGGTCTTGCCATTCTGGATATGCAGCTAACAACATCAAGCACCAAGAGGCTGTAACGGCAGTTGTTTCATGTCCAGCGAAGTATATGTTCTTGCAATTATCCACTATAAACTTGTCACGAGAGATCAAATTCGACGAAATGCCATCATAGCTTTCAGCTCCCTCAACTATCATTTGTAAAAGATCCTTGTCCTGTGAACCTTGCTCAATGCGTTGATTTACCACTTCTAATATCATAGAATCAATCTCCTTCTCTAATTTCCATATCTCCCTATTGTTCTTGGTCGGCATATACCTTGCAATTTCATAAACGTCAAATCACTAAACCCGAAAATTCAACTTAACGATAGTATTTAAGACACGGGTTTATGAGATTTGATACCTTAATCCAGGAATTCCAATGTTTCCTTTGGACATGGTCTTTTGGAGAGTCCTGAGGTTTGAGAAAATCTCCTCTCCTTTAGAATAACTGCTTCCAAAACAAGCTCTGGAGATGACATCCCCGGACAAGCTTCTCAGATCATCATCAATTTTTATATCCGCAACGCCTCCTCCCTGTGATTCAATTCTACTCTCCCAAGATTTCAAAGTTGAGATTGTGGCTTCCACCATCATATGCACCATCTTTTTAACCTTGTCAAGGTAGAATTCAGGCGCGATGATCTTGCGTTGGTGAGACCATGTTTGACCACTTGATGTCATAATTCCTTGTCCCAGCAATGGCCCTCTATCTTTTGACAGATAAGAAGGTTTCCCCAAGTTCAAAGAAGTGTACAAACTGATCTCCTTCACTAACTCTACATCTGATATGCATAGAAATTGTATATTTCCATTTGAGTACACAAATACTGGCCCTGGAAAAATGTCAAAAGTCAGCAGAAACTAAACATACATGAATTTTTTTTGTTGGAGATAGAAAAAAAAAATAGTACCATTAGTGTCTCTCCACTTTTTAAGATGTGGGAAGACATTAGAAGGCCAGTCATGAGCAATAATAGCAGCAAAATTTGATGTTGACATAAACATGCAAAATTTGATCTTTACAATAATGTCACACCAGCAATGAATAAGCAATTAAGCATAAACATGAAGGAAATTGAAAAATAAAAATAAAAATAGTACCATAAGTGTCTCTCCACTTTTGAAGATGTGGGAAGACATTGGAAGGCCAGTCATGAGCAATCTCATCAGCAAAATTTGATCTTGACTGTGACTGTGACTGCTGCTGGGCTGGTGGTGTTGATTGATGATGTTCTTGGAGGATTCTTTTGATTTCTGGGATGTTCCCAACCATAAAAGAAGGTGGTGGGCCTCTGATTCCCTGATTTTGAAGGTGTGATATGAGCCTTTTAGGCTTCAAAACCAAAACATTGTAGAGATGCAACAACAGAGCTAAAAACCCAGTTGATATCACTGAAAAAGTGATCTTTACAACCATCATCATTTGCTCTGCTTCCATTGTTGTGGTTTTCTTCTCTTCTACTTCTATTTTTCTTCTTCCATTCACATGATTTTGTCAAGTTGGGAATAATATAATACATGTGCTGGAGGATGATTAGGTAAGTTGTCTGGCAATTAACTAAAAATAAGAGTTTTTTTTTTAAGTTGCTTATCATTGTTGTGTGGACATTAATTTATATCTGAAAATTCATATATACATTATATATTAATCATGATGAAAAGTTTGATTAGTTAATTAATTACCGGTAAGGCAAATTGATTTTAAAATTCATATATACATTATAGATGTGAAATTTCATTAAAGTCCATACACTCGGTGAAATATCACATTTTTGTTATATTAATAACCTTAGTCCGGTAATTCTAAAATACTTCAAATTATTGACAAGCAATTGAAAAGTTTACTTGTCCATCTTTTTCTTCTTTTTAATTTACTTTCCATGTGCTATTATATAAATGACCAAACTTTTAAGTGATGGAAGAATTAAAGTGTTGTATTTTTATTTTATTTTTTACTTTATCTATTTATCCACATATTTAGACTTGGTACCTTTTTGAAGCCTTTCATCATTGATAAAATTTGAGCCACTGAATTAAGAATTATTTGTCCAAGCTTCAAGTCCGTTCATCTACCAGATGAGCTATGTCATTAGAGCTTAAAGTGTTGTATTTAAAAAAAATAACTAAAATTGTTAATTTAATGAAGACATTTAAAAATATGATATTTAAAAAAAAATAGTGACTTCTAGTGAGATTTAACCATGTATATATATATACAATTTTTCTATTGTCAGTTCGAACTGATAAAAGATTTATCAGTTTCTTGCATGTAAACCATTCATTTTACCTACTTTGACTTGGTGTGTATACACTTATCAAAACTCTTTCATAAATGAGTGGCTCACATTCAATGTCCTGATAAATTTTATGTCAGGACGAACTGACAGTAGAAAGACTGTATATATATATATATTATAAATTTATAATTAAGTATCATAACCAGTATGCAAATTTAAAAAAAAATGATGTATAATGAATATATATAGTATAATTAAGTATCTCAAAAAAAATCATAATATGCAAATTTAAAAAATGATGTATAATGAATATATTATTGCAACATTATTTAACCAATTGTAAATCATATATCATATGAAATAGGAAAAACGATTCAATCTTTTAACATGTGTTCTGACAACACACATTAAAATCAACTATTAGTTATATAATTAGTTTTAGAGTATATATTAACATAATTCATCTCTTCCCCCAAAAAATATGAAAACATAATTTATCTTTTAATGTTGTTTATGTTCAGATAATTTGGTGGTCTCTATAGAATATGAATGAACTCAGGCCTTCTATAGATTGGGCCTATGGAATCCAAGAAGAGAGCAAAAAAATTTAAAATTTAAAAAAAAAAAAATCTAAAAATTGGAAAAAAAAAATGAAGCTCAAGAAAAACAAGAGAGACAGAGAGACCTAAGAGAAGCTCAGGTATCTTTTCTCTCTATCTTTCAGAGAAACTCCTTAGTTTTCTCCGTTCTATCTTTTCTTCAAATCTAGGTTTCTTCTTCTCAGCATCACAGTTTTGCTATCCAAACCAAAAGGAAGGATTTTTTTTTTCTTTTTTTCAATTTCAAATCTAGGGTTTGCTTTGCTATGTTTAGTGTCGAAATAAGAAAAAATTGAATCTTGTTTTGTCCCCAAGAGAGAAAAGACGTTTGTTTTTTAGGGTTTTGAATTTTTCCAGAATTGGGGGAGTTATGTATAGAGATCGAGGTGGTGGGTCGTCGAAATCGGAGCTAGTGGGAGGGCCGTTAGATCGAAAGCGCATAAATGATGCGTTGGATAAACACCTAGAGAAGTCCTCACCTTCCACTTCAAGGGCTTTGAACTCCAAAGACAAGGAGACGAGATTGTCCGTACCGTCGACTTCCACCGGTAAATCGCAGTTCGATCATCGGGATTCTCGCTCCGCTTCCGCTTCCCTCCCCAAGAACAAATGCTCTGATGGTTAGTTTAGTTTTTACTCTCTATCTGGTTTTTTTTTTCCTTTTTTAGTTTCTGTTGGGTGTAAGAAAAGCTGGTATTTTGAAGTTATTTCTGATTTGAGTCATTTTGCTAGTTTTGTTGCGTTAATTGTTTGTTTTTAAAGTGTTACATTTTCAGGATAAATTTTGTTGCAGGATCTGAGATTGTAGAGTATTTGAATCTGAGTGACTGATTGATTATTTTGCTTGTACATTTCTGTTTTTTTTTTGGTAATGTGTTAAGTGGATAGGCTATTTGTTCACTGGACACTGCTTGTGTTTTAAATATGATTTTCATGAGCTGCCTGATTTGTTTCTTTGAAGTGAATTTGGGATATGAGATTAGTTTTTTGGAGTTTGTGGCCCTTCATAGTAATCTAGTATTGCATATGAAGCTATTGGTTATTGAATCTTAATTGGGTGATGGTCACATTCCTATTGTTTCCATTTGTGAAACTTGCTAATAGAATTTAATGCCGAAATCAATGATTATTATCATTCTTATCAAAGGAGGCGGAAAGTTGGAAACATTGTAAATTTGATGCTACTACTGTACTACATATAACCAAGATGATTATAAGGAAATTATTGCATTTTGACATTTAAGACCGTACTGTTTGAAGCTTTGCCAAAGTGGAGAAGGGTAAATTTGACATGTTTGGAAAATAGGTTTGAATGTGATTCTTCGTATCATGTAGAGAGAACTTTCCGTGTATATAAATTACGTTGAATTGATACGAACTTTCCATGTATATAAATTACATTGAATTGATACGAACTTTCCGTGTATATAAATTACATTGAATTGATACGAACTTTCTGTGTATATAAATTACATTGAATTACTGAAACACCCTTTTAAGCCTACGTAAAATGTATATAATTAAGCTGGCATAGCCCAAGCTTTTATGGGACTTTTGATTGGCAAAGGAGGTGTCTTTAAGTTGTATATGTCTCATTTTAAGAATAAGCAATAAAAACTTTGTTAATGAAGTTACAATATGAAGCTTGATTGTTTTTAATCGTCACCACTACTTGACATGAAGTGTAACCACTAAGTCACTAACCACTGTTCGCTTCACCTAGCAGTACCTGTGGTCTCCACGCCACACGATCTTGTACAGCAGGTTGCACTTTGTATAAAACTAATTGAAAATGTTATTCTGTTATAGTGTTATTTCTAATGGAATCGATTGGAATTGTTATGTATTTCTAACGTAACTTCTAATTATATACTTGTTTGCATAAACTGCAGAAGAATCTGAAACAGACAGTGAAGAATCAGATGTTAGTGGTTCTGATGGAGATGACACATCTTGGATTTCTTGGTTTTGCAATTTGCGAGGAAATGAATTTTTCTGTGAAGTGGATGATGAATATATCCAAGATGATTTCAATCTTTGTGGATTGAGCAGTCAAGTTCCATACTATGATTATGCCCTTGATCTAATATTGGATGTTGAATCTTCCCATGGTAAGTATTTCCCTATTTTAGCCTGGACTCTTGTCTACAAAATATTTGATTTTCTTTGTTAAATGAGATTTCTTGTACCATTTTAAATCAATCAATTTTAGGCATCTCTCCTGAGTCAAGTACTGTTGTCTCGAGGCAATCGATGTTTGTTTTTAAAATTATAGCCCATGGCAGGAAAGGGCCTACTTATGTTTCATAAGTACTGTAGCTGTAAGTTCAATAATTTTCTTGAATTGCTTGTAAATGGATATTTTGGGGTGTCATTGATTGTGTTTTTATGTGCAACAGGATAATTAAATAACTAGCAATAATATGGGTGGATTATTGGTATAGAATATGTTTTGTGTTTATTTTAATACATATATTATTACAGGGTATTAACATTAATCGGCTGAATTTGATTTTATTAAACTGATCGTACACATCGGTGGTTTTATGTCTGTGATCTCTCGCTCCCTCTCCTCTCTCACTATATATTATATATCTTATATTTGCTAGATTTGGGTGTGGACATCTGCAGGTGATATGTTCACTGAGGAACAGAACGAATTGGTGGAATCTGCGGCAGAAATGCTGTATGGTCTCATTCATGTCCGATACATACTTACTAGCAAGGGAATGTCTGCAATGGTAAAATCCTGAGTTATGTTATTGATGTTGCTTTTTTGTCTTTTTATTTTTCTCTCTGGGTCAAGATGTTACTTTGGGAACTTATGCAGCTGGAGAAGTACAAAAACTATGATTTTGGGAGATGCCCAAGAGTTTACTGCTGTGGACAACCTTGCCTTCCTGTTGGTCAATCTGACATCCCTCGGTCAAGTACTGTTAAAATATACTGCCCAAAATGTGAAGATATATACTACCCTCGATCCAAGTACCAAGGCAGTATCCTTCAAATGCACCAATTGTTATTATTATTCAGTGTCAACTTGCATGTCTTCTGCATCTGCTTAGTTTTGGATTTTCTGTTACTAATATACTTTCTTCTGCCTAAATGCATTTTTCCAGATGACCGAGTTACTTATTATAGTGTTTTATGGTAACTTTTCTTTGGTACTGATATTTTAGCATTCTGACCTGTGTGGCAATTTCCATGTTTATAATCTTACATTCTTCTTAAGCTTTGCGGTTTCTCTTTTTCTCTGCCTTATGTTTAATATTCAATAAATGTTCTTAGTTGCCTTTTTCTGACAGCTTTATGTCGTATGCAGCACTTGGTTTCGTTCACATTTCTTTGTTTTTTTTTTTGCCTATTTAAATTTCCTTGACGCACCAAGATATTGACGGTGCTTATTTCGGGACCACATTTCCTCACCTATTTCTAATGACATATGGGCACTTAAAGCCACAAAAGGCAACACAGAACTACGTCCCAAGAGTTTTTGGATTCAAGCTCCACAAGCCCTGACCTTGAAGATGCTAGCTGCAATTACAATGAGATCTCCCATAGTCCATCAGCGGTGGTTTTCACATCTCGTGCTTCTGTTGAAGTTCGAATATGCCCCAACAAGTGAGGTAAAGTGGGGTAGTTCTGAAAAATATTACAATTGATTTGCCAATTGATATGTTTAAAATACTAGATGGCCTACTAGTTGAGTAAAACTGTCTTTTTAAAGTTTATTCGCAAATTTAACAGAGCAATTTGTAAGCTTATTTCCTATTTTCTGGGTTGAAGATTGTTTGAAGTGCTTTACATTGTAGTTATTGATATATGTATTTTTAATAATCCGAGTATTTTTTTTCCCTCGACAATAGCCCTTTAAAATCCTGGATTGTGATTCTGTGAAGTCTTGTTCCTTTCTCTCCATGTGTGTATTTAATTTCCGTAAAAAAATATGCAGCTCCATTGTCTTGCTTTTTCCATAGATCATCCTGGGAGAGAGCGTAAAGGTTTCGGATATGAACAGAATAGAGTTGATGGTTTGATTCTTCTTTCCATTTACCTGTGTTGATGGTGATACTAATTTTTTCTGATGTGAAGACTTGCTGGTTTCATGTCTCTTTTAGTGGGTAATGATTTAGAGATTGTTTTGAAATATCAAGCATTGATAAATATAACAATTTCTTCCTCAAGGTGTTGAATATCAATTGATTATCCGAGCCACCATCTTGTATGCAGACAAGAAGTGAAGTGATAGAGTCACACACAGCATTGTTGAGACTTGAGAGTGTTCAATTATTGATATTCATCCAAGGCAAAACAACAAATGTTCTTTTTTATTTTGTGGGATTTCTAAGGAAGTAAACACAGGGAGAGGAGTTTATAAAATGTCACTTCTTTGTAACTTTTTGTATATTCCTAGGAAAAAAAAAGTGTAGTTGTAGACTGTTTTGACAACGAAATCAATCTCCAAGTAGGTTCCTAATAATAATAAATAAAATCTTTTGACATCACCCAAATTTATCTACTACTAGTTCTACTCTCCAAGTGGATGCTCATTTCTTGCTTTTCCATAATCTCAATTATTATTAGGAAATAATCATT
Source organism: Dipteronia sinensis (assembly GCA_033220585.1). Classification (NCBI taxonomy): domain Eukaryota; kingdom Viridiplantae; phylum Streptophyta; class Magnoliopsida; order Sapindales; family Sapindaceae; genus Dipteronia; species Dipteronia sinensis. The sequence goes on from CM065643.1 coordinate 54,031,611, forward strand.
TTTCTCCCTGTAGTTTGTTTTATTCTCCATTTTTCCCCTCTAGTTTCAATATTTATATGATGAGATTGGGTTGCATTTGTGCATGAGAGGGGGGAAATGGAGAATGTTAAACTAGATAGGGGAAAGTGAAGAATATGGAAAACTACAAGGGATAAAATGATTATTACCCATTATTATTATTATGTTGTCAATTTATGGAAGGGTAGGTCACCCACATCATTTTTCAGCTTTATTAGGTGCAAGAATCTCTCGTGTGTTTTTTTTTTATACGGGGATTCCATCTCATATCTAAACTAAGTGGACTTAGATCCTAAAATGTAGAATATGGAAGAAGTTGAGTTGATGATCCTAGTCCACTTCACATGTGACTGAACTATTCATTAGAATAGCAATAGCCTAATTGAATTATTGATTATTGTTCAATTAGTAGTATCTAGTTTCTAATGGCCGGCAGGGTGATAGATGATGATGACTTTAATTTAAATACAAATTTTATTTTATGTCACATCGGAAATCAGAATTATGTCAATTGAATCTATCCAAATTTGAATATTAAACTTGTTAATTCTCTTTTAGAATATATATATATATACTTAGATAGTTAAAAAAAATTAGGATAATATAAATAGACATTAATTTTTATTTTTAGGACACGTAATACAGACGTAGTTTACGATGTTTATTTTTAGGACATAACTAGAAAACCCATTTAATTTTTATTAGAACATTAAAATTTCGTTAAGTTATAGTGTAATGGAAACAATATATAATGTTAATGTGATGATATGGATGGTAACATGAGTGCCACGTGGAAAATGGTGATTGGCTTGTCTTAACTGCGTCTTTTGAAGGAGTCTACTGTTTTGTCTTTCTTGTTAAGTTAAGTGACAACAATCGATTAATTCAAAGAAACCACTCTTTACTTACCAAAATGCCCTTCCTTTTGCTTCTAATTTACAATCTTACCACCGCCAACAAAATTGAAAGAAATTTTCACATCTTATGTTTCATAACTCACAAGTCACAAGTGCATTTTTTATTTTCATTAACAAAATGAATTAAGTCTAAGAGATGTCACATTTTCAACATAAGATATGTGGTTATTTATAATCATATCTCATTCTAATTAAATCCAGTAGCAAGTAATAACAAGAAAAGTCCTTAAACTTAATAAACTATCAATTATTGGATAAAAAATTCATCACACTTAGAATAATTCAAAATACTACAACTAAAATGATTCAATATTAAGTATCCAAATCTACAAAATTTTGCGGTGTGTGGTCGAGTTAGAGCATCTCCAATGTTATTATGCGTTTGGAGAAAATGGAGTGCCATATAGGATAGATACTAAAGAAGTTAGAAAAACTCTCTCCAATGCAATTATCTAAATTGAATATGGAGATGATGTGGTAAAAAAAAAGTTATAGAATATGGAGTTGAGTTTCTGATTCTAGAAACTCTCCTAGAAATGCTGACTAGGATTTCTAACTATTTCCACCAATAATATTAAAGCTCATTTAATTGTAAAATAAAAGAGGAGAGAGAATGTCATAATTGTTTTATTATGATTGGTCAAAAAATAGATACATATTTGATTTTAGATAATTGCATTGGAGATGTGAATATGCATTTCTCTACAAAATTTTCAAAAATGGACCAATTTTGAATAGAAATGCTGATGTGTCACTATTTAGAAACTCAAAAATGTATAATAGCATTGGAGATGCTCTTATATATCATTTTTTTTTACATTTAAATTTATTTAAATTTTCTTTTTTATTAATTTGAAATATATAATTTAATAAAAGAATAATTGTATTAAATAAAATATATTAGTTTTTTTCATTTGACTATTATTGTCTATAGATAAATTATCATATGATACATTATCATCACAATATATTTATTATTATTAAAATAAATATTAAAATGAGCTGTAATTGTCAATGTCGTAGTCGTAGAAGTAAATAAAAGGAATACATAAAGGGTGGATTTGGGAAGAAGAAATAGCTAGTTTTGATTTTTGAAGTTAGAGAAGAGTTTCTTTATTTGTTTATTTAATTTTTAATTATTTTTTAATCTCTGTGGTTTGAAATTAATTGAAGACTAATTACCATAAACTCGACGGAGACACCGCTCTAATAAAAAGTAAAAACTATCTATTTTTATACATTCCTATTTCTCCAGAGATTTATTTTTGTTTGTTTTTTTTTATTATTATCATCATTATTATAATTGTTGTTTGTTTGTTCGTTTTCAAAAATTGAGAGAGAAAAAAAAGAATTCGAATAAGTTTGACAAAAAAGAAAAATTGATCGATTGGACTGGGTTTGGGTGTGGGTTTTTGGTTATGTAATGCATCAGAAGAAATCAGAAGTACAGATCGGAAAAGAAAGCAGCGGCGTCTCTTCCGATTTCAATCCAACACCACCGTTGTTTATCTTTCCTTCCAATATTCATCAAAAACATCAGCAATCGGAGACGACGACGACGACGACGACCACTACGGCGGTAAAGGAGGAGGCTGAGTCGGCGATATTCGACCAAGGGATTCCTCAAATTTTGATACAAAATGACCCAATTGTCCCTTCTCCGTCTCCGTACAAGCGTCCCCATCATCATCATCACCATCTCCACCACTCTTCGTCTCTGGCGAAATCGCCGACTCTCTACCAGTTGAACACGCGGTTTGGTTCTTCATCTCCTCAGCATCATCATCATCATCCGCCGCTGCCGCAGGACCGGTCCTTGTTCTCGGTCTCGGTCGCGGCTAAGTCCGCCGCGTTCCGGCTGCTCCGACGATTCAGGAACTTCCGTCGTCTCAGAGTCCATCTCCGGCTGATTCTATTACTCTCTCTCCCGTTCTTCTACTTCCTCGTCTCTCACCCGAGCCACTCTTTCTTCCTCGACTTCCTCTCCGCCTTCGCCTTCTCCGCCGCTCTCTTGTTCTCTCTCAACCTGGCCCTCCCTCGTCTGCCGTCGATTCGCTTGTTCCTCGCTCGCTCTTTTCCAATAAAGCTCGCGTGTTCGTCGTCTTCTACTGTTTCCAGACCGCCCTTGCCCGTTTTTTGGTCCATCGGTTCCCGCCCAAAACTCGAAAAGAAGAGCGGGAATTCGGGGTGCTGGGTCCAGGTCTACAGCAACGGAGACGTCTACGAAGGTGAGTGTCACAAGGGAAAATGCTCTGGAAGCGGAGTTTATTACTATTACATGAGTGGAAGATACGAAGGAGACTGGGTTGATGGTAAATATGATGGAAATGGAGTCGAAACTTGGGCTAGAGGAAGCCGGTATAGAGGACAGTATAGGCAGGGGCTTCGACATGGGTTCGGAGTGTATAGGTTTTATACGGGAGATGTTTACGCTGGAGAGTGGTCTAATGGGCAGAGTCATGGCTGCGGAGTTCATACTTGTGAGGATGGGAGTCGGTATGTTGGCGAATTCAAGTGGGGCGTAAAGCATGGGCTTGGCCATTACCATTTCAGGTAGTTCAGTTTTTTCGCTGGATTTAGTTTTGTTGAAAAAATGTTTCCTTTCATGTCATTTGATTATGCTAATTGGTGTTAGACTTTGGAATTTTTGGATTTTTGAATGTGGTCAATTGATTTGTATTGATTGGAGTCTTTATATTTATAACTTAGTTTTTGTGTCTTTGATGGTGTTGAAAATTACATGGGTGCAATTACAGATGTCAAAGTGTAGTTTGTGAGACACTCTATGCACTTGAATATGGTTAAGGATTTCTTCCGTTTACTTTGGTGAATTCTAAATGGATAGTATGAATTTCTTACACTAGTGTTGAAGTAAGGGTAGTTACATTAATGTTTGAATTCCTTTCATTGGTGGATTTCCTCCACAGTTGGATGATCATGTAAATGAGTTATAGCAATATAGCCTATAGGTTTGTTTTGTAGTACTTGTTGTCTGAGAGAGACTTGGTAGTGTCCAGAGGTCAAATCTACTTACACGACACATCAACAGGGTTGCATGCTCTTTGCTTTAATGCTCATTCTAACTGTTATGGTTAAACTTGTTGCAGCTAGTTTATGTCATATAAGTGATCAGGAAATTACTATTTAAGCCTAACTAAGAAGCATATACTTCTTTGTTTTCAGTTTTTAGCATTAGTATTTACCTCCTCTTTTCTCTTATATTTAATGGACTTTGTAATTATGAGGACTGTTTTGTGGTCACGTATTGATGATAGATAATCGTTCAAATGGTTTTTGATCGAATCGTTATGAACCTATACAGATTTTAGACACACAATTGAGGTGCATGCTCCATATTTTTTTGTGCATCTAGATTTTATTGACCAGTCAGTGTATATTGGCAATGTAAATAGGCTATGGCATGCCTAGTTCTGTTCTATTGAAAGATATCTAGACTATGTATTGGAGTTAACTGGTATCATTTGAATTTGTCAAATTCTCTTGCAAATTCATTTAAATAACAGTCATTTTTAAGGTTCTTTGGTTTTGGCTCTATGATATGTGTTCTCATGTTACTTGATGCGGGTAGTGATTTTCAAAAAACTTGGAGTTATTATATTTCTCACCTCAGTGGACCTTTTGTGTTCGAATGGCCTAAGTTGTGTGAGTTGCATGTATGACTCTGCACTAGTCACAGGTCACAGGTGCACTAGCATACATACAGGCAGCGTGTCTTATGGTGGTTTGCCTCTCTGGATAGTTGTAGTATCCTTAATATATGTTACTGTTGATACTTTTTCACCCCATATCTGGTGCTAACTCGTAATTTTTCGTTCAGAAATGGGGACACATATGCTGGTGAATATTTTGCAGACAAGATGCATGGCTTTGGTGTCTACCGCTTTGCCAATGGGCATCGATATGAGGGAGCATGGCATGAGGGTAGAAGACAGGGACTTGGAATGTATACATTCAGAAATGGGGAAACGCAATCTGGTCACTGGCAGAATGGAATTCTTGACATTCCAAGTACGCAGAACACCACTCATCCTGTATCTCCTGTTGCAGTTAATCATTCCAAAGTACTCAATGCAGTACAGGTATTATAACTTTATGATTTTAACTCTTATTTTTAAATTATTTTATTCCCCTCTACAAGCATTGATCGCTGGAAGGCTGATATATATGATAATGCTACTTGTTATAATTGGCTCATCTTGAATTTTATATGCACATATTTACTGTTTACTGGTAGAAAGGTTGATTGATATGATAATTCTATACATAAATCGTGGTTAATTTGTCTGGTTGGCTCTGAAAAGATTGCACTGTGTCACTAATACTGGTTAATGGTGGGAGAAGTTGCATTAGATTATGTGAGTACAATTATGAGCTGTTTGTACTCATTACTTGGAGATTTTGTAATTGTTTTTTTTGTCATATGATCAGGAAGCTCGACGAGCAACAGAAAAAGCTTATGATGTGGCCAAGGTAGACGAAAGGGTTAACAGGGCAGTGGCTGCAGCTAACAGGGCAGCAAACGCAGCTAGAGTCGCGGCAGTTAAGGCTGTCCAAAAACAAATTCATCATAATAGTACCCATGACAACATCCCAATTCCTGTTCTGTGAGTCTCCCAATCAAAGGCTAACCAGAAACAAATACATCATAATAGTAACAATGACAACATCCCAATTCCTGTTGTGTGAATTCCCCTCTCTCATCACTGGCTCAGCGATTAATATATACGAAATTGTGAAGTAGCGGCAAGAGGAAGATGACTAATGTGTCTTCCATCTTCTATTTGGCATCTTTCTTTTATCTAAGAGGCTGTATGATGAAGGTTCCTGCATGTTATTTTTATAGAAGGAAAGATGATTCAAGAGAAATCCCCAACATTGGCAAGTAGTCCTTTTAACATAGTGTATACATGAGAGTTCCCGACAGAAAAATGAGACGAGAGATACAACGAGTGATGGTGATGCCATCCGGCTTATCGATATCTGTTTAATTTTTTGTAATTTCTTCTTTTTAATCTTGGTATATTTGTGTAAAGTTAAGCTAGATGTAATATATAAGTTGCTGGAAGCCTGGGTTAAAAACCCTTGACCCCAGCTTTTGTTGTATGTGAAATTTATGATTCATAATCATAATTGCCTGTTTTTTTGCCTCTCATGAATCATGATTAAGATGTACCACAAAAAATAATGTTTCCAAATTCCAATGGGTTGTTAGGGGTGAAAATAAGAACAATACCTGTTTTTGACTTTATCAAATATTTCTGAATTTTGACAATACCATACTATATACCTATATTTATAGAAGTGTTCAAATATCAAAATTTAAGTAATACCTTCATATTTCCATTGATATTTCAATAAATTTAGACCATGAATATATCTATAAAATCAATATTTCCTTGCATTAAACCCAACTGGCCATTCAATTTATGATCCACATATCCAATGCAAATTACAAGACTCAAACCTGCTTTGAGCCGTTGATGATCGAGTCACTGTAACCATAAAGACAAGTGCATGTAGTGGACTTGTAGTCGACTAGTACTGAGAAAATTTAGAGATGCTTTGATTTTTTATCTCATTCAAATTGAGCTATGAAACATTTCAGGACTCCCATGACTTGTTAGTTATATAATTAGTCAGCTTCTTAGCTCATGTCCACCCAATTTTTCGAGGGTTCACTTAATTGTGCATATTGGTATCAGAACATAAACCAGTAATAAGAATCACAAGTTAATATGATCTGGTACACAGCAAATTACTGAGACATTCCACACAAGGAACAATCATGCAAAAAGATAACAATCTACTCGAAACCAACAAAAACTGTTTAATTAGATCCAAAATCAAAAGCTCAAAAACAAATATCCAAGCATTAGGTCTTTTCAGAACATCTTGGACCATGAATTACAGTAAGATCGAAAAATCAAAAACATATGATCTGGCAAATGAAATTAACTTTCGGTTTGCTCCCTCAGCCTCCTAATAGTACTCCTGACAGTCACAGCACTTGCGGTACTGGCAAAGGCACACAAGACATAAATTAGAACACCTTTTGCAAAGAGGAGGATAATGGATAATAATAAACTAAAAACAGAAGTTTGCGAATCTTACTTCAAAGTGTAAGCACCTCCTGCTTTCACCTTGCCGCAATCTTTGCATCCCCAGATCCCCACAGCCTTCCTCTTCACAGCATACTGCAACACCAGTTTATTTGATTAAATACGGCCATCCAGGAAAACGAAGATTCATAAAAGGGACAGTTTGCAGATGTATTACCTTCCCACAGAACTCACAGAAGAACTTGCTGTGTTGACTGACCTCCATTTTCTTAATCTGCTTACGCAAACTGGCTCCATAACGGGTACCTGTAATGATATCATATTAGAACTACCACCACTAAAAGCCAACAAGCGTACATTCAAGACATGACAAATATTCATTAAAGAAATGTCATCCTCCATATATAGTGAAGGAAGTTGAGTAAACAAAAACCATTTAGACTTTGGTTCCATTTAATAAATTTCTTTTCAAACTGCTAGCAGCAAGACTTTAAAATTAACTCCATGCAACACAAATTTCTTAATCCATAACTAGGCTTTTTCAATTCAGCCAATAAATAACAAAAGAAATCAGAATCTATTGTTCTGCAACCTTATGGTACTAACAGAATATTATATGAGGACAAATGCTGCAATGTATGTTTCATCAATGGAGGAGCAGTGATCCAAAAGTAACAAAACAAAACAAAAATAAAAGCTGAACATAAACTGGGGTCAGTACATACCATACTTGCCGACGATTCCAGCCTTCTTGGTCCTCTTTGTCTGCAGACAGTAAATACAAAACAACAATTAAGCATATGATAAGAAAATCCATTAATAAATCAAACAAAATGCTACAGATTTGAATGTGAATTACTGGGAAACAAAAACATGAACATACTATAAATTCTTTGACGACTATAATCTAATTAGTACCTCTAAAAATATCCTGAATATTGCATAAAAACTTGAAATCGTAGCACAACAAAACAAGTATAAGAACAATTAAACAAATTGCGTAGCTAGAACCTGACCTACCTGATGTTGTATCCAAAAAATTTAAATTAATTAACATACTAAATTAAAAGAAACAAAACTGATATCATCTATCATTCTTCTTCAAACCCATCAGTCAAAAACAGTAGATCTAATCGACATCCCCAGAATCACAAACAAACTTGTATACGCACACAAAGAAAATATAATGAACTAATAGCAAAAATCAAAATTAAATCTTAGTACTACATCATAAACTCAGACAAATAGTGAAAAAAAAAAAGTGTACCATTTTTGTAGGGTTTGAAGAAGCAAGCTCAAGAAACCCTAGAAATCTCCTTTTGCTCAACAAGAGTGGCCAACCTAAATCATGCTTCTGTTTTTGCCTTATATATATATATAGGCTGCCAAAAAAATGCAAACTTTACCAGACTTTACCCTAGGACCCGACCCGCTAGTCTTGCCCATTGACGTTACTGACCCGTATCATGATGGGCCTTTAATAATTGAACCGGCCCAATATTTTTGTGTCCAAAGAATAATTATTGGTTTATTAAAAAAATCATGTTATTATAGAAAATAAAAAAACTAATTATATAATTAATATTTTTGACTCGTTAACGCGGGTTCTCTCGTTTTAAGTGAGACCAAATCATCGAAACGCGACTCCAAACAAGATTCAGATTCCAGAATATATATTTTTTTCCAATTCTTTTTCAGATTTCAGACATTTGAAAACAACATCATGCTAATAAACTGCACCAACTGCCGTACGCCTCTGCAGCTGCCACCTGGCGCTCCGTCAACCGTGCGTTGCGCTATATGCCAACCCATCTCTCAAGTCACAGTCGCCGTCGCCGACGACAATCGCTCTTCCACTCCTCCACCGCCGTTGCCATGGCCGTACCATCAAACGCCGGCGGGACCGATCCCGAACGTGCAAGGGAGAAAGAGAGCGGTGATATGCGGGATCGCGTACAAGAACACCAATATGTTTCTAAAAGGCTGCATCAACGACGCCAAGTGTATGCGTTATCTTCTCACTAAAAGGTTTCATTTTCCAGAAGATTCAATTGTCATGCTTACAGGTATTGATTTTGTAATTTTCTAACTTCAATTTTTTTTTTCTTGAAAAACTATTAAAATGGTAATTGAAAAATGTAAATAACAAAAACTATTGGGGTAAAATGTAATTATGTTGTGAAAAATCTAAACGCAGAGGATGAGGCAGATCCATATAGAATTCCGACAAAAGCCAATATGATGATGGCAATGTATTGGCTTGTACAAGGTTGTCAACCTGGAGATTCACTAGTGTTTCACTTTTCGGGTCATGGTTCACAGCAACGGAATTACAGCGGTGAGGAAGCTGATGGGTTCGATGAAACTCTGGTTCCTTTGGATTATGAAACTCAGGGGATGATTGTTGATGATGAGATCAATGCCACTCTTGTCAGACCTCTGCCTCCAGGAGTCAGATTGCATGCTTTGATGGATTGTTGTCATAGTGGCACTGCCCTCGATTTGCCCTACCTTTGTCGAATGGTCAGGTAAAAATATAAAAATTTTCAGGTGCAGGATTCCCGTGTTTAATCAATCCCCAATAGCTACCACCGTTAATTTAATAGCTACGGGTATCTATTTGGAGTCCCGTACCTGAAAGTTACTCGGGATCTACTTGAAAAAAGTTGTTCATGGATAGATGATAAAATTGTGCACTTTGCAATTACACATCACTGTCTTGAGAGTAGAAAGGAAAGATTTTGTCTTTACATTTTGTTTGGTGTTGCTTTGACAATTTTAATGTTGTCCAGATAAGTAAATGTTTGTGAAAACAAGAAGTAATGAATTGTGATAACTAGGGGGGTGTATTTTGATATATAGTTTTTCTTTGTTTGGAAATTAGTGAAACTGGACATTATGTGTGGGAGGATCATCGTCCGATGACAGGAACATGGAAAGGAACAAGTGGTGGAGAAGTCATTTCCTTCAGCGGTTGTGATGATCATCAAACCTCTTCTGATACAACTGTAAGTTTCAACCTTTCACACCATCTATCTTAGTGCAATAATTACATTCTACTAATGGAAATGTAACTGGTTAATATGGTTGTATTTGGACAGGCTCTATCAAAGGTGACAAACACAGGAGCTATGACATTCAGCTTTATCCAAGCCATTGAAAGTGGGCAAGCGACTACATACGGAAACATTCTCAACTCAATGCGCCATGCCATCCGGAGTGTGGGTACTAACGGTGGCGGTGTCCCTGCCGGAGCCCCGAATACAAATCTGATGAACATGCTTCTATCAGGAGGGAGTGTCAGTGGTCATCTTCTCAAACAGGTGATAATTATGATAATCTTTATACGTTTATATGGATGATGCTGCTGTTTAATTGTTCTCATTTCTTTTTCTCTTTTGCAGGAGGTGCAATTAACTGCCAATGAGACATTTGATGTGTATACAAAACCATTTTTCATTTGATTTTTTCGTTTGTACACAGAATTCATTCACATATATGGGGAGAATCTTGGCTTGTCATGCTATAATCTCGATTGTTTTTACTGCACAAGGTCGTGGTTTTTTGATTTCATAATTTCACCATACGCAGTCTTTATGTTTTGTGGAAACTTTTGAAGTGCAGTTGTTGAAAACTGAATCAGAGAATACCTGAGCTGATTTTCAGAATTTCCATTTTCTAATGTGATCGAAACACTAGGAATTTCCATTGTCAAGATAAAAAAAACACTAGTCTAGAGATAGTTTTCCTTCATCCTTCCTCAACAAAATTTCACATAACAAAAGTTTTCCTTCCCCCACAAAATTGCATATAACAAAAAACAACCTAACAAAGGAAAACTCTTATAAAAGTTTAAATGGTAAATGATCATTATATGCAGTAATCAGAAAAGCAGTAATTTTTTTTTTTTTGAAATGCTCATTTGAACCCTTTTTCATAATTGCAATAAAACATTGTGAGGAAATAATATTAAGGGCATGGAGAAGGAAAACCCCATACATTAATCCCGCCCACCCATAAAAAGAAATTTACTTTTCCAAATTAATTAAAAGTACTCCCTAAATGCACTTGGGGGACGAATTTTCTACCAAAAGATACAACGAGCACCAACTAAACCTCTAAATAAATTTGTCTAGTATCCTTGATTTCTTTTGATTTGGAGGTTGAAAATCCTCCAATCGTAAGTTTGAGCTCTTACGTATCTCATTTAAGACAGTTTCTCCTTTATCTGAGTTAATCATCTCTAATGTGCTTCCAAGAACATCACCAGCAAGCCCCGCTTCAAGAAGACTCCCAGGTTCCTCTCCCCCCTCATATAACAACCGTCCGATTTCTCTCAAGGGTATCACATTCTCTACAATCACTTTGGCAAACATACGCCCGAGAAATTCTGCTGCTTTCGGGGCATCGTTTACTGCATCCTCCAGAGTACCGAGAACAGATTCAAACCTGGCCAATGGGAATTCAAGATTTTATCATTGGATGTATAATACAGGATTAACATTTTTTATTAACCAGTAACAAGTAGAAAATCTTTTTTACCCTTTGGTGAGATGGACTGGACTTAACACGCCATCATGAAGTTTCGCAAGATTGACAAGAAGCTTCGCCAAAAGATCCCTTTCCATGTCCTTTCTCTCAAAAGAGTCTGAGACCCAAAGAGAGACCAATGCAGGATGGAAGCTTGGGGAATTTAAATCTTTTATGCATAAAGCAACCTCTTTCTCATCCCTGGCACTGGAAATTTATGAATAAACATGTCAACATCAGTAAAACAGTGTTACCAAATCATCTTATAATAGACCTCTTCTCATTTCTCAATCAGAACATGGGCAAGACACAATAGGCTATAAATTAAACTTAATCCCCTTGCAGTTACAATTGCATCGATCTCAAAAAAATAAAACAGCATAAGAAAAAAAAAATGCTTATATTTGCACATTACAGAAACCTACAGATTTTTGTCATTTCCAATTTTCTTCTCATCAAAAGGTTTAAAGAAAACAAAACAAGAGTAAAAGTGAATGTCACATGAATCAAGAAAATCACACACCACATCAAAACCATCAGAGTTAAATATATAAAGTGATCACTATTGTACGCTTTCATTGAACCATAGGTTAAAGCAGGTCGAGATGGAAAATAATTGGTGACTTGATTACAATAGCAACACAACTGTTGATCTGATTAATACATGTCCCAAACTAAAAAGATTGGGGCACTTGGGTCATTTCCGTAAAGCACATGGTTTCAGCCAACTCAACCTTAACCACCAAAAACTAAAAGAATATTTCAATTGATATCCTCCAAATATTTCTTATACCAGAGAACTCTCCATCTGCCATCTCTTTGTTACCTATTAATTAACCAAATTGTGAACAAAAAAACTAAAAGAAGAAAAAAGAAAAGGGTCTTCACAAAAGAGAGAAAGAATTCTGTTCATTTCAAACTGTTTTCCACTTTTCCACTCTGCCTCTCAAATCATAGCATGCATACTATAAACTCTCTATATTCAGAAACCAAACAAAAGTGAAGCATGTGCAGCCCAACAAACAGCATCTTACAAGTTTTAAAAGAATAAAAATTAGATTAAAATGCAGTATTTATGTGTTCTACCAATGAAGCAATATCATAACACCTTGCAATGAATCAATTAGATGTCCAGCACCTCCGGAAAACACATTTCAAAAAAAAGTCGGGCATTAAACCTTAGTTTCACAATTGTGAATAGGCTTTTGCCTCGTTTGAGAGTTCCACAAAAAGTGTTCTTACTGGTTTATGAAGGAAACAATATGCATATCATAAGTGGACATATAAACAAACACATGCACAAATGCATAGTTGCATAAAAACACGTAGACGTACAGAAATAAACACAAAAAATATGATCTTAATTGCAAATGCAGTAAAACAGAGCAGAAAGCTTGCGAGACCAAGTGATACCTATAAAATTCTTTAATTGCTGCCATGGACATATCTCGCAGGCGTTCTTCAGTATACATCTTTTCCGGAGGAACACTTTGAGTTAATGCGTGTGCCTGGCCTCGAGTGGATGATGAAGTTACAAGTGGCCTATCAAAACTTCGATCTGGAGTCCTTAGGTCCCGATTACCATAATTTATATTTCGCTCTTGTCCAGTCATCTGGTCAAATGCAGGTGAGCCAGAAAACCTGTCTGGTACATAACTCGGAATTAGTTCCTCCCTTGTGCCATAAGACGAGCGATCTGGTAAAGTACTAAAACCATTCAAACCAGCTGTCATTCTTCTAGATTCTCCAGCACTAGGAGGAATAACCGCTAAGGGAGTGCCCGGCATTGCCGGTGGCCCTCTAATGGACATTCCTCTGGCAAGACCACCTTGGGGTCCCAAGGTAATGGAATCATCACCAATAGGTCTTTGAGGCAAGGGAACTGACAAAGTCCTAGCCTCGTAAGACTGTCTGTCATCCATCCGTACATCCTGACCGCCAAAACCACGAACCTGACTGGACAATCCACGAAAACTACCCATTTGAGAAGTTGGGGAAGCTAACATAGCTGACCCTCGAGGGGCAAAATCCATAGGTGCCCTTCTGGAAGAAGAATTCATGCCTGGACCTCTAGCAAGCCTACTACTTTGTGCTTGCCGTTCTTGAGCAGCATCTCTGTGCACTTCCTCAATCTTTTTCGGCCCTTCAACTTTCCTCCTCTGCTGCCACTTATTCTTTCTCAATTCAATTGAATCCTTCAACATGAACCTAACCCTAGAAGAAAGTTTCATATTGTTTGAGAACTTCGCCATTCTGTCAAAATATGCATCCATATGCTCCTTAGCTTTAGGGTGGTCAATCATCTCCCCAATTGTGCTCATCAATTTACACAAAGCTTCAACATCTTCCTCGTCAGGATTCTCATACTGGCCCAGCAATTTTTTAATGCATGCATGCATTATTCTCTCTGTCAACATTTTTTTCTTGTATAACTCCCCAATTAGTCTAATGTTACCCAGCATCCGTCTTCGAGCCTTGATCCTCTTTTCTTCTCTTTCTTCCACAGTCTGCTTAATCTCACCCTCATTATCAGCTTTGTTAGCTTCTTCTTGCTCTCTCTCCCCTCTCTCAAACTCCTCTTGACATTTATTCAGAAGCAATCTCTTGAATGTTATCTTTTCATTGTCTTCACTGAAATCAGGTAACACTCCGGCAAGATAAAAACAAAAGTTTGCATACATCTCACAGAAAGTAGGCTCCATCAAAGCTTTGTCAAAAATCTGAGAGATGACACCAGTGAGTGTGACAGCATTGTCAATGTTTACAGCTTTTACTTGCTCAAAAAGTTTTTCGAAGTTCTGTGGAGTTAGTTTGTTCAGAATAGCCTTCAATTGCCTCTGCTTAGCCTGTTCCTCATCTGTCACTTTACCAATTTCGTACTTTCTCTCAGCTTTATGCATGATCTGAAGTGGAGTATGAGGAGAAGGAATCAAACCCTTCTGGAAATTAGTAGCACGTTGCCATCTGTCAGCATCAGGACTATTTCTTTGCATCCCTCCCTGGGAACTCATGGGTTGCATTGGAAGGATTCCTCCACCGTATGGCATAAGCATTTGTGGATGTGCATTCCTGAGAACACCATAATTACCTACTTGACCAGGTCGCAATCTCACATTTCCTCCATAAGCAACATCCAGACGCAAATCCCTCCCAGAACTAGGAGGAGCAATGACTCTACCCCATCTGTCATCTTCAACCATAACACCACTTCCACGACGGTCCATTCGAGGTCCCCCACTCTGCCTATCTACTATTCTTCCAGGACTAGGGTACGAATCACGATCAACAAGATGAGAACCATTGATGTGAGCACTCATCACGACATCTGCTATATCGGATGGAATCGCAAAGCCATCCGGAAGAACAGTACATTGCTCAGAAAATTTCAGAAGGAAATCTCTGGAATACGTCTTTGACATACTTTCACTTCCATCTCCACTATCTGAAGGGTCTAATTTTGGTGTAGAGATGTCAGCAGCATCTTCCCAATCATCAGGCTCTGTTTTACTCTGCACACTTTTCTCACTTGCTACAGCATCAACATGATGAGCATCTGCAGGTAGCTGCTTTGAATTCACATTAGTAGAGGTGTTTTCTGAGCTTTCTGAAGGCGAGACAATCTCTTTCTTTTCCTCAGGACCCTTGTAGGCCATATAAAGATCAGAAGTTGTTCCGGCAGCGTCTGCTTTAAGAAGTATTTCTTTCCTTTTCTTCTTTCCTCTAGCAATAATGCTCTTTGACCTGTTTAATTCTGGTACAGACTTATCTTTGGAACCAGATACTGAAAGGGCACCATCAACAATCTCCACAACTTCCTCTTCATTTTTCGAAATTGCTTCCAGAAGATCAGAGGTTGAATCATTAGCAGACTGCTGGTCTATTGCATCACTTCTTCCTGATGAGGCATCCATAGTCAAGGTCATATCAGAATGGGAACTTTCAGCATCCGTTGAATCTACAATTCCAGAGGTCGAAACATTGACATCATCACCCTGTCTGTCAACACCTGTGCAATGACTTGCAGGTTCATCTAGTCCTCCCGCAGCAGTTCCTAAGGTTGAAACCTCATCACTAATTGCTTTTTCCTTTACCACAGATTCCTGTTCATCTTGGCAGGCGAGTCCCGATGATATTGAAGTAATGGGTTCAGAAGAAATATCCAAATTGTTGCCATCCTGCTTGGACCTTTCAGGTAATTTTTCTTCTCCCGGATCTTTTCTCAGGGATTCCTGTGGAGTAGTAGTGGGTTCCGGAGAAATCTCATAACTGTTACCATCTTGTTTAGTGCTGATGGCCTTCAAATCAGAAGTCTCAGAAGTTGACAACGAACCTCCTGTGGCTTCTGAGAGGTCATCCCTAGTTACTGCTGCATTAGAAGTTGTTTTAGCTTCTACAGTTTCAGAAACTCCATTGTTAGATGATATGCCAGGTTCTAAAGTCCTCCAAGCCAAGCTCGATAATGGGGTGTGTTGTCCACCAACCTGCAGAAAAAAGGATTAAATCCATGCAATAAAATAACTATACCCGACTAAACTAAGAAAGATATATAACTTTCTTCAGAACAGGAAAAACACAACAAAAAAAAAAGTATTATGTATGCAACGCATTACCTGCTGATGTGGCTGCATTTGTCCTTTCTTGACTGGCTTCTTTTGATGATCTTTAATAGAGTTTGATCTACTTAAAGTTTCCTTCCTTCTTCCCTCCATGCTGGTAACAACTGGTAAAGCCTCTTCAGAGGGAGCACCTGAACTTGGGGACAAAGAATTGGGCGCCAGGCTCTCATTAGCGACAACAGCAGATACTGCTGCAGACTGTTTAGTTGTTCCAGACGACGACATTGATGATTCACTGCCAGGTTTTATCAGGTGTACAGGCTTCTCTGAGATGGATTCAGACTCCCTCTGAGGAAGAGATGCACTAGCTTCCCCAGAATGCCTTGAAGATCTGGGTGACCCAACCTTTCTAAAAGCAGGTGAGCTATCTGACAAAGAAGAGTCTGTAGCCTTTTCTCCAACAGATCCAAGAGCTGGTTTTACTGTCACATGTACTGCTACTGAAGGAGCAGAGGAAGCTACATTGTGTACATCACGTGAATGTTCCAAGTTCAGCGGTTCTGCAACACCAGGCATTGGGGTCCCAGTTTTACTAACTGGCAAAGAAGTATGTGCTGCTGGATTCATGAATGGTAAATTTTGGGGACCTTGGCCAACAGGATAATTAAATCTAGGCGCCTGAGAATTTGGTGTCATCTGGCTATTTGTTAACGGTAGAGAACTTGGAGTTGCAAAATACATGGAACCGTGATTATATGAATTGGTATAATAATTCATTTGATGAGTAGGTGCAAATGATGGAATCGGCTGGGATTGAGGAACATTAGAATGAGACCTTGCTGCTGACACCCCACCATCTGAATATGTATCTGCTCGTTCATCAAGCCTGACCTCCTTGTGTGTGTCTGGATGAGTAATCTTGACAATGGTTTTCCGAGGGCCAGCATATTTGCCTCCCTGCTGTTGGGAATATTGTGGGGTAATGCCCATTCCCAAATTCCCTAATTGGGGAGGCAGCTGGGGAGGACCCATTTGAGTTGTGAAACCCAATCCCTGTCCCTGATGCATGATTCCCTGCGGCTGCATGGGATGAGGTTGAAGACCTGGAACAAACATATGTGGCTGCACTTGTGGAGCACTTCCCATGGGTAATGGAATGGGCATGGGCATTTGAAGGGAGGAGGCTGTTACATTCTGAGATTGAATCGGTGGGTTATGACCACCAAATTGCACAGAAACCTGTGGCTGGTGAAAGGGTATCTGCATAGAAGTTATAGGTATAGGAAGAACAGAAGACTTATGTGTTTGACCTGCAGCGGGTGCAAGTGAGACTGGTGCATCCTTTTTAACCTTTGGTACTTGATGAACCTCCCCAGAAATAGATTGGTCAGCAACACCTGGATCCTTCTTCGGTAACTGTTGCTTAGGAATAGATGGTGCAGGCAAATTTGGTACTGATCTGTAAGTATCATGGCGTGCCTGCAAGTAAAATGTCAAAACAGATACATATATTGGTCACCAAAACTGAAAGTCCGATTAACTATAAACTATCTTAGAATAAAATGGCAAGATTATCCAAATTGAGTAAACCAACATCACTAATGATCAGAGTTTTTAGACACATTCACAGAACACGAGAAAAAAGCTATTGAATAAAATCATCCCATGATCAGTGATTCCAAGGAGAAAATCAGTGAGTTCAGGTTAAGGTTCAAGTCACAGAATGCAACCATAATTGAATCAAATGGTTTATTTGGGTATCAACATTCAAGTGGGTTTTCACTTAAAAAGTTAAAAAAAGCACTGTGAGAAAAGAAAATAATAAACAGACCTGATCACGCTTCTGCTCATCCAAATTCGGGGGAGCTGAACTGGTTCGTGCAGGAATCTATAAAAGATACAGAAGAAAAATCATTCAGCCATCATACACAAGACTTCAAAATAGTTGAAAACGGTTTAGAAAACATCTCAGTTCATATAAGGTGCAAAGGCAACAGAAGAGAAGAGTACCTGCATCCCAACCCCAATTGAACCAAATTGAAATTTGAATCCTTTAGATGCATCTCCAGGGGCTACGCCATGAGAAATCATTGTAACCAAACAGTTATTACATTAATAGAATAACAGTGGAATGCTAAAGCTTAGTATCCCGCATGATACAAAATCATCAAAATAGCACCAACTGCAATGATCCATAAATAATTTATAAACAAAATCTACATATGCCAAGTACAAAAGAAAACATACCCTTTGCTGGGTTTGCCATAGCAGTACTGTCAGAACTCATGGGGGCAGACTGAGAAGTCGGAGCCTTCGGAACAACTCGGGCACTTCTCTGAGCGGTGGCCGGTTCAACTGGCCTGGCAGCACCGCCGCCAACCGGTGCATCAGATGGTCCTGTTTATAATAGAGAGAGATGATCAGTTCTGTTTTTCTCAAACATCATAACAATTAAAAGACCTTTTTGAGTACAAATAACAAACAAATCAAAGAAGACAGATTTCCTTATATAATCAAGTCTAGTATTTTTTTGTTCCACGAAATCGTACCGTGAAAATGGGGGTGGTGTAAATGTCCACCACCGTTCTGTACATTGCGAGGTGCAGAAGCATTAGCACTCGAATCCAAAGAAGAATTGACACCGGGTACGTTTACCCTAGATTGGCCTCCTTGTGCATTGTGGGGTTTCTTAAAACTACCAACACCAAAAAACCGAAAAAGAAGAACAAAACATCAAACCCTAATTTCATCATCGTCTACACAACAAACAGCCGATCAAAACCCAAAATTTCGAACAAATTATAATACAAGTACCTGCGATTGGGGGGGACGGGAGAGGATGATGGCGAGTTGATGGACGGTGAAGGGGCGGGCCCACCGCCAGCGCCCTTACCGTAAGAGCCTGAAGAGGACCGCTGCTGATTGAAGCTCGCGGATCGCCCTGATTTCCGATGCTGTATCTCGCTTCTATCCGGCCTTGATTGATTGAAGGACATAAGTTTTAATCTTTATCGTTTTCTCTGTAACCAAACAAAAACACAGATCCACAAATCACAAAATGAATAAATAATTTATCATCATCATCAACATAATCGTGTATTCGTCCGGACAAACAAGCAAAAGATTAGGGTTTGATTACGAGAAGAGTAAAGGACAGTACCTTGTGTGAGTTAACAGTGAAGAAAGAAGAAGAAGAAGAAATTAGGGTTTTAATGGGTGGTCATCAAACTCATGACAATAGTGAGATACAGAGAAAAATGAAAATTAAAGAGAAGCGAAATATGGGAGAGAGGGAGGGGTAAAATAATAAAATGATTTAACAAACTGATCAACAATAAGGTGGTCAAAAGGTAGGTTTTTTAGGGGATCGATATCGAATGGGTCGCGTGTTACGAGTGCTCTTCGCTTCCTCCCTTTTTACCCTTTTACACCCCTTGTTTACCTTTTTACATCAAATCCATTATCGGTACACTATATACTTTTTCAATAAATAAAAAATTGGTATATAGAAATATCAGGTAGAAATATCATATATTTTGATGGATTTTTTTTTTTAAATTGTCATAAAGAATTTAAAATTTTTAAAATATTTTATTTATTTATTATCATTTCTTTTATGGTGTTATTTTGTTTTATACATATATATTTATATCATGTTGCTGCAACTCAAACGCGGAAGAATGTACTTTACTCACAATCATATTAGGTGATGGTTGTACAATGTTATTTTATAATTTTTTTTAAAAAATTTATGTGTATAAAGAAATTCGATATTGATAAATAAATTAACGATTAAATTTATGAAACGATATATATATATACATATATATATTATCAGTTTCTATGATATTATTAATTAAAAAAAAAATCTATTGTATTTTTTACATATAAATGCAACAATTTATTTGGATGTTGTTATATCATTTGTTATATCATGTCTTATATGTTGTTATTTTATTTTAAATATATATATTTATATTATAGTGTTGAGATTAAAACTGAAACTATTATTATCTGGTTAAATTCATATGTACTTTACCACTAAATATTTTAGATGGTAGTTACATAATTTTAATTTATAGTCCTTTTTATTTAAGTATTTAAAGAAAATTGATATTAATAAATATATTAAAGTTTAAATTTATGAGAAAAACTATATATATATACATATATAACTTTATCGTATTATTAATTAAAAAAATCTATTGTATTTTTTATATATAAATCAAACAAATTTAAAATAACATATTAATGATGTCATCTGAATTTACCTTTTTACTACACCAGTTTTTATGTGAATTTTGACGGTTTTATGATGTCACTGCCCTTCTCTCACTCGGGTGCCGATTGATTTGGTTTTTTTCTAGTGTGTTACGCGCTGGGTAGACGCGCCGCCACGATAGTAATCAAAGCTGCGTGTGGTGTGGAGTTGGAGGGGCAATTTTTTTGCGGCCTGTTTGGATTGATAAGTGGAAGAAAAGTTAATTTATAGAAAGGTTTTGCTTTTGGGAAAGAGAGCCTTGGAAGATTTTTATGTGGTGATAAATATAAAGGGAAAGTTCAATGTACGATTTTAATGTTTTATTTATCGATAAATCTTCTAATTATAACCAATTCATTGTGTTAATTAAAGTTGGATTTTTAAACAAATTTAACGTGACATATTAGTAGTGATTTTTAAGTAATAGATATGATGTGAACATGCTTTGATAGCATCATGTTACGATCAAATGGATGGTTACTAGTACTACATTGTCAATATTAACAAAGACATTTTCTTTGGTTCCATCATAATCTATGAGTTAGTTGCAAGTTTAAAAAACTTTGTTTTATGTGTATGATATTGATAGAATAAAATGAAATACAACTATATCACATTTATATGTGATTATGTATTCAACTGTAGGTTTAAAGAACTTCATTGTATGCACGTGGTATCAATAGAATAATAGGGACTACAACAATATAACATTCATATGCGGTGTATCAATTAGTGGACTAAAAATCTTTGTTGTATGTGTGCGATATCATTAAAATAAAAGGAAATACAACTATATAACATTCATACACAGTATATCCATCGATGTTTAAGAATATCCGTTGTACGCCCGTGATATAAGAAAATACACCAATATTACATTCATGTGCGGTATATCCGGTGTGTTTAAGAATATCCGTTGTACGCACATGATATCAATTGAATAAAAGGAAATACAACAATATCACACTCATATGCAGTGTATCTAATGATGGGTTTAAAAATCTTCGTTGTTCGCACGTGATATCATTCGAACAAAAGGAAATACAACAATATCATGCTCATACACGGTGTATCCATTGATGTACGCACGTGATATCATTATAATAAAAAAAAATGCAACAATATCATACTTATATCCGTTAAAATTCTTCGTTGTATGCACGTGATATCAATGGAATAAAAGGAAATACAGCAATATCACACTCATACGCGGTGTATTCATTGATGGTTTAAAAACCTTCATTGTATGCACATATTGTGTTGTTAGAATACACGAATATATATATATATATATATATATATATATATGAATACATTAATATCACAATCAATCATGACTATATATTTAAATAATTTCGTTACACGTACGTGACACTTATATAGAATATAATAATTTACACCAATATCACACTCATGTGAGATTGTGTATCCATATAGTGACCACCGACCTTGTACCTTCCATAAAAGCACATACCATATAATGATTTTGTTTCTGTGTTCTATACATAGAAAAGGAAAAACAATAAATTATGTAGAAAGAGTTGCATGTTAGGAAACTCAGATTGAAATAAGAAGATGATGTTATGAATCTGCATGCTTGACAAACTCAAGATTTCTGCCCCAAAAATCAGACATCATAAATGGGTTTCCATATTTGCAAAGACCTGTTTTTTATGACTTATGTGATACTTCTTCTAACAACATTTATTTATCAAAACACCTAACCAAACAAGGACGAGTTGTTTAATAACAACACAAGTGAATTGTTAAAAAAAAAAAAAGATTTGATAAATAAATTAACAAGTCACTGCTCACTAGTGTTTTTTATTTATTTATATATATATATATAGTATCTACGGTGTGTCGATAACTCGAAATTAAAATATTATAAAGTTAAAAAGAATGTTCTTCATTGCTAAGATACATACATTGGACGGTGGGATTGGGCACCGTAAGATTGAACGGTTGGAAATCAATGCAAAAGAACTATACAAAAAGTTGGGGATCGTGGTAGCATATATATGAAGTAAACATGAAAGGGACAGATAGTGAAAATTCTACTTTAACCATCATGTCCACGTCGTCCCACATCCAACCAAAGCTACTTCAAGAGCAAGTTTTTGCCATCTCACCAGAAATCCAAGCAGATTTGATTTGACACTTCTCATCAGCCTCTTCACAAGTAAAGGCCCATAACATATCGGCCCAATCAAAAGTTTGGGCCCGTTGTTGGGCTTCTTCTGTGGTACAAAGTTTAGGCACCCTAATTATATATCTTGACACCGGTTTTATAATCACATTAAGTAACTGTTTAACAAAATCATTCAAAAGCCCGTGTATTCCCTCGCACGTGTAATGCTTGTTATCCGATGCGAGTTGATATTCAGATTGTATATCGAAAATTAATACATGTTCTCTCGATGACTTTACTATAATCATTAAGCTAAAGTTTCAAGTGGACCAACCCTATAACTTCCCACATCAGCACATCTCCTCAAGTGTCTTCTCCCCAATTAATCACACTATAAACTAGTGTTATATTAATCTATCTAGGACGGCAAATCCAGCAGCCATAAGGAAAGCCTAATCAGCTAGCCTTCCTATACGGTACAAGTGGAGTCAAAGTCATACTCTGTCTTGTAATATATTTTTTGTTTTTCAAAACGGTAACATTTTGATTTAAAATGGTATCGTTTTGGTTTTGCTTGTCTAAATGGTCTAAACATTAACTAGGTGTCGATCTATTGTACGATTAGTGCCTAACGTATGCTATAAACTAGACATATAAATTA
Organism: Dipteronia sinensis; assembly: GCA_033220585.1. Classification (NCBI taxonomy): domain Eukaryota; kingdom Viridiplantae; phylum Streptophyta; class Magnoliopsida; order Sapindales; family Sapindaceae; genus Dipteronia; species Dipteronia sinensis. Next base: position 54,054,765 of record CM065643.1, read on the forward strand.
TGTAATTAAGCAAGTCATCCTACTAATATATATCGACACTCAGTTTTACGATTACTATAATTAATTGTTTTAAAAACACACACATATCTAAATATGTAATGTTTGATATCAGCAAGGAGATAATATCCTAATTGTGCATGGTGTATAAATTGATACATTGTATAGTGGATTTTGATGAGCTGTAAATACGTATTTGTAATGATGACATTTGATGGTTTTGTGATTCCGAAGAGGACATGCAAGCTTTGAATGACACTCAAGTGTATATAATAAAAGATCAGTGAGTTGTTGGGAAGCAAATGGATGGTATTAACATCTTTTTGGGGGATCTCTCAACAAATTATCATGTGCCACGAGTCTACATGTCTCTCAATTCCACTGTAATTAATCGATGCATGCTTGGTAGTTGGTTCGAGGTCTAAGTTAATTGAAAAATGGCAACTGTGAATCTGTGATGAGTTTCAAACTTTTTGGTTTGCTAAACATTGGATTATCACTTGTAATTCCAATCAAATGTATTATTTAATACTTGATCCAATCAACTTACGTCATAAGCATATAAGCTACCTGTTAATCCAATGTGATCTGAAGATATATATAAGCATATAATCAACTTATTTAATACTTTAACTGAAGTGTATCTCAAGACATCCAAACCAATCCTTTCAATAACCGGTTTGTGAATTCCGTTAACTACATTTCAATTATGAATCCGTAAAATATCTATATTTTTTTTTTCTAAGCTAACACATAATACATGTTCGAATTTTATTGAATCTTTTATAGATCGAATACTACGAATTCAACTATATAATTAATTACGTTCACGATAAATAACAGATCTCCATACACTTGGTTTTTTACAAGCAATGTGAGTTTCAAATCTCATTATCCTTATGGTATGAGAAGTGCATAAAATATAGGGTTGATGAGTCGTTATAAATTTATGATGTTTTTTAATTAGTTAGTAGTGGATTTTTATATGAAACACCAAGTCATATTTTTTCAGAATAAAAAACCATAAAATGCTTTCTAATATATATATATATATAAATAAAATCAGACGTTATCTATGTATGAGGTCATCACCAAATGATAGCGTGACATATAAATCCTGTCCGTTTAATTAAAAATTAATTAAAAACAAATTAGTGAGTAATAATTTTCTCAAGATTCTCAGTTGCATGATCACATGTGTACTGACATCTTGTGGAGGTTTTTTCTTATAATTCTATATAATGGTTTCAACGATTGTGATAGCAGTCAAATGGATCGTGTGATCGTTTTGGTAATTAACTTATTAATTGTTTCTTCTTTTATCATTATTTTTTTAATATCGGAATAATTACTCCACTCTATTTTCAGTTGATCCACCAAATAAAAAAGATGTCTGCAACGTGTATATAATTTATTTGTTTTCCATTGACAATGAAACATATCTATAACACCTAATCAATTAAATTGCTTTTCATTCTTTCTCCAATTTTATAATCCTATCCATTGACTTTTTTCTATATAAATCTGGTGAATCATTAATTGAATAGAAGTTCAATAAATTATAGATCAGAATGTTCAAATTAAATTATAGTTTCCCTTTTCTTTCTTTAATTGTGTTTAGCTCAAGTTGGTAAAGAAAATGAAAGAAACCCAATTTGTTAATTTCACAACAAATAGGAATATATTAATAGCAAGTCATGCAAGTTTTTAAGACTTTTTAGTAGCAATAACATTATGTGGATATTTCACAGAGAAAATTAAGATAATTATTGCTATTTTAATCTACGTTTCATAATCAGACCGTTGATAATTAAATTTAAAATTAAAATCGGTATAAACGTATTAAAAAATATTTATTATATATAAAAATAATGTGATACAACTTCTTATCAAAATTTGATAAGCTTGTTTTTTTATTAATAGTAGCTAATTGTTGTTCTTTTAAATTAATCTATTCGTCCTTCTAGATAAATTTTTTCCTTATTCACTAATAAATCGATTGATTAAAAACGAAAAGATTGATTGGATTTAAAGGGGTAACGACTCTGGAGAATTAGGCTACCGCCTACCAATTTGACTTTAATTTCAATTATTTAGAAGAAAAATTATTGGCAGCAATATTTTAAGACAAAACTCCAAGTCATCTACGTGGAAACATCGCCACATTTGACCAATAGATGACTTCTTCTAGTTATGTCAATGTTTAAAAAAAAATTTATTTGATTTTTTCTGTTAATTGTCTCTTTGATTAACAATGTAAAGTGGGCCACAACTCACTCTATCTGTCTTTTTTGTGTCTCAGCTTCTGAGAAGCCAGTTGAACTCCAAAATCTGACCAATCCATTTGGATGTTCATGTGATCAGTACCAGGTTGCTCCTCTTATCATTAAACTCAGTGAATTAATCTCCTTAACCCCATTAAATTAATAAATCATGGGGTGGTTTTACAGCGTACTATTTCCGTTTCGAGTCTTATTCCCTTAACCAAACTTCAAATTATTTATAACTAATAAAATAAAATAATGTCTACCATAAAAGAACTTACTTATTTTCACATATTTATAAAGAAATAATCTGTTAACAAGAAATAAAAAGCACACCTTTTTGATGAAAAATGAGATATTTGAGTTGTTGATAGATTTGATGTATGATTTTTTGGAAAAGTACTAGCTAGCAAAGATATTTTGATTCCAAGTGAAGATCTACATCTATGATCTATCCAAGATTTCAAAGTTAAATCTCATAATTAAGAAATAATAACTTAAAAAGATCAAAGTGTAGCAATTACATTGATGAGAAGAAAAAGTTGATGATATATATATATATATATATATATTATATCTTGTGAAAGTTGAGGAGGGTACTTTGTCGTTTTCATGGTGGTGGTTTACTGGTGTAGTGGTTTGGTTATAAATCTAGAAACCGAGAGTGGGTCACAAGAATCAATGAAAAGTCATTATGACACAGTTTATTGTTTGTCAGCTGTGAAAAATAAAAACGACTCATCTGATTTTTTCAAAATGTTGAATTCAACGTATCAATCAATTCAATCCCCGTACCAAATATTATATACACTTAAAAATAGAAGGTGATGTGAGGGAACTGTTTGTCATTGTATATAAGGAAGAGAAGCAAAACAACCCAAGAAATATATATATATATATATATATATAAATTCCATGGAGGTGGTCTTCTTCAACCGCTGTTGAAACTTGAAGAAAGAAAACATAAAAAAACAGTGTCAAGGTGAGAACTTTTCTGTGCTTTTCTTGCTTTGCTTGTGTTTCTCATCTGGGTTTGCTTTGTTTTTGCTTAGCGAAGGCACTTTTTGTTTAATTTTCTTCATTCGTTGCTGTTTCAGTGTTTCTATACAGATGTATTGTTCGAAGCTCTTTTTTTTGGGGCTGGCTTTGTTTATATGATGATATGTATTATGTATAAATATTTATAATTGTAGAAAAGATGATAGAAATTCTAATACTTTGTTTTTATTTTTGATTCAGCAGCTAACTGTTTCAAGAGTTGTTTGTTGAATGTTATCAAACCACAATCAAAATTAGAATCTCTTTTAGTAATTAGTTTCCTGTTGAATTTTCATAAGATCATGAAGTGTTTTCAATACTTCAAAGACAAGAAATTCAGACTTAGGGAGGAAAGATCAGCCCCAGAGTTGAAAGAACAAAGAAAGTCCGGTGATTATTCGGGGGCTGATCGCGCGATTAAGTCTTCTTGTTCAGCTACTTCTTCGCGTGGTATACCCGAATTGTATGAAGAGAAGGCTCATAATCTCAGAGTGTTTACTTTCTCTGAGCTCAGGCAAGCCACACATGATTTCAATAGAATGCTCAAGATTGGTGAAGGTGGATTTGGGATTGTTTATAAAGGCTCAATAAAGCCTGCTGATGGGGAAGGAGACTCCATATTCGTCGCCATTAAAAAGCTCAGCAAGGGTGGCTTGCAGGTATGAGTAATTGTTGATATCTCAATGTTGTGGTGTTGTTTGGTGATACAATCAGTGAATATCTCGATGCTGTGTTGTGTTTTTTGGGAATATTTTGAAGTATATATGATTGTGTAATGTGTTTGAGAAATTATGTTTTAGCTATTCCGATTAAGGATTTTGGATGGTAATGCTTTAGAATATGTATCAGGTTTGATTTGATAATGTTTTTCGATCAATTTAGTTCCACATTCGCGTTTTTATGGAGTATAAGACTTGGTATAATCATGATTTGCCAAACTCGGTATTCAGATCCTATTCAAGCATTAGGATTTTATTGTTGGGCTTGAATTTGATCTGTAACCTGATTACCTGAAATGTCTATTGTTTTATCTTCTTTCTTGCTTCTGACTTTCCATGCATCGCTACAAAAAATGGCAAATAATGAACCTAGGCTGTGATTTGAATGAATATGGACCGCTGCACTGCTCTGTGTTTGGATAGCTCTGCTTGACTGTTAGCTATATGTACATTGAACCAAACATAATCTTTCACTTCGACGTAGGACTTTCATTTTGGTTTCAAGTGTCTCTCGGTTGTTGTAGTTTAAAAAATCAAATTCACATTTAGCATCTTAAAACGATGTCTATTGTCCCCCATTCAAGGCTCTTTACCAGATCAAATTCACAGTTGTTTTTGATTGCTAATAGTAGTGATATGATAATTTGATTGTTCTGAGTATATTGTTCTTTATAATTCTCTGTTACATAGGGTCACAAACAATGGGTGGCGGAAGTACAATTTCTTGGTGTCGTGGAACACCAAAATCTTGTCAAACTCATAGGATACTGTGCTGTGGACGGAGAGAGAGGGATCCAACGTCTACTTGTGTACGAGTTTATGCCAAATAGGAGCTTGGAAGATCATCTTTTCAATAAGGCATACCCAGCTCTTCCTTGGAAAACAAGGTTACAGATAATACTTGGGGCAGCCGAAGGATTGGCTTATCTACACGAAGGATTGGAAATTCAGGTTCATTCTTAAACATTGTCCGCGGTAGTGTTTTTTTAATCAATTTTTTTCTGGTTTACATTGTCCATTTTCTTTTCTTACTTATCGCTTTTCCTTTTCTAGTGCATATATTGAGGATGTTAGTTATTCATCAATGTTCCTAATCATCTAATGTTACGTTTTCTAACGATGAAGGTGATATATCGAGACTTCAAATGCTCCAATGTCTTACTGGATGAGAACTTCAAGCCAAAACTTTCGGACTTTGGGCTCGCAAGGGAGGGACCATTGGCTGATAACACACATGTTTCAACTGCAGTAAGTAACTTCTTTCACTCAATAATGTTTTGGTAACTTTATTGCAATGAATAGAGGTAGAGTTTGTTATTATATCAGAGTTGTTTCAAATGGAAAACTACACTAGCTTTTTAATTTAATCTCTGTTTCCTAGAGGCTCATGAACAACTTTGCAGAGAAGTACTTATCATTTACGAAAATCAGGTGGTTCTTCCATAAAAGAAAGAATTTTGGGTTCTTATGGATAGACTATAGCATCATGTTCATATGAACTTGCTTTTTCTGTGATCAGGTAGTGGGAACATATGGATATGCTGCACCAGATTATGTCGAGACTGGCCATCTCACAGCTAGGAGTGATGTTTGGAGTTTTGGTGTGGTATTGTTCGAGATTCTTACTGGAAGGCGGTCATTGGAAAGAAACCGCCCAAAAGCTGAGCAGAAACTTTTGGAATGGGTGAAAGAGTATCCTGTTGATAGTAAAAAATTCGGCTTGATGATGGATCCACGACTAGAAAATGAGTATTCCATCAATGCAGCTCGAAAAATCGCCAGGTTAGCGGATATTTGTTTGTCAAGGAGCGCCAAGGATCGACCCAAAATGAGTCAGGTGGTAGAGAGACTGAAGCAGATAATGCAAATTTTGGATGAAGGAAATCCCTCAGACAAAAGTTTTGAGACATGTGAAGAGGGGGAGTTGGATGTCTCGGAAACAAAAGCGAATGAATACGGACCTTCTGAATCATGGAAAAGACGGATGGCGCACTTAGCTAAACTGGGTGAGCATGTAGAAGGTGCAAGCAGAAGGAGATTGATGATCATGCAGAGGGCAAAAGTGCTTTGAAGTTTTCTGTGTTTATTAGGTCACCAGTGCTAACATTAACAGACAGCATAAACTGGTTGTTAATGGAATGTTTAAGTAGAAGTGATTAGCTAGCTTTGTAAAATGACCGTTCTAATACACAGATCAAAGCTATTGCGCGAGTCTGAACTTACTATTTTCTCTTGTAGAGGTGATTTAATGAGAGCCACTTAGAGAAAAACTCGAGTATTCGGCACTTTTAATGACATTTTGTGAAAGAAAATTAAAAAAAATACCAGTCTTATTCAAGTGAGAACTTTTTTGTAAACATACAAACGCAATGGAACTAGTATTCAGTTTTTCTCACTGTTACAAGATTAGGCATATGCCCTGGATTCTATTGTTTTTTTCTTGTCCATGAAGCCGGGTCCTTGAAATACTTCTCTTTCACAATGACACTCCAAAACCAGCACCAGTGCTACTTCAACGGTCATCAATGGCAACAAAACTAGCACCAGTGCTGCTGTACCGGCCATCAATGGCACTAGGTGGTATCATCGGATGAAAACTTCTGAATTAGTTGTTACGACTGTGCCTGCCATAAACTCCTGTTTACATGCCTTCTACTTTCCTTTCGCTAACTCAGCCCTTCTAATGTGTCAAAACTCATTGCCGCAAATTGGTATCTGTAGTATCATCCGAAAAATCAAAAACTTGAGACAATTGATGCCGATATTTACTGAAGTGCCATGGCTTGATTTCTTCCAGCAAACCTTCAATAAAACAACTCGTTCAAGTCACAACCCAGTAAAACAGAACCTGACAGGTGTGCCATGGAAAATGAAGAACCAATAAAAGAAGTACCTCGTCGTCATTAAATCACTGAAAGACATTATACTCTAAACGAAACATACTTGCGGAGAGCTTTCTCTTGAAAGGGACAAGACTAAACCATCAGTTTATTGTGTGCCCTCCCAATTCGTTTGAGATCACCTGTTAAGTGATGGAAGTTAGGATCTTACATCTATCTATAACTATATTCCAGATAATCAATCATAACAAACAGGAAAACAGAAGGGTAAATCAAGCCACTGCTAATAACCAACCATGACCAATAACCAATTACCTGACCTGCCACCATATGCCAGCAGCTTTAGAGCTGAACAAAAAATAAATCAAAATATATTCAAAATGTTTTTGTTGTTGCATCAAGCAAATCACCTGTTTACAACTCTGCCAGCCGTGCCACTATAACCATTCATTTAATACAGCAAAAGCTTCAAGCTCCAAAAAGGCTGCAATAGGTCGTGAAAACAAATATCATTATGACTAATCTAACTTGTGATATTATTCTCCAAACGATAACCACCATATAATAATCATAATAAGGAAAACCCACCATATTACCACCAGACTGTTCCAGCAGCAATGTTTATTATCACAAAGATTTCAGCTGGTTTATGATGTTATTGAAGATAACATACATGATATGCTAAAGAGTGCAGGTCATCCCACTATAGGAAACAGAATCAGTAAGTAATCGCGTATCACAAATCAATCCTTCAAAATATGAGGCTGGTAAATTAGATCTTTTTGGATGGGTTAATTCAAGCCTCTGCCTCACTTGTTTTCTTTTCTGTTCTCTAACTTCATCACTCTTAAGTAGTGGAGGGCCTGGAGGCACGGGATAGCCCTGTCAATCTGGAGATTCACATGATTCAGCAAGACACAAGATTTGAAGTGCCGAAATATGTCATACAAGACAACTATCAGGATCAACTAGAACCATTTTCAATCACTTTAATAGAATCCTGAGTGGTTTTCCTTAAGTTCTGTTTCTGCTGAAATAATCAAATGTCATGTACATAAGGAAATCCAAAAAGAGACTCTTTCCAGATGTATCTCTGAAACATTCAGAATTTTCTTGTATGTTCTGGTAGGCTGTGTCCATTATCTTGTACGAAATATCATCAAAATCAAAGGAAATCTCACTGAGCTTCTGACCCCACATTATAGTCCTCTCAGGCATCCCCTGCTTGCAAAATTGAGACAACAATACATTTGTTGTAACAACATTTGGAACAAAGGCCATCTTAAGCAATTTTGCAGCAATTATCATAGCACGATCCAGTATGTCACTACAAATACCATTCATCATAGTATTGTATGTTACTGTGTTTGGAACAATACCCATTGAAACAAGCTGATCCAGCATTATCACAGCTTGATTCATTTTCCGTATATTGCAGAAACCATGGATCCGTATGTTATAGGTCATGATATCAGGGTCCCACCCATTGGCATACATTTTATTCACAACTTCATCTGCGCTAACCATGTCAAATGCTTTACAGTAGCCACCAATCAAAGTGTTGTACGTGACTATATCTGGGACTAACCCAACTCGATGCATGTCCATAAATGCATCAACTGCTGACTTCATTCTGCCTTGTTTACAACAGCCACTGATGATAATATTGGTGGTAAAAATATCCGGAAGGAGACCCTTTTGCTTCATTTCTCTCTCCAATTTCAATGCTTCCTGCAGCTTCCCACTATTACAAAATCCAGCGATTAAAGAATTATATATAAAATTATTTGGCACGAAGCCTATCCTTGACATTTCTAAAAACACATTATAGGCCTCCTCCACCAGACCAGCCTTAGAAAGTCCATTAATAAAGGCTGAGAAGGCAACTGCATCTGGGAATATTTTCCTTCCATCCATCTCATTCCACAGACTTTGAGCTCCTTCCAGATCCCCCATCCTGAAGTACCCGTCCAAAAGCAGCGTAAAAGCAACTTTGTTAATGGGAAAACTCTTCTCCATCATCTTACACATAAGCTCCCGGGCTTCTTGCAGCCTCCCCTTCTTGCTCAAACCCATGAGCAGAGAACTACATGTGGATGATGAAGGAGTCAGCTCAAATTTGTCCATAATTTTAAAGGTTTCATAGGCATTGTCATCTAACCCTGCCCTACTAGAAGCTGCAATGATAGAGTTAAAAGCAACAATACTTGGACGTATTCCTTTCTCAAACATATCCTCGAAAAATTCCATGGCTTCATCCAACCGACCTGCCCAGCATAAACCTGCAACAGAAATATCATACAATGAATGATCCGGAAGAAACCCTGATACTGACATATCCCTCAGCAATCTTTCTCCATCTTCTTGCCTACCAAACTTGTAATGCCCAAAAACCAAAGTATTAAATGTTACACCATCAGGATATACATTTCCGCGCCTCATTTCTTCGTAAAGCATGTTAGCCTGACCAATGTCCCTTGCTTTAACATACCCATTTATCATGGCATTGTATATTACCACATTTGGAGTAAGATCAAACTCTGGAATCACATCAAAAATCCTCCTAGCGTCCACCACATTTCCCTCTTTGCATAAGGCATCAATAACTGTACTAAACGTAGCAGTGCTTGGCTTACAGCCCCTTTTGATCATCAAATGCATCCAAATAAGCGCATCTGAAGTCCGCCCTCTAATGCAATATGCATTAATCAGAATGTTATAAGCATAAACATCCGGTTCACACCTAAACTTTTGCATCACATGTAACAAGCTCTCGCCAACAGTAACACACCCATTTCTACAAAACCCAACTATCATCGCGTTAAAAGTGTAATTTGAAGGCCTAGGCCCTCTACGAATCATGTCCCTGAACAACTTCCACACACTACCATAATCACCAACTCTAAGCAACAACTTAAAAAGAATAGTAACAGCAGACAAACTCGGTCTCCCGCCCACCTCCCTTATTCTACACAAAATCTCCATCGCCTCCACCACCATTTCCACACGCAAAAAACCACGCATAAGCGTATCAAGTACTTGGAAATCAGACTCGTATTCATGGTGACCACCCCACATAAACCCCACTAAATCTCTACTCTTATTCCCTCCAATTCTACTCATCATCCAAAAAACTACATCTTGCGCAAGAAACCGTAGATTCTCCGCAGATAAAACATGTGCAACAACACAACAAGACCTAATGGTAGATTCGGAATCATCGCAAAACGCTAACTTGAAGAATGCAAATGCAGTTTCTCGAGTCTCCAACAGTTTCATTATATTTACAAGAAAATATGGACAAAAACTTCTCGAAAAGTCTTTTAATACGTACCCTTGTTGTGTTTTGACGATTTTCGACAGCCCCACAACGATCAAACGTCGTTCATATGAATTTATAAATGTCAAAGAATTTGTATTATGATTACAAAATGGTAAAAACTGAGTCAAATAATCAGAACTGTTCCAGCTCGAGCTCGAGCTCGAAGAAGAAGAACAGTAATTGTACGAAGAAGAGTTGTTTAGGGTTTTTCTGTTGAAATGAGTGAAGAAATCGAAGAGAGTTGGAATGTGCGAGGAGTTAGAAGAGTATAATGGATTCGAAGAATAGAGAAGAGGAAATGAATAGTGTACCTTCAAAGTGGTGCGCACTCGGCGCAGCTTAGCGGACATCCGGCGGTATTGCCGGCGAGAGAGTGGTCGGTGAAGATTTTGCCGGCGAAGGCAGGGATTTTAGAGGGTTTTTTTCAAGCAGGAAACTACATAACCAAGTTGAAGAAATTTGAGGAAGAAACATTTGTTCTTAGATGGGCTGGCGACGGCCCAATTAAGAATAGTTGTCTGTGAACCATAATATCCAATTAAGCCCGAACCGGAATTATGAAATGGACTGGCCCGATTAAGAATAGTTGTTGAACAACACCTAAACGAAAGAGATTTTTAGAAATCGAAAATTGGCAGACACGGTTTGTCTCAGATCGAGCCTCTTCTCAGAGATTCTATGGTGAGTTGGTGACCACGTTCCCAATCTCGTCATCAGAAGGGTGACGACGTGTCCGGGCACGTCATTGCTTATTGTTCGTACTCCGTATCCCATGTGACTGCCACGTTCTCATTTGGTGATGACGTGTTCAGACACATCATCAGAATGGTACAGACGTGTGTGCACGTCATGAGATTTGGTCGACGTGGCAGCTTAAGTTATCGTCTGTTGCGTACATAACAGCCACGTTCTCAGATAGGTGATGACGTGTCTTAGCGACGTCTTTTCTCTTCACAATTCTTCCTCAATCGTCAGTCGCATGGCGCCAACGACGACGTTTCTTTCTTTTCCTGAAAAAAACCCAGTTTCACCCATCTACAACTCCTCAAGCTGCCGTTGCGGCCTCCACCCGACGGTTGTCAAATGGTTGTTTTCGACTGCGACAATTGGAAAAAGCTACAATTTTTAAATGTTGGGAGACAGATTGCCTTGGTAAATCTTTCTGTGCTAGACCAAAACTGGTTCTGTTATTGAGAATATTACTAGTGTGATCTGGAGTAAAACACCGGTCTCATTATACTTGTTTTTGCTTTCACACAACCAGTGTGGGATTATGATACACCGACACTTATTCAATCCGATAATATCTAAATCAACCGGCAGCACAATTGCACCATATATTTATAATAAATAAATAAATAAAACTTTGATTTGCATGTCACTCTTTAGTTTCAGGTTTAGCAGTTCCCTTCCAAAAAAAAAAATCATTTTTTCTTACAAAGTAAAATGAATTTTATTCACCATAAAAGGAATAACAAGAAGTCAAATAACACATGGGTAATAAGGAGAGCCACTCCGGGAAATCTGCACTCAAAACACAATAACAGCCGTTTGAAACGGCAAGCTGGCCAAAGAATAAGCCAACCGGTGATGGTCCCTGGATATATGTACAATAGAAACATCTGTACATCTAGCTTTGAGAGAAACCACATCACTGATGATGCTATCAATATCACCATATGAGACATTTACCCCATTACACAAACCCACAACACCCTGCAGGCTGCAGTCCAACGGCCAAAATCTTCATGTATCGGGAAACCTTCCAAGACAGCCTTGGTCTCAGCGATATCCACCGGCACTTGCAGCAACAATAATCAAATCCTTGTCATTTCTAATAACCACACCAGCACCCATATCTACCAATATTGCTGTCCAGATCTGCATCAACATTCAATTTAAAACTACCTGAAGCTGGTAGAGTCCATACCTTCGCAACTGGCTGACAGCTCTTGGAGACCCTTCTACCCATACCCGAGCCTCCGAAGTCTGAAATCATCTTGAACACAGTTAAAGTTTATTATTAGCGATTCATAGACACGTTATTAATGATTTCATTGTGTCAAATGTAAATACACCTTTTAAAGTTTATCACACTTCAGCTAATAGTAATAGAATGTCTTATACACATATACACAATTGGAATGATTTTAATTTGACAGCTCTCGGCCAGATTGGCATGATTTTATCATGTCTCCTCCTTTTTCCCATCAAATAAAACTTTTCTGGTTTTGGCTGTTTTGAGTAAAATATTGGCACTGGGCACCTATAAACAGCCATAACTGTCAATAGAAACCCATCTCAATTTTCATTTAGTCATGATATTAAGCCTGAACAAATTTTTCATTTAAATCTGGGATTCTGACTTGCAAAAACTTACAAAGAAAACTGAAAAACGAAACCTCTAAGGCTCTAACTCAGATACTTGATTAATTGCCTCAAAATTTCTTCAAACAGGGAAAAAAAAATTGAACATGAAGATCATCATAAAAATCATCATTTCGTCATTACAAAAATTACACAGATCATCCCATCAAAGGACGCTGGTTTGCTTCTTCTTATAAACATCCAACAAAAACCAAAAACATACAAAATTCTCTAATTGGTCTCTCACTCACACATCCACCATTCATTTACAGATCACATCTGGATCCAATCCAGAACGAAGACCCTTTTGTCTTCTCCTTTTTTTTTTTTTTGTTTCCCAAATTTAAAATAGGAAGTTTGTATGGTGAGAATTGGATATATCTAGGCCACAGCAACCGTGCCCGTCCGTACAGGTTTGTCGGGTGTAGTAGTAGTAGTAGTAGAGTTTTTAGACTGCTCTGATTTTCTTATGGACGATGAAGCAGATCTTTTCCAGCTCTTCTCTTTGGCATCATCGATCTCTATCTGTTCTTGCCTGCAATCTTTGCTACAAAACGGTGTGTTCCCTCTGCAATAATTTTCCACTTACCCAATCAGAATCTCTAATCATATTTTCACAATCTATGCAAAGATACCATTTTCCTGATCTTAATTTATACGTTTTAATGGATTTTCTCATCTGGGTATGTCTGATTTTTTTTCATACAAAACTTTAGAGATTGTTAAACCAATAAAAATTGAATCTTTAATTATCTCACCTGTACATGAAGATGTCTGTGTTGAAGCCAAGTGGTTTCCGGCAAAGAAAACAAGCGTCAAGGAAGTGGGGCTCGTAGTGCTCTGCGCACCCGGAGTAGTAGTAAGACATCTTCAATAATAATAATAATAAAAAGACTTATCAAAGCAAGGCTGTAACCGGTGGCTGCTACAATGCGCCGGTGGAGTGACAGATAACAGAAGACAGGAGGTGGAGGAACTGAGGAAGAGGAGAAGAAAAAAGGTGGAGTGGTAGCTTTATTTATAGAGACGTGGCCGAGATAGAGAAGTTGACTAGAGCTAATCAGCTACATCAGTGACCATTGTAAAAGCGGTAGTTTGATTTGATTACCGCCACGTGTATGGCTATTATTAGTTTATAAGAGAAGCGGTTATGTACGTGTGTAGGTGGGTTTATTTTAAAAACCAACGGCGTTTTCCGGTATCCGTCCAGGTTGAATCTATTGGCCCAGATACATGCATCATTTCATTTCTTTCCACCAAAATTTAATATTTATGGTGGAGGCTATATAATAGTCAGTATTTAGAATTCGGTCCTCAATTTATCTATGATTTTTAAATTTGTATGTGCATTAATTAGATTCTGGTTCTCTTTATCTAGACAAATGTAGTGGTATTTTTTTTTGTTTAATAATTCTTTAATTTTATTGTTTCATTGGAATGTTAAAGAATCAATTCAAAATATAAGTGAATATCAAATAATTTAGTATATAAAACATTAAAAATATTTTTAAAATTAAACAAATATTTTATAATCAATTAATGATATTAATACATCATCATCAGTATATTTAATAATAAGTATATGGGTATCAAAATAGTATAATTTGAGTTCAACATTTAGATATATCGTAATCAATATAACTATCAAATCTCGTATCGTGCTAATACCATTAATCTCAATTAAAAAAAGTACAACTTGATATTAAAGAATATTTATTCAGTTTGACAATATTCTAAACTTATAAAAAGAAGTTCGAGCATTGAGGGACTGTCGATAAAATTACAAAAAAATGTTAAGCAGGGTGATAATATAATTTGGCAAAAATATGGGACCAGTTGAGAAAAAGAAATCAATAATATGTATAGTGACGACACATGATGATCTCTCAAGGGTCCCAAGGACCACTTTGTGTCGTTACTTTTCCTCAACTGGAGTTTGTTTTATATTTTGGCTGGGTCCCACATGGTCCCGCCAAAAATAATAAAAAGTTAAAACCCGAACTTGGAGCTGACTAGGAATGGGTCCCACTTGGTCCCACAAAAACCAAACAGATACCATTTATTAATGGGACCCACACCTGACTCATAATCTTGCTGGCTCCATTTCCAAGGTCTTTGTCTCACGGGCCCACAATCGCTGCCCGTGAACATCGGGCAGCAGGGCAGCCTCCAACAATTGTTCACTTGCTGCCCTGTACACGTGCATCCTTTGTGGTTCCAACAGCGCAGCAACTGTTGTAATTATTAGCACGTGCTACGTGGCTGTCGATCGAAAGAGAAAGAAAAGAGAGTGAGAGTTTTTTTATTCCATCTAGGGATGAACACTGGAAACTGAGATGGATATAGATTTCTCTATCCTCATTCCTGTTTTCATTCCCATTTTCTAAACCCTTTTCCGTTCCTTCTTTTTCATTTAAAAAAAATCGGGGATGAGAAATTTTGAAAGGAGGTATCTTCATCCACACCTTCCCTTTTTCCGGTTTCTTCTTTAATTAAAAATTATATACTAACATAAAAAGGCATTGTAAATAAAAATATTTTATTTTATTTTTATTTCATAATAATAATAATATATATTATAAGGTCTTAAAAAAATAAAAAAATAGAAAAATGGGGTTTTCCGATCTCCATTTCATTTTAGAAATAAAAATCATACACATCACTCCTAATTTCTCTATTTGTCTTTTTTCTATAATGTTTCCACCAAATATGGATGAGAAAGTGAAAGATTAAGGTACGGGAGGTAAATACCTATACGGCCATCCCTATTTCTATCATCTATGTTCTTGGAATGGTCACGATTCACGGGATGGAATGGAAAGAAGCGACGGCTGAGATTGTGCCACGACAGATAAATTATTGATGTGACCTCAATTAGTCAATTATTTAAGTGGTACCACCAATCGGCTCTTCCCCACGTTGAAGCATGAGCCTGATAACTTTTTTTATATATATAATTTTTAATTTGAGTGGTTGAGTTTTGATGAAGGATAACTAACGCTTTTTTTTTTTTTTTTTCCAAATAAATAATAATGCTAGAAATATGTTGAGATACTTTGCTGTATCATTACAAACAACACACAAAAAGTGAGAGATTTAGCTGCTAAACATAAACCGCATAGTTGTTACTTGTTAATTGTTAGAGTAATTAAATCATCTAACTAATTATAAATACATTAACATCCAACAACTTCAAACTAATTATATAACTATGCAAAAACAAATACGTCACAAACGTATAAGAAAAATGTTCATCTATTCGATTATGAATGGACAAACTTGGCAATCTTGTTTCTTGTTCAATGATATAAGTAGCAAATCTTGATTTATATATATTGAAATCGAGCCACTTCTCTGCCATTTGATTTTTGTGATTCAAGTACTCAATTCGGACACGTGCTCTAATACAATTGGTACGGTTATAAAAAATTATAGAAAACCGTAATAAATAAATAAATAATATGATTTGATCACAAAGATTTTCAACAGCTGGCACTGTCCAAGGTATTTCTATGAGATTTAACAAATTACAATTATATGAGGTTTTAGTTGACTTAACTATTTACTTGCGCTTTCAAAAAAAAAACAAAAAAAAACTATTTTGTTACATCATCTTTTGATTTTTAATGCGATTAAATTTAAATACGTTTTAAGAGTGTGTCTCTGTCAATAATATATTTAATGAAGTAATTCAAAGGAATATGCCTATGAATTAAATTCAGAATTTCCGGGCAAATTCATAAAAGAAAAGCTTAAAAAAAGACAAAGAAGAGGCCCATGACAAACACGTTCGGCAAAATCGAAAAGGGCTTCAAAGATTATTTATTTATTTATTTTTAAAGAAAACTATTATACTAAATTTGAAAATCGTGTAAAATTTAGATCCTCCACTAACTTCATAGTGTATTGATGGTATTGGTGTTATACGTATACTACTAAGCTTTATCTCATCTTATTAAAAAAAAGCTTAAAGTGTTAGCACTACATAATTAGTGTTTTAAAGGCAATTAGTACAACATAACTAGCACTTTAAAGGTAACTTTTTATTTTTGAAAGGGCATTTCAAAGGTAATTTGTACAGCATAATTAGCATTTTAAAGGTAAATATGCATGTAAAAAATGATGGTTGCAACTTGCAAGTGGTATATATAAACAATAATAATAATACAGAGCTATTATTTTAAAATACACCTCAGTTGACTTATACTATGTTTGGGATTGCTTTGTTTAAAAAAAAATCATTTATAGCTTAACTTTAAAAATAATTAGCTTAACAAAAAAAAAAGTAGATAGGTGTTTGGTAAACTAAATTTTAAAATTGCTTTGCTTTTGAAAATGTGGAATATTTATTTGATGAAATGACAAAAATAGACATCATTTTAATGTATTTGTATTAAGTATTAACATTGTTAAGCAATTTTGGATTTTTCAAATAGCTGTGGGGGAATGGACTGATGGCAGATCGGAGGCCCAAAACATATCCGACCCGTGACTTCGACCCGGTTTGCCTGAAACCCTACCCGTCGCCGCTGCTCGTTCAACTTCGCACAAGCCCGCTGGAGGTGGACCGATCCACCAAATCTCCTTTTTTTTTCAGTCCCTGCAGTTGAACCGACAACGCTCTGCACCAGGAACTCGAACCCACAGGCGGTGGAGGAGAAACCAGAGGCAACATCGATGAAAATGTGGATAAGAGACAACAGCGGGGGAGATCTGGGAGAGAAGGTAGGCTTTGCGAGGTCCACGACATGGAGCTGATGGTGTCTTGTTGCACGGAGGCGAGGCGGTGTCGACGGAGGTGGTGGTCGAGGAGGGATCTCCTCCGGCCTCCAATTCCGGTGGTGGCCACCAATCTCGATAAATTTTTCTTATTATATTTTCATATTTTAACTTTTTATTTTTTTATTATATTATTAAATATAAGGGTAATATTATCTTTTATTAACATAGTGAGGGTATTCTAGACATTGCATAAACAATAAGTTAGCTTTTGTTTCAAAACGCAACTTCCAACCAACTTTTCAAAAGTTGTTTATTGAAGGAGCAAATTGTAAAGTAAGCTGCTTTTGAGAAATTTACCAAACATCTATTTGATCAAAACTTGACAATTATTTTTCAAACAAAAGCAATCCCAAATATAGCTATAAACTATTGATTCAGTAATTCGGAGAATTATTTCCTTGTAGATGATGCTTCTTAGTTATCTCTGTTACAGGCACTCCATGTCATTCATCGTTTTATATTTTTCAATTTTATTTATGTAACAAACAAGAGAGAGTAGAGAAAGGAAACTAATGATTAAGACTTGGGAGAAAGAAGTTCTAATATTACCTCTCAAACTTAGAAGAAGAGAAGAAACTGGTGAGTAGTTGATTGTCGTGATGAATTTATAAAGACAAACAAATTAAACTTCGAGGATTACAAAAATATTATAATGAGGAAGATTTGTGGACATGATGAAGAAAATGTATGCAAGACACAGAAACAAAGAGAATGCATGCAACAGAGAGAACTAAGAAGCATCATCTACAAGTAGTTCTCTGAGAACTCCTGCTCCTAAGTGATATACGCATATAAATAGATTGAAATGAGTCAAACGGCCTCAAATTTAGATGCATCAGATCAGAAATTTTTGTGGGTAGTCAAATTTAGATGCATCAGATCAGAAATTTTTGTGGGTAGTCAATCCACTGGTTTTAATCGCTTGAAGACTTGAAGTGTCTGAAGCAGATTAGTAAAAAGTTCATGAAAAACTCAATTTCAACATAGATGACACAGCATGGCTCCTCGGGTAAAAAGGAACAAAAGAATTAAATTTTGCTCAACTTTCTGCATATCATGAAGAGTCCATTCAAAAATTATTTATATTGGTTCCACATTCAAGACAGAATCACAATCATATAACATTCAGAGGCTTATCCGGCTCTGGGATACGAATTTAAGATCAAATCTGGCAGAATTAAAGAGAATAATGTGAGAAGATAAAAGAAACATGATGCATAAAACTGTTAACACTAGCCTGTGAGAGCAGAGTTAAGAGCACTGTGCACGTCAACTCCAATTTGGGCTTCAGCTTTCTCCAAGTCAGTTGAGGCGGAGCTCAGCTTCTGGGTAAATTCTGCAAGCCCATGCTGAACTAGACTTGCATCGATTTGATCAAGTGGTACAGCCTCAACAGCAATTACGTCTGCATAAGAGTTTGCATGGATATATGCAAAGCCGCTGCTGATGAAATACTTTGTCACATCATTCCCTTCATGCACTGACATCACCCCAGGTTTCAACTCTGCAATCGTAGCTACGTGTCCAGGAAGAACACCCATATTCCCAGTGGTTGCTGGTATAATCACCATATCAACCTATAAACAAGCATTAAGAAATGTTAGACACACGATGGTCATTAAAGCTTCCTTCTAGTGCAGAATGTTATATACTTATACATCCTTCGAGTTTGGCTAAGAACATGGTGTTTTTATACATTTCAATCATTTCTTTCACTAATCTCTGAAAATACTAAAGGACGCATTTGCAACATCGTGTACAAATAACAGCATGTTTTACGTAGCATACACAACATAATGAATCAATCTCATAGTAAGGAGACCAATTTGAACATTATATAATTAATATATTTAGTATTTACTACAGTCTCATAGTATAAAATTGGTTGCACCTTGGATGCAACAACAAACAAATTAAATAATGACATAGTAGAGCAGTGTTAACCCATCTGGAAGCAACCTGAGACTAATAACAGTATGAGTATATTCTTTCTTCACAAACGTTAGTGGTTACTATTACCAAAGTACGGCATTAGCTAAAAAAACTGATGATCTGATCAGTTCAGACCAGTAAAGGTGGTTTGAGACTCACAAAGTAAAATTTTTGCAGAATAATACTTAGCAAACTTCATCCTTCATCTTGAAATTAAGCTATTAATGAGTTTCGAAACTAAAAAACAATCTTCATAATTATTTCCATCTTCACTGTTGAGGGCAGGGTACAGTTCAATTTATTAATCGCAGACCCAACTCCTACTCATTTGTAATATTTCTAAGATGTGGAACTCCATCTGTATCTATACCTGAATTTGCACTATTGTTACCCACCACAGCTCAAGTCTGTGTTGAATTATAAGGATAACCCAAGAACTTGAAAAACCAAACGAGAAACATATATATATATATATATATATATATATATATATATTTTGCAAACTAAGCTTTTATGTTGACCTGATAAAAATAAAAACACATAGTCGATTATTCTTCCCGTATAAACAGATTTCTTCCGGACTCAACATCATTTTTCAACCCTTCAAGAGAGTGCCATTATCCAAACAATCTATCAATGCAGACAGATGACTGGATCATAGTCTATGGATAATGTACTAATAATACAATATCGTATCATATAAAAGTCCCCAATTTGATTGTTTGGAACTAAGATTTTTTATTTTTTATTTTTAAATCTAAAATAGAGAAATGTTACTAGTATCCTACCAAATGCAATACAATTTTACACAATAAGCTGTTAATTTCGCGCAAGAAATGAAACAAATCGTAATGACTAATGACTAATCGCACACGAAACAAAAAAAAATGACCTCTTTAGCGGACAATTCTGAGGCATAAGGGAGGACGAAGTTGACAGTGAGCTTGGCGGGGATGGAGGGAGGCGTTGACGGTCGAGTTTGCATGAAAGACAAAGGGGTCTTCGGTGGTTCTATGTTTGGGATCACTTTCTTCCACGCCTCCACGAATCCGGCGTCGGCGGCCGGAGCCGAAGAGAGATCCGTCGAGAACGGCTGAGCCCTAATGTGTCTGGCCAGGAGGCCGGTGGTGGTGGTGACTGCTCGTCTCAACATCGTCGACGAAGGGTTTGGCTCGCTCGGCTCTCGCTAGGTCGGAGTCGGAGAATATTTGAGAGAGAGGGAGAGAGAGTGTGTGTGTTTGTGCGCAAATGCGTTGATTTTGACAATCGAATGATTGATTGATTTTGATGTTTTTGAGTCTTTGACTGGTCTCTCGATCTGTTTAGCTGGCTGTTGGCATTTGGGTCGGTTAAGTATCCGACCCGAACATTTTGACTGAACTTTGCTATAATAGTTTCGGTTCGGTTCGGAAGAGCTTCTCTACTTATTAAAAGAGTTTTTTTAATTAAAAAAATAAACTCTTTTTAGATTTTTTTATCGTTTAGTTGTCATTAATAGAGCTTTTTGATGATTAAAAAAGTTATTTTACGTCTATCTGAAAAAGTTTAAATTTTAGGTTTTTCTAAAAAGATCTTTTTGAGTTTTTTAATAATATTAGAATGTCTAATATAACCTTATCATATAAAATAGTTTTTTTTTGAAAATTTTGGTAATCATACGGTTTTTATTTTTTCTAAATAGTTATAAAATGTCTAGTCTAAAAGATCTACTCCAGAAAGATTTATTTGAAGAAGCCTTCTCAAACAGAGCTTTAGTAACAAGAGCCCATGTATTACAGCGAAGGAAACAATATCAATTCAATTCCCTCCAAGGGGTTATTTGTTTGCAAGACTTGGAAAGTAATGCAAATTATGCAATGCAAGTGAATCGTGAACGTACCTTGTATTGTGCATATTTGGAATGTACCTGATTTGAGTACATTGATGCTCAAAACATGTTCCAATCGCTATAAAAATATCAAATACAAAAGAAAAAGAACTTCTTCGCTAGAGATTCAAACCTTCAATGGAAAACAGCGGTGCTGGCTGAATAGACGGTGGCGCTGCTTGCTGCTACAAGTTTGCTTGCGTGGTCACTGGTCAGAAGAGAGAACTGGCAAGGTGACAATTGACAATTGTTTATTTGGAGAAAGGGCCTTAAATATGGGCCTGGACTGGGCAAGTCTAACCGAATATTAAGCCCAAACAGATTCAGGCGACCCGTATTCGAGCAGAAATACTCGTGAACAAACCCGATCCATGAAATCCAACCTATTTATAAACCAAAAACCTTCCACTTCAAAATATTTATATCTTTATATCTTTATAGCGGGAGTTTCAATTAGGGTTTCTTCTTCTTCTTCTTCTTCTTCGCATTCTCGGTGTTTAACAAACTTGGCGGAGCAGCTGAGCTCTCTTTTTTGTTTCTCCATTTTAGGCCTTTGTTTGGTAGCTGAAAAATTGTTGACTTGGTGATTCAAAGGTGCAATGCTTGTTGCAGACAGAGAAGGCATTTTTGAAGCAGCCCAAGGTCTTTTTAAGGTAGAATAATAATGTACATTTTTGTTTTTTCTTGATATATGTATTTCTTCTGTTTAAGAATACGGAGCTGTTAATTAATTTGATTTGAATATTTATTTGTAGTTCGAAACCGCTACTGGAAAAATATTGGATTGGGTTTCAAGACACCCAGAGAAGCTATTGAAGGTTTGCATTTCCTTTTAACTTCTCTCTGTCATTTTTAGTTCAGCAATGTATGATATGAAATAAGTTTAAAATGTTAGCAAACAGGACAACCTCAGCAATGTCTGATATATTCTGAATTTATGATCAAAGGCCCAAGTTATATTCGGGTAGCGTAGTTTGTATGGCGGGTGATTTGGGGGTTTCTATGGAGTTTGATACAAGTCAAATGAATGATCCAACTATATGGTTCGGTGAACCACTCAATTTGATTTCTTAACTAGATTTATGTGTCAATTGGTTGTTGGTTGGTCTGTATTGTTTTGAAGATGTTTGGTTATTTGTAATTAGTTGAGGTTGTTCTTGAGATAATTAGTAACTTATCCATGTCAGTTTCAGTCCTTGTTGAAGAAGATAATAAATCTAGTGACAAGGAAATAAATAGTCAGAGAAAAGTTTTTGTGCTTTGTAGTTTTTGGTTAGATTTAGGACAGGATATGATTTATAATTTGGAATGGCAGTTAGTTGAAAGTTGAAACAAATCTCAACTTTTATTTAGTAAAAGAAAATACAAACTGCTACTCAACCTGTCTGGCCCTTGCAAACACACGAAGACAAAACACAAAATGTCTAAATAAGTTATGCCTTTGACGAACTACTTAAATCAACATTGGAAACACTCTCTTATATTATCACATATCGCAAGCACATTTTTTGTATAGGATATCGTAAATCACAGCCAATAATTTTATATATAAATATATATATATATATATATATATATATATATATGTACCAATTTATCAGGCCTTGTTGACCTGACCAACCAGGTCATAAGACTCATAACTAGCTTGTTGTACTACATAAGTTTTTTTTTTTTTAAATGGGATGAGGACCACTGTGTTTGACCCATCTGATCCTGACCCTGTTAGAAAATCAAGGAAAATAAATTGATTCCTCAGAGAGACAGAGACGCAGTCAAGACCATTTCAAAGATTGATACTCATCAAGAAAAGTGGTAAAGTATACAACAAGAAATGAATAATGTTGAACCTCTCAAGAAACTGTAACAAAAATCTTCGAGAGTCAGTAGTGGTAGAAATGTTGTAGAAATCGAACATACAGAAAACCATAGATCATAATAATGTTGTTAATAGACAAAGCAGTCGTAGTAGTCTTGCCTCCTCCACTGCAAGGAAAACTACTACCACTGAAAGCATCCTTTCTTCTGTCTGATCCCTTTACCGTGATCTTCAAGCATGAATGTGGAGTTTATCTTATCACTACTAAATAAAACACACCAAGCCAACTCCTACTTCTGTATGTGACTTGTTTCTCATAAGTATAGTGTTTAATAGTTTTATTTAAGTATGAGCCACCTTATTAGCACTCAGTACTGCACATTTAACTGTCCTCGTTATGTTGGCTGTTTAATGAACTCAGAAGCATGGTTTGGCTCTGCACCTATTGACAAAAAAATCCAAACTGTAAACTCCCTAGATCCATCCTTGAATTCACTTGCATATATATATATATATATATATATATACTGACCTGTAATCATTGATGATGGAGCCATAGTCTTGGGGGGCTCGAGAGTTAGTTGGTGATAACTGGTATACTGTCAGAAAATTAGGAAAGGCATGCGTGTGTGTTACTGGAGGGTTACTATCCTCTTTCCATTATAATTTTGGATTGTATGGATAATGGATAGAGTGTAGTCACCCTCTAGTGCATTTGCACACACCTTTCTTGCTACAGATCTGTCTATGGCAATGTACCATTTCACCACCACTGAAAATTTTCTAATTATTAGAAGTAAATAAAGATTTAGTAGAAGTTGTGCCAATTAGACATTGCTTCTAAAATAGCACTCTTGAATGTGCCATTGGGTTTGAGAGTAGTTTTAGATTCGTACAGCCATGCAATGTAGAAATGCTTATCAACTGATGACACAATAAGGGACTGGATAGAGCAATCCAATGTTGTGATGAATATGATGCTGGTTATTTTCTAATGACTGCAATGTTGAAAAAAAGAAAGAATATTATTGCCTGATATATCGTAAGTTATACTTCTTTCGGTTAGTTGGATTTAAGGGTTCAGCAGAGGATATCATTTTAAAAGAAGACTTGCTTCTGTTACGTTTAAAATTGAACGTATTAGTGAATCATGGGTCCTGATGGAATTGATGTGTGTGGTATGGGATCATGTTGTGTGGTACCCGATTGTTATGAAATAATAAAAGTGGCAAATGATTACCAGGTAGATGAAAAATGAAATTGATGTGTGCGTGTGTGGACTTATAATTGCAAAGAAATTGATTGACAATATGTGGAAATGCATTCCTGGTATTTGTTTTTTTGTCTACATCTTCTTTAATGGCCTTGAACAGAAGCAAAAGATGGATGACAAGAAGAGAAAGCCGAAAGGTATTTGTTGAACATAAGGGATCGGTGTCATAGTTTTTTGGGACATGCCTAGAGTGCAAAGAAAGCAAAGTATGGAAGAAGAGAGCTGTTGTGCTGTTTGTTACTGTGTGAAACTGTGCATTCATTTTCAACTTTTATTTTTTTTATACTTTTTAGTGGTAAAACAATATGAATGCCCGCCCATTCTGCTTACTTGAATGAGGTTGGTGTAGAATTTAATACCCAAGTTTAATGTTCTGTTGGATTTCAGGGTGCAACTCACCTGATCTCCATTACAATCTTGTAATAATAATCACAGCATTTATATCAGTGGTGGTTTCTCTCTCTCTCTTTCTTTTAATATCAATCTATATCTTGACTTGAGGTAAAAGCTTTCAAAAATCATCATAACCCAACAAGCAAACAACTGACCAAACCGTTTCAATTGTATTAAGTTTGCCTAATCCATAATTTCTCTAAAAGTGGAACTTGTGGCGTTATATTTTAGTTTATTTATATTTATGAAATTGTTGTAATGGATAAACAAGTGCCCTAGTTATATATAGATATAGGTGAGCTAATCCCCGTATTACAATGTTGGTTTGACCTCAAAAAGGACAAGAGCAGAGTATTAGGTGAGAATTCCTATAGTAGTGTTGTGTTTTGATTCCTGCAAATATTTGACAAACCCACCAAACATTTCCTTGTTATGGTCAAATTTCTAATCACTGTACAACAAACAATCATTCTCTCTTTTCGAAAACCAAAGCTATGTCAACATGGAATCTCTCTCTCTTTTCCCCTCTCTCTTTATTCCCTGTCTTCTTTAATTCCATTTTTACAAGACCAGCCTTATTATATATATATATATATATTCACACACACACACGTAATAAGAGTATTTGATTTTACTAAGATTCCTGAATCTTATATAGTAGCTTAAAGTTGCATGCCAAGAGTGTGAATAAAGCAATGTAGTGTAGATGCACGCTCTAGACCAAGAGAGAGAATTAATAAATTATTAAAGAATTTTTAAGATCAGTATTCAATAGTAAATATTCTTTATTAAGGTAATGAGACAGTTATTGTATTAATTTATGATTATCGAATAATCGGGATTGCCGAGGTTCTTGGTTTATATTAGAAACTATATATATATCAAGTGTATCATCAATACCACCACCGCATTAGGCCATTATTTATTTCTTTCCATTTATTATGTTTTCAACTCCTCTTTTATATTGAAACAGCCTCTCATTAACTAAAGTCAACTAATTTAATTTTATTACTACTTATAACACAACTAACTAAACGGTTGCCATGTTTTTATTTTAATTAATTGTACATGTTAATAAATATTTCCCAATTTTAAAATATTTCATAATCTAAATTATTTAATATTTTCAGTGAAAAAATCAACCAAATCCCTTTTGCTGGAATGTAATTAAAAAAGACAGCTATGTCATATAGTCATATAGTATATAGTTTTGGTTAGAAAAAGTTACCTCGGGTCCACAAGATCAGTAAACAATCAATGAGGAACTGACACGTGTGAGAGGTAGGGCTCACTCTAGCTTGATTACTTCATTTATTCAATTTTGGTTTCCAAGTTGTGTCTGAGCCACAGCATTTATAACCCTGTTTTCTCTCTCACGTGACAAGCCAATACGCACCGTTTTATTTTATATAAACTAAACCCTCCGTCAAAAATTCTTCGATATTCACTTTCTTTCTGCGAAACGATGGCAACGACATCTCCGTCGCCACCGTATCTTTCGTCATTTGCACCACCGTATGTGGAACCTCAGGAACCGAAGCATTCTCATTCCATGGACAAGTTCAAACCGAGTATAATCATCATCACTCTAATTCTCTCCATCACGGTGCTTCTATCGATCTCCATATGTCTTCTCCTTCGCCACCTCAACCGCCGCTGCCTCCGTCATCTCTCCACCGCCGCGTCTATCTCAGTCGCATCAGACTCCCGCCGCGTGAACAGCACTCGTCGAGTTTCTCCGGTCAATCCGACTACGACGACGTCGTCGTCGTCATCCGCTGTCGTTGACTCGCTGCCGCTCTTCACTTACTCCTCCATCACTCGTCGTTCCACCTCCGGTGGCGGCGGAGGAGACGGAGGAGACTGCGCTGTTTGCTTGTCGAAGTTCGAGCCGCAGGATCAGCTCCGGCTCCTGCCGGTTTGCTGTCACGCCTTCCACGCCGAATGCATCGACACGTGGCTCGATTCGAACCTGACGTGTCCTCTTTGCCGCTCGCCGATCAATGCCTCCGAAGCCGACATGTTGAAGGCATTACAGGCGTCGTCTGCAGTTGCTGGTGCCAATGACAGTTTTCGAGTTGAGATCGGCTCGATAAGCCGGCGCGGCCAAGCCGGCGTTGATCAGACTCTTCAAGGAAGATCGTACTCTCTCGGGTCGTTCGAATACGTCGTGGAGGAAGACGTCGGCATCACTACGAACCAAACCCACAGTACAAGCGTGTCCGACAAGGAGGAAGTCGTCGCGGCTGTTGACATGTCTCGAGCCGTTTCGGAGCCGAACTTGGTATCTGACGTGGCAGCGGGAAGAAGCTGGCTCAAAGACTACGTGGACAGGCTCTCTTATTCTTTCTCGTCACGTACCATGTCCTTCAGGAGCTCCGGCAGGTTCTTTACCGGAAGCAGTCGCCGGAATGATGTAGCCGGTATCGGAGAATACGACTTGGAGGCGAACCAACAAGTGGGTGAAGAGATCAGCGAACTCTTTCGCTGGTTTTCAGGGGTATGAGTTGGTAAATATTCGTTCCATTTCAGAATTTTATGTTTTGTATAGTTTCAAAATTAGGGTGAGAATTATAGGCAATTTTACGTTTTCTTTTTTAGTATCGGTTGGTTCAGATTTCGATATTATATTTTTTTGAAAAACATTTTTGTGATTCAGCATGAAAATCTGATAAAAGTTTTGTGATTCTAATCATCAAATGGTTGAGATTTACGGGTGCATCGAAACATGAATTGAATTCTAAATTTTATTGATGTAAGTGTGAGTGACGGAATATGAATGATGCAGGGTGTGCGCAACTTCCATCATTGCTTGTATTTGTTGGTTTGTCTATTTTGTTTTGAAGATGTTTAGTTACTTGCAAGTTGCAAATAGTCTAGGTTGTTCTTGAGCTAATTAGTTACACACATGTCCTTGTCGAAGAAGATAATAAATCTAGCGATAAGGTAATAAATATCTAGAGAACAAGTTTTGTGCGTTGTTGTTTTTTGTTAGATATAGTACAGGATATGGATATGCTTTATAATTTGTAATGTCAGTTAGTTGAAAGTAGAAACAAACCCCCCTACACTTTTAGTAAATGAAAATTGAAACTGCTACTCAACCTGTCTAGCTCTTAGGGGTGGGCGTTTAATGGATCGGTTCACATTTGGAGTGAACCGATAAAAAACAGATAATGTACGGTTTTTAAAAAAGTGAACCGATCCGATCAACTTAACAATTATGAACCGATCAAAAACCGATTAAATTTGACCGATTCGGTTCGGTTCGGTTTTGGG
This sequence comes from Dipteronia sinensis, assembly GCA_033220585.1. Lineage (NCBI taxonomy): Eukaryota > Viridiplantae > Streptophyta > Magnoliopsida > Sapindales > Sapindaceae > Dipteronia > Dipteronia sinensis. The sequence goes on from CM065643.1 coordinate 54,082,654, forward strand.
CCAATTGGACCAAATTTTTGGGTTTTAATTAGTACACATATTTTCATATTTTAATCTTTTTGGACATTTGACCAAATTAAATTATGGGTTTGAACAAATTAAAATACTAGTTTAAAATAATATTCATAAAAAAAACTAAGAAAAAAATATGATGTGACACACTTTCATAGTTTTATAGTTTCATGGACTATTAAGCATTAAAACTAAGGTTATATATATATTGGATCTCGGTTCGGTTTTCCGGTTTGAGATAACGAATCGGAAAAAAAACCGATCCAATCGGTTTTCAAAAAAATGATCCGAACCGAACCGGTCAACATAAGAAAACCGAAAAAAAACCGATTGGATCGGTTCGATTCATCGGTTCGGTTCGGTTTATTAGTTTTTTGCCCACCCCTACTAGCTCTTGTAAACACACGAAGACAAAACACAAAATGTCTAAATATGTAATGTCTTTGGCGAACTACTTAAATACTTAATTAACAAGTATTTTTTTTTTTTTTTTTTTTTAATGGGAGATCATAAATTATAAGATTCGATAATTCCTACAAAATATTATAGGTTTGATAGACTTCCCGATGTACCAGTTTCTCAGGACGTACTTGCTGACCTGACCAAACAGGACAGAACTCAGAACTAGTTTGATGACATGGCCCATCCTGGTCATGGTTCATTTAAATCTACTCGGGCCGGGCTTTTGTTACCCGGTTCATAGGCTCCTCTGACCTAGTACGACATTTGGTTATTTTTTTTCACATGGGCTGAGGACCACTTTGTTAGGCCCATCTGATCCTGACCCTGTAAGAATATCAATATAATCAACTACAAAATCTCTTCCTCAGAGACAGTCAGCACCATTTCAATGATTCATACTCATCAAGAAAAGTTGAATTGAATAATGTTGAGCCTCTCAAGAATCTAAAAATATGTTACAAAAATCTTGAAGGAAAGTCGGTTGTGTTAGAAATGTTGTAGAAAACAAACATATAGAGAACCCAAGATCATAATAATGTTGTTAATAGACAAAGCAGTCTTAGTAGTCTTCTCTCCTCCACTGCATTGATAACTACTTCCACTGAAGCATCCATTCTTCTGTTTGATCCCTTTACCGTGATCTTCAAGCACGAATGAGGAGTTTATCTTATCACTACTAAATAAAACACACCAAAAGAAGTAACCTTTATGTGCCCCTTTAACCAATCCCACTCCTACCTCTGTGTGTGACTTGTTTCTCATAACAGATAGAGTTTTCTTGTCTTTGATGAGAACATGCGAAAATGCTTGTGGGGGCTCGAGATATTTGGATTGACAACCCACAATGTGGCCTGTTATGGTGCCGAATGTAGGTAGTTCTACACCACAGTTGAGAGCAAAGATTTCGATGAAGTCATCTTCAGGAGGTTTACATTTTACAGCATTGTTGTTGGTGCAGTTATCCTTGCATAGTTTTACATATTGCAAAGCCATGCAGCCGAGACCAGGACTGTCATTTAGTTGTGGGAGTTTTACTGATGTTCGGTTACTGTTGATGATGTTGACCAGATCATTTGCAGGGTTTCCTGTAGACCGGAACACAATCAACTACATATGCCGTTATTAAGTATGCACATATATGTTTCTGGTACAAGCATTTTGAAAACTATAATATTAGTGAATAAGTGAATAACCAGAACAGCTGTTCTCTTTCCCCTATAAGCATCCATAATCAGAAATTCTCGACTTATGACTAAACAGGATTCAACATTACTATAAATTTAGTTACAGACAGCATGTTTTGAATTTAAAAGAAACAAAACTCATATCATATCCTCTCCGGCATGGCGGCATATATAATTATAGCAATGAGTGGATTTGTTGAAGTAGCTTCATGCATTGTACAAGTATTTATGTACGGGAAATAATGTAGTATCAGTCCTATGACCACTTGTGGAGGTAGGATATCTGCCTACGAACCTTACAAAGTAAATGTGATATCAGTAATAAGTGAACTAAAACATCTCTGAAGACTGAAGGACATGAAAAAATTAATGTATAAGAGCTCCAATTGGGTTTACGCTATTGTCACTGAAGCTCAAGCCACAAATTGGTTTGACAAGCGTAGACAGATAGAAGCCAGAGATGTACTAATCATATCTAATTTGCTAGTGGGGCTTCCCAGTAGACCTCTCAAGTGGCCAAAAGGGTTTGTGGACAGGTTTACAGGCTATAGCATATCCCTAAACCCCCAAGCATTCTGCCAAAGACTCAAAGAGATATGGACTAATTCCTCTCCTCTGGAAAAACCCGGTCCACGAGATTTGTGGGATTTTAAATTCACTTCAGGTAGAAATATTCCCTAGATTAACTCATTGATGAATTGGCGAATGCATATTCTACTCTAGAATATGAATAAACAGTAAATGTGCTTTCTTTACTACGATGTAAGAGTAGAGCTAAAATGAACTTTCTCTTTGGAGAAGAAGTATGGTCAACATTAATTCAAGAACTGTTCACCACCAGTGTCATGTTTTTACTCAGCACAACATTTACCCTTAATCCCTTGATAAGAAACTGGAACTGCAACAATTGAATCACTATGTAACCATTTTTATACAAACCAAACAAGCACGAAAAAGGTAAGAAAGAAAATTTGTACAATTCACATACCACCACTTCAAATCAACTTTTGCTTCAACTACCACAACATATGAGTGAAACTATTTATGCAGAAATCGGATAATAAAATCATAGACACAAAAGAAAGTTGAGATTTTTTTTTTTTAACCCACAATTCACAAGCTCTCTACTTTCATAGTTTGGCAAAGCAAAGAAAAAGAGAAAAGGGAAAGGTATGTTACCATGGTTCTTGGAGTAAACAGCAACTGGAAGAAGTAGCTGACAGAGAACAATCCACTCACAGAAACGGAGCTTCTTCACCATCATAACCAAAACAATGAGGCCTGCACACTAGACCTTCTTTACAAAAGTGTGAAAGAAAAAGAAACCCTAGTTGCAGCAAAGGATATGTAGCTTTTAAAGAGCAAGTGTGAGATGGGGTTTTTAGTTTAATGTGAAAGCAAAGGAAAATGAAGGGTGAAAATATTTTGCGGGAAAAAAGCAAGTAAGAGATAAACGTGTTACAGAGATTAAGGACAAATTATGGACATGGTGGTCCCTAGTAGCCGTTTAATGAAATTGTATTTAAGTGTTTTTGAACATCTTTTTGATAAAAATCGGAAAAGAGTTGCAGATTTTCAAATGCTGGAAACTTGAATGGGACCCCACCATTGTTGACAGGAAAAATTAAAGAGGATAAGAATGGAAACAACCCATTAACTTCGGTTTCTAACCGACCCGGGAGTTCGGTTAGGGTCGGCTAGCAACCGAACCTTCTGGAGCTAATTGAATCGACGGCCCACACGTGTGTACGTACATACACATGAAGGGTTTCTAAGTGCTGCTTCCAAAATCCAAAACCCGGTCTTTTAACTCTCTCTAAGCTTTGTCTCTGTTTCTTATATCTCCTTATCCATGGCGTCTACTCTTGTTACAATTCCAAAACCCTTTTTATCATTTAACAAAACCACCTTTCCTTCTCGTTCTAACCAGACACTACCAGGTTCGTTTCCTTTGTTCGTTTCTCCATTAAAGTAATTTTTTCTTCTTCTTGTTTTTATCCCCCTTTTTATTTTTATTTATTTTTTTGATGGTTAATGTGCGTTCTTAGCAGGGTTGCGACCAAATGCTCTGAGAATCAATGCAGTTTCCCAGAAATGGGAACCCAGCAAGGTATATTTATTTCCTTATCTTTTCTTTTTCTGTTTTGCATTTCTTGAATTTTTGCTGTTGTGAACAAAGTTTAAATCTTTTTATTGTAGAGATTGGTTTTCATGCTAGTTGTTATAGTACTAAAATTGGGTTTGTTGTAGGTGGTTCCGCAAGCTGATAGAGTCTTGGTTCGTCTTGAAAGTTTACCAGAGGTTTGCTTATTTCCTCACTCATTTCTTTGTCATTAACACCAAATAATGTTTAGTTATGTATGAATTGCTTGTTTTGATATTGAATCTTTGATGTTATATTTATTTGGTTATGGAACTTGTTTGTTTGATTTGAATTTTGATGGCCAGAAGTAGCTCTTGATTTGCATTTCTGTTTCAAGAGCTGAAATCTTCTACTTAAAAGGGAATTCCGTGGGCATGAAATAAAATGAAAATGATTAATGAAATGTTAATTGGCCTGGTGTAAGTGCTAGTTGATAGTCTGTTTAACATTACTTCTTAATGTAAGTACCAAGAGTCTTTTCCCTGACACGCTAAGTGGAATGTTGCCTGTGTTCCGAATTATAAGTGCTTTGAAATGCTGACGGTGAACTATTTTATGCAATTAGAAATCAGCTGGTGGGGTTTTGTTGCCTAAATCTGCAGTTAAATTCGAGCGGTATCTGATGGGGGAGGTAAGATGCCAGTCCTTTTGTGTTTGTGCTATATGATTTCTTAGTATGTTTTAAACGAATATCTTAACACTTCCTTGCAGATTCTTTCTGTTGGTGCCGATGTTGGGGAGGTGAATGCTGGAAAGAAGGTAATGATACCCCAAGTTGTCTCATTTCCTTTACAGTTCTTGTTTTCTACGCCACTAAATGCATTTTGGTTTCTTACTGCAGGTTCTTTTCTCTGACGTGAGTGCTTATGAGGTACGTAGCATCCATTAGTAATTGAACAATTTACATAGACCAGCCTCATCATGACCCTCTATAAATTGAAGTGCTGAACCTGCTCTTATATAAATTTCAGTACATCTGTCAATGTTATTTCCTGAGATGAGCCCTTGCCCTTTGTGTGACATATATTTCATTGCCGTTCCGTGACCAGGACCATGGACCTCATTATGTTGTAATGTTATTTGTTTTTATTGTCATGTTAGTTCTCTCTGTTGTCAATTTATTAGTTTAGTGAAGTTTCTTAAGGATAATAAGCCTGTTAAAGGTGTGATGGAACTATTTGTTATTGCATCTTCTTTCTGATTATGACCGATTTTTATTCTTTAATTTACATGATCAAGTTGAAATGATTAAAAAATTTCAGTTTCCCCCCTACCGAGAAGTGATTTTATGTATGTCATTTATGTTCAAATGTTGGTACAAAATTGCCTTGCTTCCTTCTTTTTATTAAACACAATAGACCGAGTGTTTATCGACTTTGTCATGTAGAAACATAATAATATCGTTTATTGTTTAAGAATGTGTTAGTTATTTGCAATTATGATCATCATTAGTAGATAATTATCATTCTCAGAAATATATGTGGGTGCATTCTAAATGATGTTGTGGCCTTGTTTCAGGTTGATTTGGGATCAGACGCCAGGCACTGCTTTGTAAAACAGAGTGAGTTGTTGGCTGTGGTTGAGTGAAGTTTCCACAAATTTCACCACGATTACAGAACGATTAGTTTCCTAGTGTTGTAACATCATGTCCTCATTTGTATTGATTTCGAATGGATCGTTTCCCTTAAATTTTGATCTCCCTAAACTTCAGAATAAAAAGACAAAAAAAAGTTGATGTTGCAATATATTTGTTATATGCCCTTTGATAGCCTCATCACTCCACTTTGATGCGTTCATTTATTTGCAATATTGGCTATTATTTACATTCATCTGATTATATCTTTATTTGAAACAAGTTTCATGAGAAAAATTGTCGATCCTTCTTGATAACTGATAATACAATATCTGTGAAAGCATGTTTCCATCAAAATTGCTTTTTGGTGAAGATCAATTCTTCTTATACAAGATGTCAACAAAGAATGAAAATAGCTTCTTGGATTGTAGCAAAATCTTTTCCTATTTAAAAAAGTTGGTGTTCCATACAAGACAATGATAAGGATAAGCCATAAATACAAATGAAAGCCGCTAAAGTTAGAACTCATATAGTCGCAACTCGATCATCCCTTCTTTTCTTTTTGGTGAGTACCAAGCAACAATCTTCCCGGAGCGAAGTAGCCTCAGTGAATAACTCAAGCTGTATATTATATCCTCCATATGCGGGCCACGTTTTTCTGATGAAGAATCGAGCAAGAACTTCGAATCAACTCGAAAGACAATTGGCCCTGCAACCTACAAGTATCGTGGCTTAGAAACAATAGTTATTGTTAAATATAATTGAAGACAATGTATCGTAGTTGTTCCCAATGACAATCTTAATTTTCTGAGTTCTTCCCATTTGTTTAAAGTCAGTTTTACTGACTACTTATATCAAAATCAAATGCATAGGATTTTGACCGAATACAATTTGAAGGTCTCGTAACAACATTTAGTAGAATAAATACTTAAATAGAAATACCTGTTGTTGAAGGATCAAATTTAGCCTAGGTGAGGACATTGATTTTTCTGCATTGCTAACCGAAGAACTCTTGAAAATGTTCAAAGCCCTTTTCGCAAGACCAGAAGCTGAACATATATCAAGACGAGCATCAAACCGGGTTAGGTCACCAAATGGCTTCCTGAACCACCCATGTTGAAAAGTATAGCATACTGAGCCAAATAAATCAGCGTTCAATGGACTTCTCTTCTTCGTAGTAATGGAAATGTCACTATCCTGTGATTCAACGGCCATTGAACTCTCCCTGCCCCCAAACCAGGTTGCAAATGTGCCTCCTGAAAATTTTATATTAATGAGTGTCGGAAAGGTGCGATAAATGAAATTGGCAACTTCTTTAATAAATGAAGTGGAAGTTTTATGCTTACAATTAATATATCTGTAAAATGGCATCACTTAACTATGATTTAGATAGGAAAAAAAAACGAACTGTCATTGAACTTTTAGCACAAATGATGGAGAAACGGAACGTTACCAATAATCGCGGATATAGTTGCATGAGGTTCCTTAAGACGCACATCATATGCAGGACGCCAGAACTGACCCTTGTCTGTCGTTACAATCAGATCCTTCTTAGTCTCCTTTTGTCTCCAGATATCCTTGCTTTGCTCATATGAAAAGGCAGCCTTTGCACACAATCCAGGCATTAGAGCGGCAGGTGCCTCACCATTTATGGCATTAACATTCTGAGGATGACCACTGTTTTTCTGTATGCCAAAACGGTATCGCAACCCAGAATCCGAAGCAAGGGATGACAAACTCAAGGATATTGACTCGGGAACATCCCAATATCCCCCTTTACGATCAATGAACAGTTGCGGCCATGCAGCTTCTAGTGTGATATCATGATCAGGAAGCTGCAGATACACATAAAATGTTGAAGAACATCGTTCAGATAATCAATGGAACCACATAACGAAATACAAATTCCTAAATCAAACTTCATGACTAGAATATTCAACAAGAACCCTTAGGTTTGATAATTCTGATTCAAATTGACATTCAATCTCTCCGTATATATGATGAAAAGCATAGTCGATAATCAATTTTGACAATTTGGTTAATCTTTCAACAGCAATTCCATAATGAAATCCACTTAACATATAGTTATCTACTGTTCCTATGCATTTATCAACTTCAACAAAGATTACATAAAAGTATAAAACAACAATTGGCGGGTAAAGCTAACATAACATATAGTTAAATATCAACATTGATGAAATAGAGTTTTCAATTTCATGCCTTTTGGTAGAGCATCAACTTGTGTCGATGAGATTTTTTATCGCCATGTCGCTCTGTGTTCCACAACAAGGACGAAGAGTCTAGAGAAAGTTGTGAACACAAAGCAATTGAATAGAGAGACTTGTCCAGAAAATGCTTAGCAGCATCTCTGAACACAGACACCTCCAATTCATCAGCATTCGAAAACTCTCTCTTAATCTCAGAAATCAACTTCTTTGGACGAAATTGCCCCACCAATCCAACCCACCTGTACATACATTATACATGCACAACAACATCAAATTCTAGCTACATTTAAAATTCCAAATTCTCTGACATAAATAAATTTTTTCTCTTTCTTCCAACAAAATTCAATCTTGATAAAAACCTGGCGTTAACAGACGGAAGTTGAGGTGACCCACATCAATCAGATTGCGGAGGAGAGACTGAAGAAAAACAAAAGAAATGAAAAATGAAAAATACCCGAAAGAGGTGGATGGTTTGAGGAGCAGAGACTGAAGAGAGAAGGAGCCCAGTTCCTTCTGAGAAGACGGAGAATAGGAGGGGATGATTCCAAGAGGAAAACCCAAACCCAGAAGAGCCAACTGCTGAATCCGGAGAGCTCGGCTGGCTCGAGCGGCGTCGAGAGGGAAAGGGTCGCCGGGGACGGAGTTAGCCGAGCCATCCAGGGTTTGCGGCGACGATATCGGCTGGTCCCAGAAGGCGGAGTCCATTGCCGTCCTCAAGTTGGCCATTTGTGTGTGTACTGTGTAGTCTCTCACTCTCACTCTCACTGTGTTGAGGTTTCCTTATCTCGTTTTTTTTTTTTTTGGTTTTGGAGAAGTGAATTGGGCTTTTCAGGGGTTTTTGGTGGGAAATGCTTCCGTGACATGTGGTATCATTGGCTGTCTGTGATGCCATGCCACCTACACCAATTTTCATGGGCTAGGCTGGCCCACCTTTTTGTTCTTCTTTCTTTGAATTACATGCAATTCATATTTTCGTAATTTTTCACTATAATGTTTCAACAATATTCAATCAGTTTTAAAGTCACCACCACGGCACCGCATAAAGCGATTCAATAATAAGAATATTCATTAAGGTTATGTTGAATATGTTTTAGGTTTGAATCGCCGAATAACAAGTGATATATTAAAAAAAAATATAAGTCTTATATTAAAATAGATAGATAATCTTTTATTTATCTGGTAATACTCCAATCTAGGTAAGGGAGTTTTCGGTAACGATCGACACATTTAATGTACTTGTTAAAGAACTGGATCTAATGGAGAGTTTTCCTTCAATTCAAATTCAAACAGCTGAACAATTTTCTAATCAAGATGTGAGAATTAATGTTAATATCTCCAATGATTTGAATACCAAGTATTTAAATTTGAAATATAATAATGAGAATCTCCAATGTTCTATGGAGAATATTTGCATTAATAACAAGGTGATTCTTGACAATCCTCGGCAAGATTTGGATGGGATTTCAAGAGATAAAAGAGGAAAGATTAATTTGGATAAAATATCATAAAACCAAGATATTCATACTTCAAATTCTAATCATGGTCCAGTAGATCCCGTGTTTGACAATAATTGGATTCCTGTGGTGACCAAATTGAAAAGTAAAATGAAACCAACTTTTAAGATTTTATTTACCGGGTGTATCGGATTGAGATTTTAACAGACAATTTTGGGTTTTAAAGATTTTACGTATTTGTATGATTTTAAATATTATTATAATTATATGGACTAGACTTTCATAATTATGAAAGAGTCTTTGGACTTTATTTATATACTATTAAGATTATTTATACTCTATTTCAAGACTTTTTGGATTTTTTTAAATATGGATCATATAAATTTACTAGCTAACACATAGACCTGAGTTGAGAAACTCAAACTATCTGGTCTGATCTGGGCTGAAAAAACCCAAACAAGATGTAGTTTTTTAGAATTGGCATCAATACACAATGATAATACGCATAAACAAATACCATAATAATATGAATAATAGTCATCAATATCTTATAAATTTTCAAAAACAAACACAAGAACCATTTTATAGGTATCATATGGCCTAATACCCATCAAGCCATCTATTTTTTTTTTATCCCCAACAATTTTGTATATGTGATATGGGTATAGCATTAACTCAATTAGCAAAAATGCTACTTTTGGTGCTTTTGGTTGGAAGTACTTAGCAGAGAAGTTCTGCTAGTATGCTATTACTAAAAATCACTACTTTAGTTTAGGCTGAAAAGCATTCCGGCTCTCTTTAATTTCCTTTTCAATTGAATTCATATCAACTGTGCATTATAAATGTTTTACATTTTGAAACCCTTAGCTTCTCTATCCAGCATTTTATTCTCAACTTCTTGTTGTTTCTTCCTTGGCTGTATAATTGCCAATTTATTAGACTTGAAACTTGTGCTTATCTATTTGCAATTTCGATTGCGTGATTGAATCATGCTGGTCTTTAATTGATCATAGTTGGAAATTGATTTTTTTTTTCCTTTAACATTGCTTTTACTTCTCAACAAATTTCTCTTGATTGTTGAACTGCTTCAAAATGCAGTAATTACATCTGTAATAGCAGTACAGTGACTGTCTTTATTAATTATTAAAACTCCGTTTTTGTAGCAATTGATTCGAATCAAAATATTAGCTGAGGCCATAGGTATGGTATTATACTATTATCAACTTGAAGAGAAATTTAGTGCATGATGCTTTTGTTATTAGCACATGATTTGAACTTGTGCCGTTTGTTTTACATGACTTATGTTTCTCGGCCTTGTTCTCACAAGTTAGTGCAACGAAACTGTGTCAACTGTCAAGGCTAATGAAAACCCCTTTTGTTTTTCTCTTCTGAATAGTAATTTGAAGAAGATCTGATGGGGGTGTGGAGGTTAAGGAAGATGAAGATGATTTTGAGCGAGAGTGAAAAAGTCTGTAAAGTTTGATGGAAGATGGCAAGACAATTTTGGGATCTACCTATTTATATTTATCACTAAAAAATCTAGAAAATCATACAAATATTGATCTCAATCCAATACTATCAGACGATTTGCTAACTCTTGAAAATCTGGATCCAATACAACAATATATTATGGACTTCTTAAAAAAAAAATTGAGTTATAATCGAATATCTTCAGACTTATCTAACTTATTAAAAATACTCAATCTAATACCACCAGACTTTTACTTCCTAAAATTGTCTATTAAAATCTCAATCCAATACCCCCACCCCCCGTTCTAAGAGTCTCCATGTTGTTGAAACCAAGAGTAGTCATGATTTTACGGCTTCAGTGGCCCAAGCAGAATTACGCCTTGTAGCTATTTGGGCCGTATAGGTTGATGCAGAAGGGAATGATTTCGGATATGGTTAATTATGTTCATGTTTCTTTACATTCAGTTGAGGCATGTGTGTCTTTTAAGATTTATGTTTTAGAGCATGCGTATCCATCTCCTTACTTTTTTAGTTAAAAAGGCTTTGGATTTTTTGTTAAGAAAATATAATATAATAGTATTTATTTATTTTCTAATATAGTTGATATTTTGTTAGTCGAATAAATTAAAAGCATAGCAATGTGGTTGGTCGGCGTGGAACGATTATGAGTCAAAATTAACTTGCAAGCTAAGACGGATTTAGCTGTATATTCATCGTTAGCTTTCATTACTTCTCACTGCTCAATATAATCAAAAAAAAAAAAATAACCATTCATTTTTGGAGTAACCGTTAATTTAATTTTAGGTATCAAATATGTCTCTTTCATCAAGCCTAAGATGACTCATAAATCATTCAAATAATAATATGCTTTCTTTTATACAAAAATCAACTTTCCATTTAAGCCTTTAATTTTCAAGATCAAGGCTGAATTTTGGTTACTTTCCTTCTTAAAATGTGACCAAATCATGTGCAAATTAGAGGTAGAATTAGAAACCCAATAATGTTTATAACATGTACACATGGTTATAACGTGTGCTTCAACTTTATTTCTCTAAATGGGAATAGATTTCTCTTCAAAAGTTTGTGTGAATTAATTCGTCTCTCTGCATCATGTTTTGGTTTTGGTGTTATGGGTTTTAATGTTTTATATTTTAAGGTCTCAAATCAGCTGTTAAAAAATAGTGTCTCAATTTGTATCTAAACAATTCAATTGAGATATATGTCTACATTTAATAATTAGTTTTCAACTTCTTTCATAAATGTAGACACATGTCTCAATTTGATTGATTAGACACTAATTAAACATCATTTTTAGACAACTGATTTGAGTACATAATGAGTCCATAATTTAAATGAATGGAATCGCATTTTCCTTCCATATATAAAACACAGTATCATGCATGTTGAAATATTGAATCAAATATTTTGGAAAAAATTATAATCCACGCCAAGGATGAAGGATCCAATATTCCTCCCAAACCATATATATATATATATATACAGTATTATACATTTGAGTAGAAACAGAAAATGAAATCATTATCACACAAGAAGTAAAAAAATGAAGCCAAACTTGTTATATTTTTCCCTCTATTTCCTCCTCATTTTCTTCTTCAATATCTTCCATGCAACAACTGCCCACCGCAGCAATCTCATCCAGGAGACCTGCAAAAAATGTGCACAAAACGACCCTATCGTGGACTACAAATTCTGTGTAGCTTCTCTTCAATCGATCCCAAGAAGCCACAACGCCAGTCTCCACCAACTGGGTATCATCTCAATCAATCTAAATCTATCCAACGTGACGCATACAAGATCCTATATAAAGAAGCTCGTGAAGCAGAAGATGAAGAAGAATAAAGAGACGTTGGATTATGATCCGTATGTAAGGGCGTGTCTTGTTGACTGTTTTGATCTCTACTCTGATGCTGTTTCTACTCTCAAACAAGCCATTAAAGACTACAAATCCAGTCACTATGAAGATGCTAATTTTCAAGTGAGTTCGGTCATGGATGCTTCCACCACTTGTGAAGATGGTTTCAAAGAGAAACAAGGTGTTGTTTCACCGTTAACGAAGAGGAATAAGGATGTGTTTCAGTTGTCTGCCATTTCTCTTTCGATTATAAACATGCTTCGTTGATTTCTAGCTTCTAAGTTATGTATAATTTCTTACTTTCTCTTGAAAATTAAAATAAATGAAAATAAATAAAGGGACTTTTAAAAAAGTTAATGATCATTATGGTTGTTTTTAGAGTGACTTCTAATTAATCTTTGTCTTTGAGTTTACAGTCGATGACTAAAACCAACCCTAGAAAAAAAAAACAATAATAATATATAATTGAAAACCTAGTTAACAATAAAAGTCGATGGCTAAACTTTCTGTGCAAATCATGATATAACGCACTGAATGTTACAAGCAAGATGGTGGGGGAAGACATAGGGATCGAAAATTTTACATAAATTAAAAGTATCATCGTTATTCTCCATCTCAAAGAAAATCTGATCCTCCGCCAAGAATATAATTCAACCAATGCCATATAGAAGTTTACATCAATAGTAGCGGGCATAGCCGCCTACGCATATGTAAAATCCCAGAAAAGAAAACAAGATAATGAGCAGAAGAATGACAATTCAAACAACATAGGCATAAACACGAGTAAAGCAAGATGGGCTTCATGGTACTTTAATTTCGGATCAACAAGCCTAAATTGAGTAAATTCCTACTGGGTCAGGGAGCAAAGTTTGTATATGTTGGCTCCATGTTGAAGTAAAATTCTTGAAGTAACAAGGTAGTGAAGTTTTACTTCGAGACATTATATTTGTAACTCTATATGCCAAAACCACACTTAAAAGCAACATAACACTTGAAAACAGGAAAATAAAAGCATCTCAAACAAAGATCACTGATAAAATGTCATCAGAGAACATCATTGCAAATTGAAAATTTGAAACTGCTAAAAGCAGAAACAACAAATTCATGAGATACTAGTTCTTCAAATTCTACTCTTTATCAGACAGATTTGGATTATTTTTCATTTCCATAACAGGGATCAAATCCATATAGATACCGACAACTCAACTGAAAAACAGGGCAGAACAAATCCTTTTTTTTTTCAAAAGAAATTCAAAGAGAGAAACCCAATTAGCTCAAATTAACTAGCCATTGGATGATTAGAGATGTACTCGATAGCAAGATTACACGAATCAATCTTATCAGCTTCCTTGTCGGGAATTTCGAGCTTGAATTCCTCTTCCAATGCCATTACAATCTCCACATTGTCCAAGCTATCCAATCCCAAATCCTTCTGGAAATGTACACCAGTAGTCACCTGCACAAAATTACAGGAAAAGAATAAAAAAAACAGCAGCAGTTTCCCAGTTAACAAATTGTAGAAATGAACAACACCGAAGACGACAGTGAGGAATGACTAAAACAGGATAAACAGTAACAGACGTTTCAAATTTCAATAGATAAATGGGCATCAGCTGATTAGAACCATGTAACACTGTAATTTCCCAGAAGGTGCCAAAGAAAATTGATTCTCAAAGTCGTTTGTTATAACTACTATACCAAAACAACATAGCTAATGGGTACTTATGAGTGGATTAAATTGTTGTTGTTTTTTATTTTTATTTTTAACTCTTTTCAACTTTTCAAATTTTGATTTTAGCGGACCGTTGAACAATTCAATCCGATGACCAGTAACAAATCATGAATAAAACAATCTGTTTAGATATTACAAACGCAACATGTGGATTGGCTTCAATGTAATTAATGGGCGAATTAGCACGGGCTAAATAAGCATCGATAGAACAAATAAGATGATCTAATTGGTTTCTGAAACTTAGATCTGTCCTATAATTGAATATTTTATCAACCAGATATACGATTACTAGAGTCTATTTATCGGACGAAATTGAATGAAATCGGATTGAGTGAATGATTGACTGACCTGAGAAGGATCGACTTTAGGGAAGCTTTTGACGACGGAGAGGACTCTCTCGATGACCTCTTCTTTGGTGATATGGTCGTCGTGGGAGGACATGAAGCGTAGAGAAGAACCGCAGAGACTCCATTGCTGGTTCTGTTTGATTCCGGTTAGGGTTAGGGTTTGTACAGGTACTCGAATGTGACCAAGTATTGCTCTTCTCAGTGCCATCTCTCTCTCCACAGTAACTCTTTTTTTGGTCGCGAAATGAAAATATGAAATAGACTAGTAAAAGGGAACCGGACTGTCACGCGTTGGGCACGTGTTCCTCGTCTTTCTCTCCCAGTTTTAACTGATTTTTCCGGTGCCAATTTTTTCACTTTTATTTAATTAATTTTTTTTTTTAAATACCAACTCGTTTATTCCTAATCAAAGATATGATTTAGTGAATTAATTCAAATCAAATAACTCGTTAAAATATTGAAATCATAATATTATAATTTCGTTTCTAACCACATATGAAAGTTTATTTGTTAATAACTATATTTTTGAGAAATTACAATGTCATTATATAAAAACTATCCCCAAACACGTACTCTCTCTTTTTCTCTCTCCTCTCTTCTCTCTCCCGCTCAACTCTCTCTTTATCTCTCTCCTCTCTTTATTTCCCTGCTCATCATCACCGGACGACTAAGGTGTCGCTGAGCTGCCTAGGCTGGCCGAACCAGGAGGTGCGCCGTTTGGCTTCGCTCTTTTCTCTCTCCCCGTTCCTTTCTCTCTCCTCTCTCTCCCTGCTCCTCCCTCTCTCCTATCTTCGCTCTCTTATTGTTATGACCATGTTTAGGGAATAATAAATGTTGAAATGTATCAATTTTGATAGTTGATTGGGTTGAGGTCTGGTGTTTTGGATGATTTGGGTCTTGAAAAGGTGAAATCTTTGACAAGCTTGAAATGTTTTACGAATACTTGAAATCATGCTCTAAATTTTACTCATAACTTAAAATTTTACCCAAAAACTTGTCACTATTTCAAGTTTTTACATAAGATTTCAAGTTTTCGAACCAGTGAAACTTGGAATTTTCTGGAAAAAAAAACTTGATTGAAATCTTATTTAGAAACTTGTTAACATTTTCAGTTTTTACACAGGATTTCAAGTTTTCGAATCAATGAACTTGAAATCTTATGAAAAAAATTTGAAACCTTATTTAATTCGATTCTTCACAAAACACACACAAAATTGATGCAATAAGACTAAAACCATGCTAAAACCATCTTCTAGTTGGTCGATTTGCAGGAACAAAAATTGAAATTTGATGATGACGAATAAAGAGAGAAGAAGGAAGAAGACGGTAGATAAAAATAAAAGAAAATAGAAAGTTGATATTAGGGGTATTTTTATAATTTATGGATATATACAAAAAAAAAATTCAAAAAGATGGTTTTTAACAATTAAATTTTCGTACATAATTAAAAACGAATTGTCCATATTAGATATGATAATTTTCAACAATCTCCATTTAATACTAAACTGATTTATTTATTGTGTGAATTAAAATTGTAGACATGTTTGGCGGTAACAACACCACTTAACAAATGTCAAGGTCCCCTCTCACACTAACTAGCAAGGGCGTAGCCAAGGGTGGGCTACCCCTGGCTACAGCCCAGCCTAAAACTTAGAGAAAAAAAATTAATTTATTAGTTAGTTAATATCATTTAATATAATCAAACAAAACTCTTTGAAATCTGGAAAAATATTTTAGAGTAAGTTCTATCTTATAACCCAATTAGTTAATTATAAGCCTACTAGATCCTCTAATAAAATAATTTCATAATTCAATTTTAACCATTTCCACTTTCCACATCAAAAAAATTAAAAATATATTGATTGTTAAACTGTTTTATTTATGTTGATTGTTAAATTGTTTAATCTCCCATGCTATTAGCATGTTTCTGTTGCTCCTTCATAATCATCACACAAGTAATTTCAAAATATTAATTTAATCATCGATGTATTTACTACAGAAAAAAAATCCAAAAAACTCCTGGCTATGCCTCTAACACTGAAGTATGATATCAATTGTAGTGATAAGATTAAGGAGATGATATTATCTAGTTGCTTAGTGTTGAGACTTGCTTTAGGCATTTGATTTGTTCCTATCAATTACATCTAAAAACGACTTATATAAACCTTATTATGACCATCTCTCATCGGTTGTCTATGAAATCCCATATCAAGAAGTGTATCTATGCTTCTTTTTCCATTTTTTCTCGACATGTCACTAATTTCTCCAACATAGATCTACTTGTTGTTAATAGATCACAAGAGTATTGCTCCTATGGATAAGAGAGATGCAAATACAGTGGTTCACTGCTTAGCCAAATTGGGCTTGTCTGTTTCTCCATAGGAAGTTATAAAATTGTACATGAGTATCATTGTCTAATTAGCTAAATGTAAATAATCAAGTATGAAATGTTGTATCTGTATATCTTTAACAATGATTAAGTATGTCATTATAGTCATGTGAGTACATCTTATGATCCAAATTTCACAAAACCATGTAGAGACATCTTAATTTCGTTCGATAAATCAATCTATTAGTTGAAATGTCTTTCTTTTGTCACATGAAAAAGTTGAATTTTATCATCTATCATATATTTATTTTTTGATAAAGACTTCTGATAAAAACAAAATGAATGAAAGAAAGCAATGTAGATTAGGTGTCAATGCATTACAATTTTCTGGTCCCCTTACAATTAAAAGAGAAATGAAGCATGTGTCCAAAAAAAAATCGATAAGTTTTTATCAAAGTATATGCAGGGAGTTTTCTTCCCGATCGTGAGATTAGTTATCTTTCGTTATGAAACTAGATATCCATATCATACATGTATCGTTTGATCTCGAGAGGTTCCGACGTTATAACCGTTCATAATACTAGAAAAGAAAAGAAAAATCAAATCACAACACATTTCAATTATTTTGTTTGGTTTTATTATTATTTAGATATCATGAGAAAGAATTCGAAATCCAAAGGGAAAAAAAAAAAAGGAAAATGGATAAATGAGTTCCGTGGAAACATGTTTGAAAAATTTGACGCGCAAAAGACAAGTCCCGGTCTTTTCTCTTCATAAAATAATCTGCTTTTTTTAAACGCTATAAATACACGTAACAAACTGAACCCAAAAAAAATAAAAAATTCCGGAGCCCTACGAGATCTCGATTTCGATCTCTCCGGCGATATCTCCGAAAACATTTCCCGGCCGAGATCTCGATTTCGCAGACTTTTTTAATAGATCCGAATAATGGCTCCGGTGTCGGCTCTCGCCAAGTACAAGCTCGTCTTCTTAGGAGACCAGTCCGTGGGCAAAACCAGTATCATCACTCGCTTCATGTACGATAAATTCGACAACACTTATCAGGTAATCGACTGTCAATCTGATGTTAAGAAATTGCTTATGTGTATGGATCCAATTTTATCGTTAATTCTGTCAATTCTTTATTTCATTTTTGATCTTTCTGTGATCTTCTTTTGTTTATTCTTCATTTTGATATGAATTTTTTTTTTATGTTTTATTTATTTTTAATTAATAATAAGGATCTTTCATGTGACTGGATATTCATATTGTGTTATATAGTGTGAAAAATTCAACATTCACTCAAGTGAAGTATTAGAATGCATATTTTGTTGATAGGTTTTGATGATCATAGATTCCAAGCATAGTACCGTTATAGAGGGTTGTGATATTTTTCTTGTTGTAGATTTTAATTGATCTTCCATACTTTAAGTTGTTGCTACTACTAATTTTACCTTGAAATTTTAATTTTGCGGCCTTCCTTCTTACTATGATTATGTTTGTTGTTAATTGATGATCAGGCCACCATTGGTATAGATTTTCTTTCGAAGACCATGTACCTTGAAGACCGAACAGTTCGTTTGCAGCTCTGGTGAGATTTCCCTTCCTGATTCTTTGATAAACTTGGTTTACATGTATCTTTATTAGGACAAGATTGGTGTTCTAGAAGTGCATGTGTATGAGTATTGAGTATGGAGTTGAATTATTTTGTATGTTATTGAAACTTTTCTTGGAATTTGTGGCAGGGATACTGCAGGACAAGAAAGGTTCAGGAGTCTGATTCCTAGCTATATTCGGGATTCCTCTGTTGCAGTCATTGTATATGATGTTGCAAGTATGTTACGTCTTTGATTTTTTTATCTACTATGGTTATTTAATGCTGTAATGTCCATTTGGTCATCCTTGTTTTGTTTTAGGTGTGGGTGCATGACCAAATGCAGTTTATATTTGTCGGAATTCGTAGGCTGAATTCTATTGGCCAAATACAATTTGTTTTCTTTTAATTGAGCAGTTAAGTGATATAAGAATGCTTGATGATATTTACCGTCTATTTTGATGGTTTTTTCTGGTATAGGCAGGCAGTCGTTCCTAAACACTTCCAAGTGGATTGAAGAGGTTCGCACTGAGCGGGGCAGTGATGTGATCATAGTTGTTGTTGGGAACAAAACAGATCTCGTGGATAAGAGGTAATTGTTACAGTCTGTGTTGGAATAAATAATCAGTATAGGTCTGGATTGGTCTATATTTCATTTTTTTGTAGCTTAGACTGTTCGTGGACCTACTAATGTATCTATTATAGAACAGGATACTGTAGGTGATTTAGATCCATGGTTACCAGTTGATTTACTGTTTATTAGAGTTGTGGCAGTAGATTAACCATGATTATCTTGTTCTTGAAATACCCGTTTCAGACAACTGTTTTAAAATAAGAAGGGGTACCATGTAGCAGTTTGGTTCCTGATAAATAAAATGAAAATGTATTGATAGAATCGTTTTTAGTTCCTTATAAAAGCAATGAAATATATTAAGTAAATGCTGAGCTCTACCTTTATTCCTCTCAACTCTGTTAAGAGAATGTTCTATAAGCAAATGCTACGTTTAACTGCTGATTCATGATAATTGTTGACATTGTGCAAAACAAACATGTGGTATATGGTAGATAGTGCAGTAATCATGTCTTTTTTGCACCCGAGCATGTGAGCAGATGAGAGTGAATGCAGAAAATGAAAAAGTTTCCTTTGGATGGTAGTCTGAAGAGAATATTTATTTTATATTTTTTGCCATATTGTTTGTTTATTGTTGTGCTTCTTGTGGTTGGTATGTCAGGCAAGTTTCAATAGAGGAAGGAGAAGCCAAAGCTCGGGAACTCAATGTTATGTTTATTGAAACAAGTGCTAAGGCTGGCTTCAATATAAAGGTGAACTATCAGTTTTTGATTCTGAGGAAGTCAATTCTTAAAACCTAATTGATTGGATGCTAAGTATGAATGCATTTGATTGTGTTTCGGCCTTTGTGATCAGACCGAATCCAAGTACTACTCATTTCATAACATCTGTGAAAAATTGGTTTGTACAACACTGATTATCTAATTATTTTAGCTACATAATTTCGAAAGTAACATATGCAGATGTCTTTAATACTCACAACTATCGTGATTAAAATATGATCTGGTGCTCTACCAGTATTATTTTCATGATCCAAAAACCGACCTATTGAACATTCTTGGTTAATCCGTTGCAGGCACTATTTCGGAAAATTGCAGCAGCATTACCAGGAATGGAGACGCTTTCCTCAACCAAGCAAGAAGACATGGTTGATGTCAATCTGAAGTCTTCCAACGCAAATACGTCGCAATCACAACCGCAGTCGGGAGGATGTTCTTGTTGATAAATAATATCGGACGACCTAAGCTCTTCTTAGTGAGATATCACTCCATGCTTTTGTGATCCTTTAAACTGTTGTAAAGTTGTGTCCTTCATTGTCCCCTGTTTTTTTTTTTTTTTTTTTTGGTTGTAGCATTGAGTTTTTGGGTTTGGTTGAATGTTAAAAGGATTTAATTTGGAAGAGAAGAGATCATTATGGTAGTCAGGGCTAGTCCTAAACTGTCTCCTATTATACACCTTTATATATGTTTCTTGTGGACTCAACAGATTATGACAAAATTTTAGTTTTAGTAAATGTACTTATAGATTCAGACAGGTTTTAGTGTTGAAATAGTTTTGTTGAATAAAGTGGATCGATCTCTATCTTTTATCATCTTCAATACAGTCTACAGGAAACCAATAAGATTTTGATTAAATCTCAACAAATAATTTTACAATTACAGGGGACTTGAGTAGTCCTTTTTTATTTTTATTTTTTCAAGTATTACAAGAATTGTTAAAATAGGGCTGCCGGACCTGTCGTAATCAAACTATATATATATATATATATATCGGTTCGGATATCTACTCCCGAGAGATAATTACTCTCATAAACCGGAAAGAAAACTCTTATACGTACTTGTACTTGTAAAATGTTTGAGTAATAACTCAATATTTATGTAACTATGAGTGGCTATGTAAGAGCATCTTCAACCATACTCTCTGATTTTAGTTAGTAACTATTTATGGGATCACTCCAATCATTTAGTTATTAATATTTTAATATTTTTTGAATTTAAAATATAAATAAATTTATTTTTGTTTTAAAATTGACATCATTTTTTAATAAGAAAACTAGTTTAAAAATAATGAAATAATAGGAGTGAGAAAATAGATAGCAAGGAATGGTTTCCTGTATTTGAAGAGTGGTTTTGAAGTTCTCTAAAATAGGGAGGGCAAAAAAACCATTCGGCTATTTTAGTTAAAGCAGTGGCTTTAGAGCGTGACCGGACATGTTCTAAACTCTAATGTACATATTTTGTCAAGCATCCATTGACCGTACACGTGGACGGAGGGGTTGGGAATCTGTTCCAACTACCAGCTCAGATCTGACATCTGATGCGTCGATCGTCTTTCTATACGTAGCGCGCATACACACGCACAAACAGTCAGCAACTGGAAAGTGCAAACGAAGTGGTGTTCGTGCGCTATTTGAAAAGTGAATCCATGTAAATATATGATACAATGATTTTGAGATATTGTCGATATAAAAAATTCCCTCCTTTCTTCTCTCTCTAACTTGAGTTCTCGCGTCTTTCCTTTTTTTTGTTTCAAAGGGTTCCATCTTCCTTCACTTCTGGCGACTACTCTCTCATCAATAACACCATGCCAGGTCTCTCTCTCTCTCTCTCTCTCTCTCTCTCTCTCTCTCTCTCTCTCTTCACATATATTTCCACTGTTTTATGTAATTCAAATCATGATATATAAATATTTGTAATCACTGGTAATTGCTAACATAACTACTTTTTTTTATTGGGAAAAATATTCACTTGTCAATCAGATGATTTTTATTGTGTGTGTATATATACATATGTTTTGGCTTATTGAGTTTCCTGTGTAACTACTGATCAATGAGTGATAAGTCTCGAATTGCTTGCTTGATTGAATACTAGTTGAAGCAGAACAGTTGGGTTCTAATATATAAATTTGGCCTTGATAATTTTTTTATGGAGATATGACCTTTTTTTTTTCAAACTAAATTTTCGTTTATTCTAATATGCAATTTTTTATGAGAACTGAAGTTAGTATATGAGGATCTTTAGACTACGTTGTGGCATAATTTTGTTTATTTTTTATTTTCTGGGCATGTTCTAGTATGGCTTGCATAATCTAAGTTGATGAGTTTGAAGTATTTATTTGATTTTGGTTACATGATTATTGTTCCCAATCAGCTGCTTCTGATGGGTGTCTAGTTTACTTGAGTCTTGGTTGAAGTCATGTGTACCTTTTCGATATCGAAAATTTGGGGAACCATTGCTATTTGGAGCTAGATAAGAATTTTCAGGAACCGAAGGCTTATAAATCCTTTCCTGTTTATAACTAATCCGATTTCTTATAACCTATTGCCTGGGGAATAAAACATCTTTAGTGGAAAAGTAATTGATAATAGTTTCAATGAATATGTTGATTACATTGACATTGCAGGTTAAACCATAAACCCTAAATGAAGGTTTGTAATTTAAATTTTATCCCTAGTCGCTGCCTCGAGGTGATGAATTGTACTTTACATATACATTGTATAATTTTAACCTGCAATGAACTAAATCCATAAATTGTAAGGACACTAATTTTTTTGTCGTATTTTGCAATTACAGAAGGAGGAGAACCAGTTGTGATCAAAGTTGAAGATCTAACCACCCAATCGCTTATTAAATTCACACGCTTGCAATGGTGGGTTTTCGTGGTGGTCAACATTGTGTTCCTCATTGCTGGCCAGGCTGCTGCTGTTCTTCTGGGGAGATTTTACTATGACCAGGGCGGAAATAGTAAATGGATGGCCACCCTTGTCCAAACTGCTGCCTTCCCAATCCTTTACGTCCCTCTTTTTCTTTTTCCTTCGCATAGAGAGCCTTCATCTTCTTCAAGTTCACCTTCCTTTTTAACTCTTGTCTCGGTCTACTTCTTTCTCGGAGCTCTTCTAGCTGGTGACAACATGCTGTATTCTACTGGGCTCTTGTACCTTTCTGCCTCTACATATTCCCTGATTTGTGCAAGTCAATTAGCTTTCAATTCGGTTTTCTCATACTTCATCAATTCTCAGAAACTCACTCCCTTAATTCTTAACTCTGTAGTCATCCTCTCATTATCCGCTGCTCTCATTGCAGTGAATGATGATTCTGAAGGGCCATCAGGACTCTCCAAGTGGAAATACATGATTGGCTTCATTACTACCTTTGGAGCTTCTGCAATTTACTCTCTTTTGCTTTGCCTCATGCAGCTTTCCTTCCAAAAAGTTCTGAAAAAGGAAACGTTCGCTGTGGTTTTGGAGATGCAAATCTATACTTCGCTTGTCGCCACCTGTATTGCCGTCATAGGTCTTTTTGCCAGTGGGGAATGGAGAAGTTTGCAAGGAGAAATGCAAGGTTTTCAAAAGGGAAGAGTTTCTTATGTGATGACTTTAGTTTGGACAGCTGTGACTTGGCAGGTTTGTTCTGTTGGTGTTGTGGGATTGATTTTCGTGGTCTCTTCTCTCTTCTCCAATGTAATCAGTACACTCTCTTTGGCTGTTACTCCCATTGCTTCCGTTATAATTTTCCATGACTCGATGAATGGTGTGAAGATAATCGCTATGCTTCTAGCATTTTGGGGGTTTGCCTCTTACATTTATCAGAACTATCTTGATGATTCTAAGGCAAGAAAAGCACTAAGTGACAATAACAAAACCCGTAATGATCCTCCAGGTCAGTGATTTCGTGTTGATTAATATGAAAACAATGGTCAGCAACTGTAGTTAAAGAAATTTTATCAAATTATGTGGTCCGTAGTACATTATAGTGTTATTGGAATTGAATGGGTTCTAGTGATAAGAAGCTATGCTTGAAAGTCAATTATAGAGATGTCATTTGTAAAGTGTAATATGAATGTGTTGCTATCTGATAACAATTTATGTATGCATTTGAATATGATTTTGTAACCTATATCCAATTTTTTTCATTTTTTTCATTTTTTTTTATCGCTTTTCGCAGCATAGGTATATCCATAAACCGTAAAACTGACTTGGGTGCGAAAAGTTTGGCTGATCTGTTTTTCTTTTTATACTCAAGATGGAGATGGAGATGGAGATGAAAGATTAGACAGTGAGTTGCAAAAAATATTTCTTACCAATCATCTCAACTTGATGTTTTACCATGTTCTCATTGCGAAATTCAAAGAAAGCAGGCAAGGCATGTTTTAGGACAGAAATCGTATGCATATTTAGGTTCAATGATTTTGCATAGAAATTTCCCATTGATGACTAGTTTTCTTTTGATTTCATGTGGAAGAAAAGCTGTGTGTGTCCATATTTTCCTTGTGTAATTGACTTTGCTGTCCTGTCTGACATTACAAAATCGGTGGTGCTGTGTGATTCTGGATCCATTCCAGCTTCCCCATCTAAGTTTTAAAAAATCTTGCTATACATGAATGTTTATTAAGGTTGGTGGTTGGACTATAAAAGCCGTTTTGAGGTTGGCATCTTGTTGTATTCTGATTTCTGATATTTATTTATTTATTTTATCTTGCATTGCACATGCACACACCTAACATCCATTCTTTAAATAGGAGAAGAGGTATTCATCAATCAAGAAAAAGATTTAGTTTAGATTATTAGATCATACCCATTCGTGAAAGACTTATAAGATTTTGATTTTGATCCTCCTATTCTCTCACTTGTTAATTTCAATAGGTGGTTGGTTACCAAATGACTCCAAAACCTAAAACGGAGTGAACAAAGTGAGTTTAATTTAATATATCAAAGTTTTTTTATTTTCAGTGCGTGACAACATTTTTTTGGAATTATATCAAAACGGCACATTTTGTATCTTATTGTTTGTTACCTTTTTCCACATGATCATTTCCTACACCAGCACTCATGAGTGATGACTTTAAATTATGTATTTTGTACGTTAAGTTTGGTAAAATGGTTGTAATTTGTAAACATACCCTTCGTCTCTTCAAGTCCAAGTCCAATTTGTTGGTGAAAATATATATTAAGTGTAAATAAATATCTTCCCCACTAGAGTAGTAGCTAAAGAGACTGTCGTGTGACTTATCGTGTTGAATCCGTAAAATCTTAACGCGTTTAGATTAGACTTGTCTTGATCGAGCCAGCAGGGACATAGAGTTTCCCTTTTTATGAAGTCTACACACTACACACTACACAAATGTCTAATTGGTTATTACACATAGCAAACAATTACTGAAAAATGAAAAAGTCAGCTGCCTTATTTATTTCCTAATTAAATTTTTGATCAATTTTCTTTTCTACTCTCACATCTCACATCTCACATCTCACATGGCAAAAGTCACACACACTTAAATACTCTTTCATTTCTTCTCTTTTCTTCTGTTCAAGACGACTTCAAATTCAATTATTTTTTACCGCCGAACATAAGAAAATCTGACGGTTAAAACCCAAAAAAGATAAATGATCGTACGTACAGCATTAACAATTGTATCTAGGAAAAGGGCAGAGAAAGCTTTTATAACTGGATCATATGATATGCTACGACGATGGACGATTGACGATTGAATAAATAAGACCTACTTTTTCTGACCGTTAATAAAGAAGATTTGGTCCCACCACCAAATTTAACGAAAGTGGTCCTACGACCTCACGCAACCAGATCGTGACACGTGTGTGGTTGAAGAGGAAACGGAAATGAATGAGCGAGTGCCATTTCCATAGTGGTGTGTGATGCTTTTAAGTTTTAAATAAATATTGTGTGTGTCATGTCACATGTGTGATGTGTGTGGGGATGGACTATTCTATGGAGGATCCCACCATCTACCACATTCCATTTCTCATTTTTTACACACGTGGCTCCACCACCACCATTTGATCATTTTCTTCATCCAACCGACTCACCACCCATTTTCTCCCAAGTTTACTTTAATGGGGAGCATCACCATACACCTTCATTAACTCCTTTTCTTTATTATTATAAATTTCAAAGACCAAGAGGGCATATTATCTCAAAAACCCTTTTTTCTTTTGTGTTTTTTTAATAGACATTAGTGTGAAGGGTTCACATTGAGCCACTGCTATTGTTACTTTACTATAAATAAATAAATATTAAAAGCCATTATTACAATATCTGTGAATTAGTATGACATATCATAATTAACATTGTTGTTTATGCCAGATTTGGACTTCTATAATTTAAATTACGGGCAAAAACACCTATATTTCCGTTGAACTTCTTCAGACACCAATTTGGAGCCTAATAATGAAGATTTCATAGATTTGAAACAGCGTAATGTATATGTATTATTTTTATTCCATTGTTTTTTAAGTGTAACGCGGTAACGGTTAGAACACTTCATATTTAAATTCTAATAACCAAAAGACCAAAAAAGGCTTTGATAATTAGCTCACTCAATAGTCAATATAAATGTTCAAGATTCGCAATTATACAATAAAAATTAAAATTAAAATTAAAATTAAATTTATACACAAAACAAACATATATTTTTTCCTTTTTTCCTCTCTGTTTTGAAATTTAACATATAAGTCATGCCACTTAAAAAGAAAAACAAAATTAAAAAAAAAAAGAAAAAAAAAAAAAAAAGAATATCGAAGAAGAAAATCACAAATTAGGAAGGGCAAGACCGTACTTTTTAACGAAATTTCCAATCGACTCCGTGGTTGAGTGAATGTCAACGCAACATCACATCACATCACACTCAACGGTTGTGATTGACTCTCCCAAAATCAGCAAGCTTCCTGGATCGGTTGGCGCAAAACGACGCCGCGGTGGCCAGATGCGGCTTCGCAGCCGGACCCCGAATCTCTCCGGAGAAAGCCATGTCCGGCGGAAGACCTCCCTTCTGGTTCCAGTGCCGGTTCGGGCTGGCCCGCACCAGCGGACTCAAACAGAACGTCAATCCGGACACGTTCCTGCTGTGGTGATGATGTCCGTTGCGTGTTTTTTTAACCGCAGCCGGCGCCGTAGACATCGGCGTCTTCCGACAATCCTCCTCCGAGCCACCGCTTCCCGAAGCCGACCGATCGCAGTCTTCGTCGGTGTCCGTACCCCTCTCCGGCGACATTCCTCGATTCGATATCCGTGAATCCCTCCGATCGCAGGCAATAGGATTCTCTACATAACTAACCGTGGATTGCTTTTTCCGGCGAGTAGAGAATATCGTGGAGAAGAACGAAGATGAAGTCTCGCACGAGTCCCGATAAGGGTCTCCACGATCCGAATTTTTACGATCCGAATTTAATTTATCGGATCTGGTCCTGAACAGATTAGAGAAGATAGAGAACTTGCTGGTTTTCTTCTTAGAGGCGAAATTGCCTGTTGTCGTGGTGGTGGTGCCAGCGGCGGAAGAGTAGTAGCTGTTGTAGGAGGGACCTACCTGAGGAGTGCTATAGAAGCGGTTGTGTTGCGACGACCAGTTAGCAGCAGCGGCGTCGTCGGATTTCCGGCGAGTGACGTAAGGAGAGACAGAGCGAGGGAAAACAAGCGGCGGCGGAGGTTCCTGTTTGCGGCGGTCGTCGAGAATGGCGGCGCGTGAATGGGACTGGGATAGGTAAGCGGCGGCCTGCTGTTGAACCTGAGCCTGAGCCTGAGCCTGAGCCTGTGCGGCTATGATAGCGAAGAGACGTTCCCGGAGACAAGAGGCGCAGACGCCGACGCTGCTACTGAGGTCGGTCGGGTGTTTCTTACACCTCATTTACTCAAAAAATGTATGGTATTATAATTCCGATACACCGATTTTTTTATTGTATTTTGTATGTGATTTTGGATTGTGTGTATGCATATGATTTAGTAGAGCATAAGCATTTGGAGAGTTGGGTGTAGAATGAAGAGATCTGATGAGGAATTCAAAGGAGGGGATTTGTCTTCTTCTTCTTCTTCTCCTTCAGGTTTTGAAGAAAGAGAGAGACACTAGTATATGAGTTTTTTTTTCATGATATCTTAATTTATTAAATATATTTAAGTACAGAGGAGATATATATAGAGAGAGAGAAAGAGCGAGTCAATGTTATATTTACTTTGTTGATAGGATAACAATTTTGTTACCAATTCTTATTGAGACAGGTATATATATATTTCTAAATTACACAACACAAGCATTAATTTTTTTTTTTTTTTTAATTATCCAAAATAGCTAAGCAGTAATTAGCTAGATAAAATTCAGATTATCCAACTGACAATAAAATTAGGAGTTGGAGTCCTATTTCATTTTCAATTTATAATTAGTAAAAAGAGTTATTATTATTATATTAAAGGATGGATGGTGTTGACTCGTTAATATGTTTAGGTGGGGTGTTAATGATGAGCTAATCCAAGTTTTTTTCTTTATCTTCAAGATTGGTTGCCTTTTAAATCTTTGTTTTGTTTGAATATATATATTTTGGCTGCGTTTACTCTTTTGTTTTACTTAAAATAATAATTGGATATGAATTTGATTGTTTCTTGAGTGTAAATTGTTGAATTTGCTGGTATCCTAGTTGGGAGGGGATATAATACGACGTCGTTTAGTGGGTGGTGTTAAATCGGTTAAAAAGGGTGACACAGTTAGGTGTCTCTCTCGTGTGGCCACTATCCACTGATGCAGCGTAGCAAGTACATAAATTATAAAGCTCATCCCACACGGCTGTTTGTCCTTTTATGTATAGCAATAAATAAATAAATAAAATTGGTTCAGAGCTGTAAATAGGCGTCAATTTATTTATTTATTGTTATTATTATTATTATTGACGGTTGATAAATTTGTGTGGTAACAAAAAAAAAGCAATGGAGGATGGAGGTGGGACTTGGGCTTGGGCTTGAAGGAATTTATTAGTGGTGGATGTTTGGTGCCCAAACACTCATATTCTTCTTGTTAATGCGGTTCTATTGTCAAACTAACATGGCATTTGCATAATTGCATCACTCATGGTCGGCAATCGCATTTTTGACTTTCTTTTCCCTCACATTTCCCTTTTTAAATCTTAATATATGATTTGAATCAACAATCTAATTGATGTGGGTGTGATCCGAATATCTTAAGGTTATAACTCACGGTGCCTGCCCTAAAAAAATAAATTTAAATCCTTTTTTTTTAATTTTAAATTGTTACTAAAATTTATTACTTTTTCACTTTGGCCCTCCTAATTTTTTTTATTGTTTTAGTATAATCACCCTTCAAACTTTAATTTATGGCTACAACCTTATTGTAGGTTCCCATTTGTATCATGTTGGCACATTTTGGTTGGAGACCCATTTGGACATCCAAGTAGGGTAAAATTAACCTAAATCCATATACCAAATCCATTTGGACATGAGAAGCATTATGGGAATGCAAGTGAAAACTGAGACTGTGTGTGTAAAAATGTGTCAAACATAGTAAAATACATAGATACAAAACTGAAAGCAGATGTGGAGAAAATTTAGAAAAAATTTCTCCCATCTGTGTTCGATCCCACTTTCACCGTACAATTTGGATTCCGATGGTGAATGTTAATCCAAATTTATCTATTGTTTATTTATTGAATTTCAATCTTCATATCACGTGTGATTTATTATTTTCCGTTTATTCTCTTCCCTCTTATTATTACATGTCACCAAGGTTAAATGTTCTGACTCTTATAGAATCCTAAGACAAACAGAATAAGCATTCTTGACGTATGGATTTGGATATCCGAAAGAGGATACGAAGAAGAGAAAGAAAAAAAAACTTAGAAATTAGAATCTGCCTTTACTAAATAAGGTTTATGTTATTCTCACAAGTCACAACAGTGCATCTTCTGCTCCTCGTGTTGTCCATGTGTATATAACGTACATGCCCTATAATCGAAATTCGAAAGAAATTAACAGCTTTCATTTGGGTTTGACTGGTTTGTTTTTTTGTTCGAAAATGGATGGCAAGTAACCCAATGCTGCTCATATTTGGTTAGGCCATTTTTGGTAATCGATCTGATTACAGTCAGGCACTGCACAGTCGTGTTTACGTATCGTCTATTTAGGAACAAATTCTTCAGGTCAATTCCTGCCAGCTTTAAAAAGCTTTCAATATTTCATCAATCGTTTTCGTTCAATTCCAGCTTTCTTATTGAATCTTCAACGTCACCTCATCATACCCTTTGTACTGCCACTACTCTTCTTCAAGTTTCTTGCAAAAAGAAAACAAGATAAAAGAGAACAAGAAAATAATAACAAAACAACAATTATATAAGCCAAAACTCAAGCATGAGTATTCACGTGCTTGTTTATTTGTAATTTTGTATTGAATTCAAATTAGCTTAATTACGTTTTTGGGTAATGTCAGATTTGGGATTAGTGTGCTAGAGACGTCTGCCTTTCGTATGATTTATTTTCAAAACGAACTAATTTAACTTAATCTAATACAATCTTACAAGCCACCTTATGATTTCCATATAATCGTTTCATATCACAAACATGATTATATAAACTGCACCATCTATTAGTAGTGAATAGTAGAGTAGTTGTGGATTTATCGAATCTCGTAATTTTCTGAAAACGAATCAATTATGTTTGATTTTGATGGATCTATATAAACCGAATCCAAGAGCATTGAATTGAATGCAAAACGATGGCCAATAAGACCCGTCGTATAGATTATTACTGTGTGTATAGTATTCACAGCTGAATTATGATGCGAGCGAATGTGATGTGGGGCACTCTGCTCTGGCTTTTCAGATCCTCCTTCCTATCATATATTCCTATGTAATGTACGGTGTATCAGACTATCAGATGGGTGTGTGGTCCAGTTTTGACAACTAACAAGATTTTAGTAACTCTAAAATTGACTATCCAAAACATGATTGTTTCTTTAATTATTGACTAATCGAACGGCTCAGATTAGTGGGTCCAATATCTTTTTTTTTCTTTTTGCCAACATTTGTTCCTTTATATCAAGGTCCCAACTTTTCAATAATTCTAATAATTGGGGGTCCTTTTTGATTGATCGATTAGAGTTTTGTGTTTAGAGTTTTTAGTAAAGAGAATATTTTTTGTATAAACACTATATGCAAATAAATAGAACTTCGGCTTTGACCATATCGCAGTCACATAGTAGATTAACTAACATTTTCATTTGTTGTTAACTTACAAACTAATCCTATCATTTTCAAATGAGATAGTCAATTTAAAACAAAATTGGACAACTAAAAAAAAACTATATTTTTTAGAACAATTTTTTTGAACTTTATTTTAAAAATAATTATAATGTACAGAGTAGATTAGCTAACATTTTGTAAACTGATACTGTCATTTTCTATATGAATTAGTCAATTTAAAACATATTTGGAAAAAAATCAAAACAATTTGTGTGAACTACATTTTAAAAAAATAATTTCAATGTATACAAAACATGAATTAAATACTTATTGGTACAGTTGACAAACTTATAGGATTATTATATTTGTTATCCCCCTAATTTGGAAATTGAACCAATCAATCTGGGCTATAGATTCTCCAATGATTATTGACTATTGTGAACTTGAATTTTATGATTTTATTAATTAATCGTGAACTTGAATTTTATGGTTTTATTAATTAATTGTTGATGATTGTAGATGGGTTGTGTTGATTGTTAATTAAATTGGTTTGAAAATGTGGAGTTCATAAAAGTCCGCTAACCAAAAAACTTAACCTAAATTATTATTATTTTTAACGATATCTATTAATTCGGACAATTTATTCTTTTAAAAACTTTCACTATTTATAGGATTCGAACAGCTAATTTGAGAGTCATTTGCCTAAATCTCAACCTCATTCATCTACCAGCTGAGCTACACCCTTGTTGGACACAGATTATTTATTTATAAAATGATGAATATAACATAAAGCTTTGAGTTAGATTAAAAATAAAATGAAACTTTGAGTTGAGCGAGTCAAACGAATTAAACTTACCTGCATTGCAATAGTAAAACGTAATATTTGACGCTTATTCGTTAATTTACTTGCATCGTTTATTGTTAAATTTGTTTTTGAATACTGTTATACATATGATCCTCTTCGTGTTAATGTTCAATGATCTCTTCGTCTTTGTGTGTGTTTATATGGTGAAATGGTGATGTTGAAGGGAGTTTCGAGTACTATTGCAACTCACAAGATCGTTTTGTTCTCTCGTATATTTGGAATCCTCATAGAATTTTATAGTGTTCTTGTTTTTTATTTTATTTTTTACATTTTATTTTGAATATCGACATGAGAAATATTGTGAATAATTGAATAATGTAACATATTAAAAATCTTATATTTGACATTACATCTATTTTTTTAGAATTTTAAAGTATCTGTACACAATTTAATTTTTTTTTGTATAATGTTAAAGCAGTACTGAATTGAATTTTGATTTTTGTGATTTCATCATATTTTATTTACCATCGTCTAATATGATTTTATAGTAAGAACGCTCGTTCAGCGTTGTATTATCTCATATTTGAATAGTAGTTGCCGGTTGTGGCTTAATGATAATGGCCTTTATATGGCCCAACAATATTCTAAGCCCAAGTATGAACCTATAAATGTTCTAAGTCAAAGTCCACGTTACCATATGTTATGGGTCATTTTGATATAGTTTTTGAAAAGTTAAAACCAGTTTATTTTATAATTTTGACATTCCAGGTTAGTATTGCTGTAACTTTTATAATAATCACTGTTAGATATGCTGAATGAATAATAAGTTGTGAAGTTAATTGGCGAATGTTTGGTTAATTGTATTTTTAAAACTATTGTATAACTCAAAAATAGTATACATATGTTTAGTAATTTTATTACAAAAGCGGTTAAATTATTATAATGACTAAAATATATATGATTCTAGAACCACGCTCATTTATTTACATTAATTATATATATTAAATCAATATTTAAATTAGAAAAAAAAAATCCATAAGAACAAGAAAAATATTTTAAAAAGATTTTATAAATCAAATCAATATTTAGTTTTGAGATGAAATAAGGTATATACATGATTTTAACTTGATTTCATAAGGATAATAATGATATTTTAAAAAGTAATGCTAGGCTTTCCAGTTTTTTTTGTTTCAAATTCCTTCCCAAATAGTGCTGTCACGTGAGGTCTCAACATCACATCACTCACCACATAATTTTATAAGTTACAAGATGTTGACACATCACGTGCCAACACCATTTGAGAAATTTTTTGAGAAGTATTACTCTATTTTAGAAGATTCATTAAATTTTGAAATAAATTATTCTTTAATCACTTCCAAAAAGTAACCACCAATCTACTTTTCAAAATCATTAATTATAAATTAATCACTTTTGAAAGTTTTATCAAATATAATTTTATATCAAAATTAAAAAATAAACTAATTTTAACATTTTAGAAGCAATACCAAACTGGCCCAAAACAATGTTTGGTAAAACTTCCAAAAATGATTAACTGATATTACCTTTTGAAATTGATTATGAAATCAAGTTAAAATAATTTATATACATAATTTCGTCTCAAAATTAAAAATTCTATTTAAATATCGATTTAATTCATAAAATCTTAAAAAAATATTTTTATTATTATAATGGATTTTTTTCTAAATTAAATATTAGATGTAAATGTAGAAACAAAATGAAAAAACGCGTTAAAAAACAATATCAAAATATTTTGACTGAAAAGACCGTCGTTATCGTTTTTAAAGCCCACCACTGTAGAATTGTCAACCTTCACTCCCTCCACTTCTCACCTCCTCCACCACTTCACTTCTACACTTCTACTACTACTGCTACTACTAGGGTTTCAAGCCTGGTTTCAAGTCTCGGAAAAATAATGCCGAATTTCTCTAATCAGATCAGAGCGTCGTCGTCTCTGATCAGACGGCTCCGTCAACGGGTGGCAAATCCGGCGGTCCTGATCCAGACCAGATGTTTCACCACGACCGAAGGACATCGACCGACAATTGTACACAAGCGTAGTCTTGACATTCTTCACGATCCTTGGTTCAACAAGGTCAAACTTTTCTACATCTAATTTGGTTCTTCTCATAAAAATTTAATCTCCTTGTTATGTTCTTCGGATCTTGTGTCGTTTCTCGTATGTTTAGTTCGTTCGATTAGCGTCGTTAGTTTGTTACTGGATAATGTTTCGATTTGATCATTTGATTGGTATTGATGATGATTTCGTTGACCAATTGGTGGTTCATTGTTTCGATGAACGTGACATTTTTTAAGTTAGCTTTGAATCTAATAGACTAATGCCTGTTTTAGAACAGCTTTAAATCTTTTCAATTTTTTCTTGTGGCTGTTGATTTTAGGTTCTGTAACTTCATTTACTGTTATTGTGCGATCTTGATGTGAATTCAATGTTGCAGAGATTTGTATCTGATTGTTTTTAGTTTCAAATATTAGGGAACGGCATTTTCCATGACAGAACGAGACCGTCTTGACCTTCGAGGACTTCTCCCTCCGAATGTTGTGTCTTCTGATCAACAAATTGAACGCTTTAGTAAGTTGTTGTTATCTCGCTTTCTATGCTCTTTTGGATCACATTTAGAGTAGTTCAAATAATGTAGTCATTCGGTCTAGACATAAAGTCAGGGTAGCGTTTCATCGGGTGGGAAATTTCTGCTAGTTGGTTGCATCAGGAAGCATTATGATTGGGTGATTAAATCTTTGAATGGACAGGAGATTTTTGGAAAATGTTTTATGTGATACCTGATACTTCTTTTTGCTGGTTGAAAAGTTACTGGCCTAAGCGTGAGGTTTTGCTTTTGCTCTGTTTTGTTCCTCTAGATCTCATTCTTTGGATTGTATTTGTTTCCTATCAAATAGAAACTTTGTAAAAAGATATTTCTGTCAAAGTAGTTGGTAGAAACAGGTTGTTCTTTTCTATCACAACGTCTCGTGTAGTTATCAACCTTTAAGGATGCTATCACTCTTTGTGACTCTGTGATTAGGACTTAATTTATTTTCTTGTTTCTGGTGCTAGTCACTCCTTTCGGCATTGCTTTAGATTTATTTCTCTCATTCGTAAGAAACAATTACTCATGCCATATATTTTATTTTGTGGTGTTTCGTGATTTTGTGACCAAATCCTCACTTCCATGTTAGTGTTGTCATATTCCAGTGTTACAGTGTTGAAATTTGTTAATTAACAGTGGTTGACTTGAAGAGACTTGAGGTGCAAGCGAGAGATGGTCCATCTGATCCAAATGCTCTAGCCAAGTGGCGGATACTTAACCGATTGCATGACAGAAATGAGACAATGTATTATAAGGTGGATTTCTTTCTCTCTACTCTAGTATGTGTGTGTATAAGAATCTTCAGATATCAATGTTATTTTTTTTTATTCAGTGTTAATTTCCTATTTGCTGACATTGACTCTTTACATTCTCTGGTCACATCAGCATTCATATATATATATATATATATATATATATAACATGTGGGTAATATCTCTAAATAGTATTTAGCGTCACCTACTTTTCTTGCATTGCAACCTTAGAAGAAGATTTTACAATGTCCTTGAATTATGTTATGCAGAAAATTAATCACTGACATGTAGGACAATTTTGTGCAATGATAGTCACTGTATCCTACACGTGTTCTCACCAGTCACCACGCCCATGTTCGTTTATGTTCGATTTCAAATTTGACTTCAATGGAAGTGTAGGTGTTATAATGATTTTAAGTTTTTAACTATATGTGCATGACATGAGTACTGGGCATCTGAGCTTGTTTTTGTGAAGATTATTGATACCTGATTGTATGTATTATTGTTTTACGCTCAATGATTTAACTTTAGCACTTCCAAAGAACGAATTATTATCGGTATTTTATGCTGGTCAGGGCAGTTAACATTCTGCAGAATTGACTCTATGGTTCTCAATGTTTATCAGATATATGTCTGTTCACACCATTACTTCATTTGACAGGTTTTAATCGCCAACATTGAGGAATATGCACCTATAGTCTACACCCCAACAGTAGGTCTTGTTTGTCAAAATTACAGCGGTTTGTTTAGAAGGCCTAGGGGAATGTATTTTAGCGCTGAAGATCGTGGAGAAATGATGTCAATGGTTTATAACTGGCCTGCGGATCAGGTATTTACTACTTGTCATGATGCAGTAAATTGTATGATCTTTTTTATTTGATTTCATTGCACTTGGGGATTAATCATTGTCAATATTTGATAGCCATGCCCAAGATCTTATCTTGGAATTTATAGATGTTAGAATGCTTACCTTCAATTTAAGTTTTTGGATATAGTGGTTACCTAATATGGTACTAGAGCGTTAAAGTATTTTGGAAGATGATTTTTAGTAAACCCTTGTTGTTGTCAAAATCTCATCCTTCCGTGCTTAAAAGAAATCATGTTTACTTACTCACTTTTAATAATTTCAGGTTGATATGATTGTTGTTACTGATGGAAGCAGAATATTGGGTCTTGGAGATCTTGGAGTACAGGGAATTGGAATTTCAATTGGAAAGCTGGATTTATATGTTGCTGCTGCTGGGATAAATCCTCAAAGGGTAATTTCATGCTGAACATTTTGTGTGTTTTATACTGTAGAAGAACATTGTGGTTTGGAATAACGAATCCTTGTGAATAGTACTGATTGTGAATTTATAATTGAACTCAAATTGAAGAAAAGCGTGAGTGCTAATTCTTGATGTCATGGATCTTATCAATCCCGATTATTGATTTGGTATTTTTTCCTTGTTACATGTTTTTCCTTCTTTTGCCGTTTATCTGGCATGTCTTTAGTTAATATTAGGTACTTCTTAAATAATTGATGAGAATTCTATAAAACCTTTTCTTATTTCCTTCTTCCCATGTGGAAATAGGTACTTCCTGTTATGATTGATGTAGGAACTAATAATGAGAAGCTGCTCAAAGATCCCATGTGTAAGTTTTTTTGGGTCCAATTATGTGTTTTTTTTTGTTGTAATTTTTTATTATTTTTTTAACATGTTTTATTTTTACAATTCCTTTGCTACTAACTGATATTTCTCTACCCAATGAAAGAATGATCATACATCTTTTTATAAACAGATTTGGGGCTGCAAGAACACCGCCTTGATGGTGATGAGTATGTTGCAATCGTAGATGAATTTATGGAGGCAGTGTTCACTCGATGGCCACATGTGATTGTGCAGGTACTACTAGTTGTTGCTATGTCTGTTTAATCTTGACACGGTGTGAATTAATTTTTATACTATCTTTGTTATGGTGTTCCTAACACACTTAGGTTTGTGCAGTTTGAAGATTTCCAAAGCAAGTGGGCCTTCAAATTGTTGCAGCGATATAGAAATACTTACAGAATGTTCAATGATGATGTCCAGGTCACCAAGTTTCTCTACTACTCATTACAGCCTCTCTTATTTATAAAGTCTAATGTTCTATTTAATATTTTACTCAACCTTATATGATACTCCACCGTGCAGGGTACAGCGGGGGTTGCAATTGCTGGTCTTTTAGGAGCTGTGAGGGCACAAGGAAGGCCTATGATCGATTTTCCTAAGCAAAAGATCGTTGTTGCTGGTGCTGGAAGGTTTGCTGTATATCTACCTTGACAACCTTGATTGATGCTTGATGCTTTTTATGCTTGCACAGATTGTACTTGTTTTTTGTATTTTACAATTTTGTAAACATATTAGCATCCTTTCTTATGTTGAGATGCTGTTTAACCTTCCATGCTGTTTTAGCTTGAAGCATGATTTTTGAACCGCTGCAGTGCAGGGATAGGGGTTCTTAATGCTGCTAGGAAGACAATGGCAAGGATGTTGGGGAATAATGAATCTGCTTTTGATAGTGCACGGAGTCAATTCTGGGTAGTTGATGCCAAGGTGGATCTCCTTTGTTCCTTTACATCTTCTCATGCTGAAAGAAATTAACTTCATTAGCTAGAAATGATAATTAAATTCATTGTTTCTTGTGTACATCCAGGGTCTTATCACAGAAGAGCGGGAAGATATTGATCCAGATGCACAGCCTTTTGCAAGGAAGGTCAAAGAAGTTGGTCGTCAAGGATTAGGGGAAGGAGCAAGTCTTGCTGAAGTGGTTTGTGAAATTTTAAAATGCAATTTATATATGGAAAAAGAGTTTAAATATTTTTATTATATATGTATATATATATATATATCATAGTTGTCAGGGGCGTTAAGCAAAGCTAGGCGCTAGGGGGCCTCTGACGCCTGAGGCGCTAGGCGAGGCGAATGCCCGACTGAAGCTAGGCGGACTGTTTTTATAAAAACATGTATAGACCTGTTTTATCCATAATTTTTCAAATGACTACTTTCAAACTCCCCATAACAAATAATAATTAAAAAAAATACAATTAGCATCATAGTTCAAAAGAAAAAGCATCATAGTTCATAGTTCAAACTTCAAAAGAGACTTAAAGTTGCAAAAACAATTAAGGATGATGTATTCAATTAGGATTTCAAAATACTTTTAATGACTTTTTTAAATGAATGACTTTTGCAGATTTCATGGACTTTTATGTACTTTTATAGACTTTACAGAATTATGAAAAACTTTCATAGATTTTCATTTTAAAAGACTTTCAGAGATTTTCATTTCAAAAGACTTTCATAGACATTTATAAACATTTATTGATTTTTAAATATGATATATACTTTATTTTAGCAAAATTATATAGATTTTTCATATCAATAAAAATATATTTTTTTAAAAGAATAAAAAAATCATTGTTATTAAACTTGACAAAAACATTCTTACCTATATATGTGATTTAAAAATTTTTATTTGTAATTTTATTATATTTTGCATCATAAAGACAATATGAACCTAATTTTTTTTTTAATAATCAGTCAATTTTATTTGTTTTTTATAATTAGTCAAAATATTATATATATATTTTTAGAATAAATGTAGCAAATCGACAATAATATTAATGTTTACATGTCTCTACGAAAGTATGACAATGGGTATAAATAATCTACCCAAAATTAATTCAAGTTACTAAAGATAAAACATAAAAACACACATAGTTGTTGAACAAGATTCATGCATAAAAGTGGGTGGTTTGATATTGAT
Organism: Dipteronia sinensis; assembly: GCA_033220585.1. NCBI lineage: Eukaryota > Viridiplantae > Streptophyta > Magnoliopsida > Sapindales > Sapindaceae > Dipteronia > Dipteronia sinensis. Next base: position 54,121,564 of record CM065643.1, read on the forward strand.
AATAATTACATGGAGCAACGCTCATACGCGACTTTGATTATGGCATATTGGCATGATTGAGTAGTGGTTTTTGTCTTTTATTATTTTTAATTAACATAAATGAAGTTCGTTTGATTTGTTTCGATGTTGTTCAGTTGCTTTGAAAATAGAAGTAAAAAAAAAAAAAACTCCTCCTTAATTGCATAGCCTATAGAGAGTTGTTTTATATTATTTTTAGTTAATTTTTTTTTGGTTCAAAATCATCATCCCCTCCAATCTCTTCTTCTTGTTGAAGTTGAACTCCCTCATCTTCCCCTTCAATCTCTTCTTCACTTTCCTCATCTAAAAAAAAAAAATTCAGCAGCATAATGCCTTAAATTTGGGGACTTAGAAGTTGAAAAGAGGAAGAAAGGAGATGTAAAAGTAATTTCGGAATTTAAAAAAAAAAAGGATAAAACTTACTTGTTTACTTGGATGATGAAGATGAACTGGTACAGTGGTCTGAAATTCTTCAACTCTTAGTGGATGAGCCTTCCATTGGGTCTTGGTCTCTTGGAACTTGGAAGATGAAGAGAGGAGCTTGGAGAGGAGATCGGAGAGGAGTTCAGAGAGGAGAGGAGATGAATGTCAGAGATTTCAAAGATGAATCATGAATGTCGGCTTTTTTTGTTTTGAAAATAGGCCTTAATACCCTTTTTGTATCAAAACCACACAAAAAGACCAAAATAACCAAAAGCCCACCCTTTATTTTTATCAAAACCACACAAAAAGACCAAAATAACCACCAGAACACAAATCGCGCTTAATCACGTTTTTGCGCCTCAACGCCTAACTACCAAAAGCGGGCGCTTGAGGCAAGCACCTGCGCGAAGCCCGCCTGCCTTTTAGCTTAAGCGACTGCTTAAGCGCGCCTTTGACATCTATGGTATATATATATTACATGGTTTTGTTTGATTTTGTCTATGTTAAGGTTAATAAAAACAATTTGATATAGGGAGTTAGATATTAGATAAGCCTTCCTCAAAATGAGAGAGAATGAGAAGTCACAGCATTCATTTAATGGGGGATAGGCTTGACCGGAGTTGTTTTATCGGTTTTCATGTTAACTAAACAACTAACTGCAAATTTGGTTTTCCTACAGAAAACAAAGTATTTGAGTATCTAGGTTGAGCTTGTTTTGTCTTGACTTGATTGAAATATTTTTCTTTTGGTAATTTAAGTTGGTTCCTTGTTGATTGCATTCTATTTTTAACATTGACTTATTTTAAATTTGCATTTTTATATTGTTATTTGTTGTTGTTACTGAAGAAAACAAATAGATGCCTGATTGAGTCAATTGAACTCCATTTTTCACTTCCGTCGTTCTTTTTGCTTCCCTTTTCTGCTTTATATTTCCTGGACTCATTTTCTAATTGGAAATGGTCCATATATGATCCAACGCAAGAGTTGTTTTATTGGTTTTCATGTTAACTAAACAACTAACTGCAAATTTGGTTTTCCTACAGAAAACAAAGTATTTGAGTATCTAGGTTGAGCTTGTTTTGTCTTGACTTGATTGAAATATTTTTCTTTTGGTATTTAAGTTGGTTCCTTGTTGATTGCATTCTATTTTTAACATTGACTTATTTTAAATTTGCATTTTTATATTGTTATTGTTGTTGTTACTGAAGAAAACAAATAGATGCCTGATTGAGTCAATTGAACTCCATTTTTCTCTTCCGTCGTTCTTTTTGCTTCCCTTTTCTGCTTTATATTTCCTGGACTCATTTTCTAATTGGACATGGTCCATATATGATCCAACGCAAGGGTTTCTTTTCTCGACTATTTCTTATTTCATCCCCTCTTCTTCCTTTAGTTTCAACTGTCATATCAAGTGTTTGACTGGAAAGGAATTGCACATGGCCATCTCCCACCATTATCAATGGTTATATTGTCATTAGCTTTGAGTGTTGATCATCAAGTTTTGTTTTGAATAATTGATAATTCTAACATTTGGCCTTTTTCCTTATTGTTTCTGTGGGATAGGACGGTAGATCCACAATTGATTACCAATTTTTTTATTGACTTAACCAGGTGCGGCAAGTGAAGCCTGATGTGCTTCTGGGATTATCTGCAGTTGGGGGATTATTCTCAAAAGAGGTATAGAATGATTAAAAATCAAAAGATATTCATATAATATAGTATCTACTGCTTTTTATATTGATAATGAAATTGAGATTGAAACTTTCAGAGGGATTAAAAGATCATTTTGCTCATTCAGAAATCATTATGTGTAGTCAACATGGATTGATAATATTGCTCTTATTACCTGCCTTTCTCTTTAGATCTATTAAAAACAATGAAAACCTATTATTGGTTGAATGAAGTTTTCCATCTTGTTGAATCCTAGTGAAATCCTAAGATTTCTTGGTGACAAATAGATAATCTGTATAAGTATTTTTTTCAAATATTTTTCAAGTATATATGCCTTGCAAAGTTAATGAGATGCAACTGCTATATAAGGTGTTGGAGGCCATGAAAGGTTCTACGTCAACTAGACCAGCCATCTTTGCCATGTCTAACCCCACAAAAAACGGTATGGGTTTCTTCTAACTCCTTTTTTGTACCAAAGAAATTATGTACTACTTTGCAAACTTTGAACCAATCCTGTTTTGCTTTTTCTGGTTTTTCCTCCTCGACAGCTGAATGCACCCCAGAAGAAGCATTTTCCATTGTTGGTGACAATATTATATTTGCAAGCGGGAGCCCATTTAATGATGTCAATCTTGGTACGTATGACAATGACCGACCATGTTAGTTATTTTTTGTAATCTTCTAGAATTTGTAGTTTCTTTGAATTGTCTACTTTTGTGCTTGTTTGCAACTCGTGTATGCCCATAACTCCATTAGAATTGTGGAATAGGTACAAGTACTCTTATACTTCGCACTACTCACCTCTATTGATTATGGTCATACAAATAGAGGTGGAGCACTTGCAAATACTATTATAATCTGTTTATTGACTACTTTTTACAAAAGGTTCCATGTCTCATTTAGGCTGCCTTTCATTTGCTAACAAGTATTTTCTGCCCCTCGGAAATTTTATAATGTCTTGACATGGTAGGCTTATCAAAGACTCTCTCTCTCTCTCTCCTCTTTTGCTCTTTTGCAGCTTATTATCTCACTTATTATTCCCTTTAATATTGTAGAAACGAAGGTTGGCTAAACTTATCCTTCCGATTAATTGTATTATTTAGATATTTTTGTAGTGTATAGGATTTTGGTACAACAATCTTGCCTTCCAATTTCCTTTGTGATTGTAAAAGCTTTATTAACTGCAACTTTTTGAGTCGCACAGGAAATGGTCATATTGGGCACTGCAACCAGGGGAACAACATGTACCTTTTTCCAGGGTCAGTTGTCCAATTATACCTAATTAAAACGAGATTTGATCCAAGCTACTTATTTATTTTATATTTAATTTTCTTTAATCTGTTCATGCAGTGTTGGACTTGGCACTCTTCTATCCGGCTCTAGTATCGTTTCTGATGGCATGCTACAGGCTGCAGCAGAGTGGTATACTCATTTTTTTCTCTCTGAATTAATATTTATTGTCTAAAAATGCTGAATTTGGGAAGTTTCTACCTCCCAATACTAATATACAAATACAATTGTTAAGATCTGAACCCCTTAGCCTCACCTTCCAGTGCCATGCTAGCATCACTATGCTACAAAGGCTTGGGTGCTGGTTTGTTCCATACACTTGTAACTAATTATTCCATATTTTCTTTAGATTTCCTTTTTGCTCTTTTATAATGGAAGGAAATTACTTTAGCCACTGATTTGGGATTGTCTTTTCTGGCATTCAATTGAAAATTACAGCCTAGCTGCGTACATGAGTGAAGATGACGTTATCAATGGAAAAATATACCCTTCAATATCGAGGTAAATTGTTGTTTGTTCCCTGCTTCCATTGTTTAGGAAGTTTGATTAATTTGGGCAAGTTTGCTGAACTTATTACTCATGCAGCATACGAGACATAACGAAACAGGTAGCTGCAGCCGTAGTGAAAGAAGCTATTGAAGAGGATCTGGCAGAAGGTTACCGTGAGATGGATGCTCGAGAGCTCAAGAGACTTAGCAAGGTTTTTGTTGCTTTTGATATATTTTTATATAACGACCAGTTTTCTCTATTCTTGAGAAGCCAAAATCTTCATCGTAGTATTCGTGACCCAAAATGTTTGTGATGTTGTAGGAGGAAATCGAAGAATATGTGCAGAACAACATGTGGAGTCCAGAATACCCAACATTAGTATACAGGAAGGAATGAACCTTACTTGCCACGAGACCAAACGGGTCGTCTCACGTCTCAACACAGCTATGGTTATGGAAACAAACAATTTATCTATCAAATGACAATAATTGAATAATCAAAATGTAGCGGAAGATGATGTCAAGACCTCTGGATGGTAACGAAACAAAGTAATAGACAGTATTGTTGTATATGTATCAATTCAGTTTCAAAGATTGTTCATTCCTTGGCCTTTTATTTTGCTCTTTACATTTGCGTGGCCTGTATCTTTTAGATTGTGTAACATTTAACATGATTTAATATTTGTCAACTTGTGTATTTTTTATTTATTTATATGCAGTTTTTCTTTTACAATGTGCAATATACAACTGGTTGTCTGCATTTTCTTCTTGTGTTATCAGTTGAATACCGACACTGTAAACGACATATGTTAAACATTATATTATGGTATTTGTTAATTGTTAATGTAGACAACATACTACAAATATTCCTTGATCGGCAAAAACAGTGTTGGCTTCATGTGGTAAAAATATAATAATTATGTTTAAATTTTTATTAATCAGGCTGGACTGTCTGGTTCATAGACCGTTGCGATTTGGGCCCACACTTAGACGCCCAATGAGAGAAACAATCTTTCCCGTTTCTATGGTGTTTTCCATTGTGCAGGAAGAATAATAAAATGTGGGGCCCACCTCTTGAAAATTCGAAATTCAAAATTTCAAACGCGTCAAACTTACAGTATATACTATTTTTTTTTTTTGGAAAAAAAGAAAAAAAACATAATAATAAACAGCTCCATCCGTAAACAACATTCGACACCTATCCATACACAATATTATTGTCGAAGAAAACACGGGTGAAATTTCTCTGCAAGTCTCTCTATCTACATCTGAATTCTGAAACTTAAGTCCTACGCTACCAGCTCTCCACTCAAGCGGTTTCTTCTTCTTCTACTAGGGTTTTATACTGATTATCCGAAAAACTATAAACTTAGCTTAGCGGATCTTAGGGTTTTTGTAAGGGAGTTGAAAATGACTACGATGGAGAGTTTGATCGGGCTGGTTAATCGGATTCAGAGAGCTTGTACTGTTCTCGGAGACTACGGCGGTGGTGACAGCACCTTCTCTTCTCTTTGGGAAGCTCTTCCTACTGTCGCCGTTGTCGGTGGTCAGAGTTCTGGAAAATCTTCCGTCCTCGAGAGCATAGTCGGCCGCGACTTTCTTCCTAGAGGATCTGGTTCGTTCTTCATTTCTTGTATAATTTCCGTTTGTATTACTTTATTTTTCTTTTCAAGGTTTGTTAAATTATTGGAGTTTGAATTGAACTTTAGGAATTGTGACGAGACGGCCTCTGGTGCTGCAGCTTCACAAAACAGAGGACGGTTCTCAGGAGTACGCCGAGTTTCTTCACTTGCCCAGGAGGAAATTCACCGATTTTGGTATGTTCAATTCTTCAGTTTCGGTTTTGTTCTCTTCTTATATTTATGCTAGAAAATCACTTCTTTTAAAATTATTGACTGTTATTTAGTAGTTTTCTTCCTGAAAAAAAAACTTATAAACGTCTGTCTTGCCAAATACGTTGTTTTAGGTTGCTTCGAATAATTTCATTTTGGGTCTGTTTAGTTTTCCTGGATGCGAGACTTTTATTGCAATGTTTCTTTACATGTATTGATTGATGTATTCTATTATTATTTACTGGTTCTCCATGTTTTTGGGTAAAACAGCCCAGGTTCGCAAGGAAATTTCAGATGAAACTGATAGAGTAACCGGGAAGACAAAACAGATATCTCCTATTCCTATTCATCTTAGTATTTACTCTCCGAATGGTGTGTGTTATTGCTATTCGTTATCATTTTTATCAGTCTTTTTACCATTGCCATATTTGTCATTTTCTTTTCTTGCTAAGAATTCTGGATATTTTATTTATGCAGTTGTCAACTTAACCCTCGTCGATTTACCTGGTCTGACAAAAGTTGCCGTTGGTATGTTTTGCAATTCGCTGTTTATTACTGTTGAACATTGTGTGGCTTTTGGTTTTTATAAACAGTCACGAATAATGGAAATTATTCTTTTCAGAGGGACAGGCTGAAACTATTGTTCAAGACATTGAAAACATGGTGCGATCTTATGTTGAGAAGGTAATACAACATTATCGGTTTTTGAAAACTATTTTTTTCTGATTTTTTCCTTTTTTGTTGTTTTCTTAATCGAATGTGTCCTTCATAGACAAGAACAGAGAGTTATTTTTGAAATTTGAACTAAACTTCCAAGCATGTTACTTTTTCTTTTGTGCATTTTCTTTCAAATCAGTTCAAGCGAACGGCACTGATATATGGTGCACCTAGCTGTCTGTATTCTGTGGTTTATTTCCTAACATATGCTTATTTGATATTTTGTAGCCTAATTCCATAATACTTGCAATATCTCCGGCTAATCAAGATATAGCGACGTCAGATGCTATAAAACTTGCTAGGGAAGTGGATCCCACAGGTATGAACCGGTGTTTTTTTTCAACAGGTGAATTATATAGTACTGTGTAAAAACTTGTCTAATGGTATAATCTTCAATTTCATCATTCTTTGCGTAACCATCCCAGGTGAACGGACATTTGGGGTGTTGACAAAGTTGGACTTGATGGACAAAGGAACTAATGCATTAGATGTAAATCCTTTCTCTCTCTCTTAGTTTTCTTTTTCGGTATCTTTACCTGCTTTCAAGTTCAAAATAGTTGGAATGAAGGCTATATCAGTTTTGGTTGGGTTGCTTGGAAGTAGAACAATTTATATAGCATGTGGAAGAGTTGCATTTTTTCAATTAAACCAGAGACTTTCTAACATCATTAGGTCTATACTTTGTTTTTGTTATGCATTTTTCTCAAAATTGGTACTTAATTATTTAAACAGTTTTGTATGAATTTTTTATTTGCTTCTCTCATAAGGTACTTGAAGGAAGATCTTATCGACTGCAACATCCTTGGGTTGGCATTGTGAACCGTTCTCAAGCTGATATTAATAGAAATGTGGACATGATTGTTGCAAGGCGAAAGGAGCGTGAATATTTTGCTACCAGTCCTGACTATGGACACTTGGCCAGCAAAATGGGTTCAGAGTATCTCGCAAAGCTTCTCTCAAAGGTTGATTTTGGGTATCTTTCAATTTAAGATAAGTTTTGTTATTTTGGTGGGTATCATTTTGATGTGCATTGTTTTCAGCACTTGGAGTCTGTTATAAGGGCTCGGATACCAAGTATCACATCCTTGATAAACAAAAGCGTCGAGGAACTTGAATCTGAGATGGACCATCTTGGTCGGCCTATTGCTGTTGATGCTGGGGTGAGTAGCTGAAAACTTCAATGAATTCGTGAATAAGAATCTTATTGTTTCTCACCCAACTTTGATGCTATACTCTAGGCTCAATTATACCTTATCTTGGAACTTTGCCGAGCATTTGACCGGATATTCAAGGAGCACCTGGATGGAGGGTAAATGCCCGTGGACTCCCTTTAAAAAAAATGCTGAAAAAGATTCTTTTGTTTTTTCTAATTAAAAAATATATCGAGCAGAAGACAGTTTTAAGCTTAATCTGTTGATCTCTTAATCAACATGAACCCTTTAAATAAATAGTTAAATACTGAAAAAGATTCTTTTTATTTTTTTTGTTAAAAAAAATATATTTATCAGAAGACAGTTTTAAGCTGAATCAATTGATCTTTAAATTAACAGTGATTGCATATGTATATTCATATAATTTAATGCTTCGCTAACTTTTTTGAACTTCACCTTGACTTATCAGTCGACCTGGAGGTGATCGTATTTATGGAGTCTTTGACAACCAGCTTCCCGCTGCTTTGCGGAAGCTTCCATTTGATAGACACCTTTCTATTCATAATGTAAGAAAAGTGGTGTCAGAGGCAGATGGTTATCAGCCTCACTTGATTGCCCCAGAGCAAGGTTACAGGCGTCTGATTGAAGGGTCACTGAATTTTTTCCGAGGCCCAGCAGAAGCTTCAGTGGATGCTGTAAGTTCTCTTGCTTGCTATATTTACTGTACGTTCAAGACTGTCTAGAAGTTGTCAAATTCTACTTGGAAAGACAAGTAGATCTGTGTTGACTTAGAAATTTTGATGCAGGTCCACTTTGTTTTGAAAGAGCTCGTGAGGAAGTCACTGGGAGAGACTCAGGTGATAGTTAAAGAGTGTTCTGAGAGTTGACTAGTTTGACTAACAGTATTTTTGTGAAGGATGAAAAGGATTTATATCTTTTTGATGTTTTGTGACAAACAGGAGTTGAAGCGCTTTCCGACTCTGCAATCGGAGATAGCAGCTGCTGCAAATGCATCCTTGGAAAGATTCCGGGATGAGAGCAAGAAGTCGGTACTCCGTTTAGTTGATATGGAATCTTCATATTTAACGGTCGATTTCTTTCGGAGGCTTCCCCAGGAAGTTGAGAAAGGAGGAAATAATCCTCAATCCTCAAACGTGGACAGATATGCGGAGGGACATTTTAGGAGGATAGGTTCAAATGTGTCCTCTTATGTCGGTATGGTCGCAGAGACACTGCGAAACACTATTCCTAAGGCAGTTGTTCATTGTCAAGTTAGGGAAGCCAAGCTGTCCTTGTTAAACTACTTCTACACACAAATAGGGCAGAAAGAGGTACTCTCTCTCTCTCTCTCTGGTTTTATGTCTTCCGTCCATATATCATGATATTTGTTAGTAATTGTGTGACTTGATGACATGTTTTCAGAGCAAGCAACTTGCGGAATTGTTGGATGAAGATCCAGCATTGATGGAGAGGAGACTACAGTGTGCTAAGAGGCTTGAACTATATAAGGCAGCAAGGGATGAGATTGATTCGGTTTCATGGGCGCGATGAAATGAACGATCCAGATTGGTTTCTTCTTCTTGTATTGTAGTTGATTAGATTTAATGACTATGGGTCACAGTATTGATAATATATCGTTAACTGTGGACAGTTGAGATTCTTTTCTTATTAGATATAGGTATACTATAATTCTTATGGTATTGTTGATCGGTTTGGGACTCTGGGATTCCGGATGTCTTATGTTGTTTGATAGTATTTGTTATATTTTATTCATATCTTATCATTTGTAATTTACATATTTTTTATTTTTTATAATCGACTGATGTGTTGATTAAATGATTGTTGAGAATTGGCTAGAGATAGTGATATCATTTGGGAATGGTTCTGTTTACATTGGAACAATCGATAGATATTCGACTGTATTCATGCTATCAAATGAAATTTTTATTTTTTTAATATCTAATGTTGAATTCTTATGATAAATACATCTTCACAATTGAAAAATTACTTAATATCTGCTTGCAGTTTGATTTAGTAAATATTCAAAAGTTTCTCATAAAATAAATAATTCAAAAAATATAAAAAAGATTATATATATAAGATTAAATATTAATAACTCTAAAATATTTAATTATTTATAAATATTCACTAACTGTATCCACATTGGTTGGCATCAAACAAATCCAACTGAAAAATCTGAGAGCAGTAATATTTCCTCAACAAAAAAAAAATGTGATGAAGTTGGTCTGATGTTAAACCCTTCATGCTTGCACCGTTGGGTTGTAGGTTCGAGTTTCTATAAAAATTCTGAATTTATATGATATTGTATTACTTAAAAAAAACAGAAAAAAATACAGTATAAAAGAAATAATGATTGTTCAATGGGCCTGATTCTGTGGATCACGACTATCTAATCCGGGCCAGTCCCTGTGATTCAGTTACCCAATGAAACCCAGAAAAAAGTCCGGTAGTTTATCAGGATCAGGCCCAAATTAAAAAAACTACCAGGGCCCAATCTAGTGAAAAAACCGGTTAACACTTTAACATATGTAGTTTTGTTTTCAAGTTTCAACGTAACAAAATATCAAACATGTCTTGATTTTTGTTTTCTTTTGGATGTTGTTTATCTATCAGTTAGTAGACAGAAGATACAGAGATGGCATTGAGAGGCGGTTTCTCTACGCAGTTACAGCTACGGCAGATTCCTCGCACCTCTCCATTTTCACTAGGTTCTGCTAAACCCTAGATTCCATTTCTTTTTCTTCTTCTTCGTATATTTGTTCAGTTACTTACAGTTACTGGTTTTGTGTGTCAACAGGAGGAACAACAACAAAATATCGGAGCTTGTGTTTATGTAGACAAATTCAGACCACCACAAGTGTTGTTACAGAGAACAAACCCAAAAATGTATTTTAAATTTTGTTTTATTAGCTTTCTTCTGATAAAATAAAATGAAATGGAGTTTTTTTTTTTTTTTTTTTTTTTTGGGTTAAAGGTTGTGTTTTTATTTGCAGGAGAGTAGTACAAGTGTTGGTGCTTTTCAAAAACTACCAATGGTGATGCCATCTGTTGATATTTTGTATTCAGCTTTGAGGAAGGCCAAGAGGGTCGCCCCTACTAAAGGTACTTTTGGATTGTCAAATTACTTGTTTGATTTAAAAGGAAAAAAAAAATTGTATGAGTAATTGTGATGCTTACTTACTCCATTTGGTTTACACTTTACAGGCATTGCCAATATTGCAAAGCGAGAGAGAAACAAAGCGGCGAAACAGCTTGATGCACTTATGAAAGTATGCCCCTGCCCTGCTCTTATGTTTGGTTCTCGTTTTCGTGTCAATTTATTTGTAAATTTATGTTGGGAACACATGGCTTAAAGCTGACTATCTTCAGGAATTGGCAGTTCCATTGAGAGGCTACACGGAAAATTTTCCTAATAGAAAATATTTGCATCCTTATGAAGGGTCGCTTATTGAGTTGACACTTGGGGATGGAAATTATGACAAGGTAAACTCATTATTAATGATCAATTATATATATATATATAGTGTGCTTTTTGTGTATAAGCTGCTATTGCAATGTATTTTTTAATGGCAGTCTCCTACTTATGTTTCAACAGTTTTAAAAGTTTCAAAAGATATATTTTGTTATATACCAAATTAATATACTTGTGCTTTTGCAGATTTTGAAAAGTGTGAATGCTTTGAGGAAGAAGGTGGTATTTATTGGAAAAGAACATGCTTCTCTTTGTGCTAAGGTGAGGCACTACTGCACTAGGCTCTAAACATTATTCAATCCATTTTCTCGTGGGACTGCTGCCACGTATTGAATTGATGAAAATTGAAGTGTTGTGTCTCTTTCTTATGGGGTTTGACTGTTAAAAACCAAATTGTTGATTCTCTTTAACATTTTTGGGTTTGAGTCTATTTGTGCATTTTCTTTCCTCACATTTTAGTTATGTTTTTCCCCTTGCTTGCCTTAGTGTCATTGAAGGCTAATTGGTTAATATTATCACCCATATCTGTAGGAGCAAATGTGTTTAAGTGACCATTTGATTTTATTTTTTCCAGTCTGTATCCAAGAGAGAAGCAGAGGAACGGTTGAATGAGGTTAGCTATAATATGCTTGCAGAACTCTGGCATACACCTTTTGTTTTCTATAAGCAATAAAAGTTTGATATGATTTTATCCGCAGGGTATGGTGAGACTTGAGGAAATGTTTAACCGTGAAGGAAAAGCTGTTGATGATTTATTGAACGTCGCTAAGGTAGTATGTGATATGGTTTTATATAAATGCATGTCTGCGTACATAAATAATCATATGCAACTTATCTAATAAGATGATTTAATAAGCTAATACATAATTAATTTGTGTGCTTGTACTCATCCATGAACTTGCCGACTGGCATTTGAATTGCTGAAGCTCTTCAAGGCCAAATCATTTGCTTATGCTAGAGATGAATTTGTTTATTGATACTTGTTCCGTTGAGCAATATCTTGTTCATTCCTGAATTCTAATACTTATCGTATTTCGTATACAAGTATTTCGGTTTTTAAACATGGAGTTCTGGTCAAATTGAAATTACTCTGGAAATTATGTTAATTTGTGAAAAAAATTAGGCACTAAGCCTTTCTCCTAACCGTATAATTTTGGCATAATGTGATTCACGGCCCTCCAAGTCCAACTGACATCATAGACATTTGTTCAATTTTTCAGAATTTTTAGTTTTTATTCTTTTACTACAGTTTTCATTGCAGTTTACTCTGTACCTTCTACCTTGTAGTTTTAATATCTTCTTAGACTTTGGCAATTCATTGATATTGTTTCTTATAATCCTGTGTTTAAAAAATTTAGTTTTAGGTGTTGTTGTATGGTCTAATCCTGATGCAACTTGGTATTATGACTCATATCTGACGGTCCATATTTATTTTATGGTTTACAGACTTTGCGGGCCATGCCTGTAGTTGATTTGGAAACACCGACTCTCTGTCTTGTCGGAGCACCTAATGTGGGGAAGTCGTCCTTGGTTCGTGTGCTTTCAACTGGGAAGCCTGAGGTTTGCACACATATTTTAGTTATAGTGATTTGCTTTCTATTGTTAGATAATTTTTCTTAATTTTTAGTGTATTGGCTCAGCTCTGAACTGAGCTCTTAGTTGACTTTAAGGCGTCTTGATATTATCTTTCCACATGAATCATAACACAGTCTGATGCATAAATAATCAAGGAAAAACATTTAGGACGAAAATGGAAATGACTTCGCAAAAAGTAGGTGAGACGTAATAGTTCTTGCAACAAAAAGATATTAGAGGGGTGTGGTGCAACTGCAATTGGTTGAATTTGTGCTGTCAATTATGTGATAAATTTAGTTTTTCAATTTGAATAATGAAATTATATTTGACAAGTAATATAGGGTCGGTCTTGTAGTTACAGATCACTTCATTTCTATTCACTTAGATTTAAGGGCTAATAATGAGTTCTCGTAATGTAACATTATTCAAAATCTTTTATGTGGTTATCATTGTCTTCTAGAAAAGTTCGTTAAGTAGTTTCTGTTGAAGCCTAGTTATACTTCGTCCTTAAAGATGATCTTATTTGTAGTTATGTGGTAGATTGTTATTATACTAGCAACCCTTTTTCTGCTTATTATCATTCTTAATGGAAAGGTAGAAAATGGTGAAAACCATTGTTAGCAGTCTTAAAATTTTACTTTTTAGTGACATTAACAATTCAAATTTCATAAGCTAAACTGTTATAGGGGAGGATTGGAGCAAAGATGACTTTAAAAAGATTGTGCTCTTGAATTTCTTTTTTCTTTTTGCGTGAATTCAAGTCTTAAGAATAATGTAATCTGAGTTGAATTGAACAGGTGGACCATCATTATTTTTGAAAGACTGCGGTTCGTTGCTGTTAACAGTTTCTTTTTCCTTACCCTCAGGTCTGCAACTACCCATTTACCACTAGAGGAATTCTAATGGGCCACATTACTTTAAGCTATCAGAATTTTCAGGTCAGTTGTATTTCTTTATGATGTGGAATATTTTAATTTTTTATTTTCGTACTTTGTTTATATCGAGAATCTACTGCAGGTGACGGACACCCCTGGCTTATTGAAGAGATCCGATGGTAATGATCACTTGCTATTTATTGGCGTTTGTATAATTAATAGAGTCACTCGTTATAACTAGATTTTATTTTCACCCCATTTTGAATAGTCACATGTTATAATTAATAGAGTCACACATTCTTCCCTCGCATTTTTCCTGCTGTGTACATGCATGCATATACATGTATTCAAAGTAATTCTCCAAAGATTTCGAAATCATTGTAGTGTTTTCTCATGATGTTAATACTAGTTAGATGTGTGATAGCTGATATCTGGACTGGCCACCTCTTGTCATTTTTGATTATTTCTTGATTGAACCTGCAGAGGAAAGGAATAATTTGGAAAAGTTAACACTCGCCGTCCTATCACATTTGCCAACGGCGATACTATATGTCCACGATTTAACTGGAGAATGTGGAACCTCACCTTCTGATCAGGTATTAAATGTTTGAGTATTAAAATGAGTGTACATTGATGCACACATGAACACATACAATCAAATGTTTGCAAAATAGAGAGGTGTATTCTGTCTCCAGTAGATGAAGAGATGTAAATTATCATGGTGCTGATCACTTGCTCAATGTGACCATATTTTCTGTCTTCCTTCCCTGACTGATTTGCTTTGATGTTCTCGTGCAGTTCAAGATATACAAAGAGATTAAGGAAAGGTTCAGCAATCATCTTTGGCTTGATGTTGTCTCAAAATGTGACCTGCTGAATACATCTCCTGTGGTTTTCATCACAGAAAACAGAGATGATGAGGGTTCTGAAATGGAAAGATATCGGAAAATGGGACCTGAGGGAGCAATCCGGGTATCAGTGAAGAATGAAGATGGGCTCAATGAGGTTATTATCAGTTGACACACTTTGAACCCTTTTTTTTATCTCTTTTCACCTCTTCTTTCTTTAACCTTTCACAATGAGTTTACTTTGGTCTACCATAGATGTTCTAGTGTCATGGACTGTAAATCCCACTACCTTGTGGAGAGGATGGGTCCTATTATGGAAAAGTATTAGTGCTAATGATTCTAATTAATGTTGAAAACTACAGATACTAATTAGTAATCTATTGCAATTGTTGCCTAGCTACCCCATTTGGTAGAAATTTTTTAGATGCCGTTATGGGGATCTTCTTTCCTTTATATGTCAATCCCAATTTACTCATGGTCTGCATATTTTTGATGCTTTGGCTTGTTTTTACTCTGCAGCTGAAAGATAGAGTGCATCAGCAACTGGTTGCACAGATGGAAAGGATTGGAAGTCAAAGCAATAAAGATGAAGCACAAGTCGTTACATAGTGTACATGCACAAGCATTTTCCTACCAATGAAATTTTTCTGTATGGGAAATAACAAGCAAAGGAGCCTGATAAGTAGTCAGTCTTAATCAACTTGGAGGTGTTTTATCTGTTGAACAACCTCACAGGCTATACACATGTAGAATTGCTGGTGCCAATCTCCTGATCAAAGTGTTGCCTTCTGCACATTGCACCTTTTAAGTGGGGGTGTGGGGGTGTCGGTCTTCATTTACACAAAATTGTATAAAATGACCAAGAAAAGTTGTATCCTTAACTTTGAGAACTTGAGATTGGTCTGTGTTTCATGAACATAAATTTTGTTGAATTACACATGGGCATAAATGTTTATTTTTATTTTTCTCTTATCATATTCATTAAATATCTTCATATATATATATATATATATATATATATATATATATATATATACTGAAAGCCTATGACTCACAAGTGGGGAGATTAAGGTTCTACAAGTACGATCCGGAATGCAAACTCATTTGGTTTAAGACCCGGAATGCCAAGTCATATTAGTTTCCTTTCTAAGCTATTTCAAATGCATAAAAGTAACTAAAGCAGGTGCAACATAAATTTCATCGAAGAGAAACAAAAGAATCTATTGATTGAACAGATGCGTTCTGAGTTTACATATCATTTAAACATGACAGCATTGATTTTATGGATCCCAATATCAGATATGGGCTCGATTGGCCGCTCATCTTCATCTCCTTCAAGAGCAAAATCTGAAGGCTCTCTGCTGAATTCATCTGTGCACATGTTTAAACAAACACATGAGCAAAAAAGCTTAAATGTTTTAGAATAGAATCAATTGATTGTCAGTCTTATATTACCAAACATTGTATTCAAAGAAGTAGAGGAAGGCGTGGACATGAAATTGAGGCCAATATAGAATGATAAAGCTAACACTATTGCCACAATCGAGTAAGCTGGCACTGCCAATGCCCAATATCTGAAAAATTAAAAACACAACAAAATTTAAATTTATAAAAAAAAAAAAAACAGAACCCAATAATAGATATCTGAAGAAAACAAGAGATATGAAAATTGCACCTGCTAGGATAGTAATAGATGCCGATGGAATGCAAGCAACGTTCAGGAACATAAGCCCACACCAAGAAAAGACCTTTTTTTTTTACACCAAAAAGACCCATAATCAAATTTCTATAAATAATAAGAAAGGAAAAAAAGGAAAGAGAAAGGAGAAGAAAGAGACCAGTAGCGACGACGGTGGTGATGCATCCAACGAAGCCGTAAACTTCAGTTGGTTTGGGACCAAACCCAGAAGAAGCCTTGTCGTCTGGATCTAGAAAGGAAACAGTTGCTCTTCTTTTCTTTGAAAAACTTAGAATTCTTCTTGGACTATTCACCCATTGTCCATCTTCCATCTCTTCTTTTCCAATCCTCATTCTACTTCTACTTCTACTTGTATTATATATTTACACAATTACACTACAGGCTTTGTATTTAGGCCTGCTTCATTAGCCCATTCATGCTTTTTTCTACTGCTCGTTAGGCCCATTTATAACGAGTCGACCCGTGACGTGCCCAGCTGTAGCAGAGCAGCCAACAACACCATGTCTGATCTGGAAACATGATGGAAGTAGATCCTGTAGTAAATGGTGTTTTGGTTGTTTTCTTACTTGCAAATTACTACTAATGGTACGTTAGGAGAGATTGACAAGTCCTAACAGCTAAATTAATAAAGCGTTACACTTTTAGGGTGTGTTTGAAATTGAAGCTAGCTACCCATGAATTGGGGGGGATGGGGCTTTTGGTCTTTTTCATGAATATATTGGTGAGTCATGAGTGTGTCCAATCCCATCCATCCTTAGAATTGTAAACATAACAACAAGTCCACGTGCAAGACAACAACTAACGTTAAATATGCATCACCACAACTGACGGTCTCGGGCTCTCGGCTTTGCCTTCCATGTTCAATTGTTCATGTTCCGTGTGTGTCCAAATGTCCAATTCCTATAAATTGCTTTTTATTTTAAATGTTAAATCTATCCCCTTGAATTAGGGACGTAACCAGGATTTGACATTAGAATATGCTAATGTTTTTTTTTTTTTTTATGCGTAAGTTTGAAGAAATTTTTGGTAAATTGGGAAAGAAAAATGCACAAAGTAAGGGGACATAGTGAGCATTTTCCCATAAAATATATATTTTAAATAAATATGTTAACAAAAGAAAATAAAATACGATTTTCAAATTTATATAAATCAAAATACATACCTTTTATGAAGACTAAGGGGTCGTTTGTTTTTTCCACTTAAAACTTAATGGGTCTGAATCATAATTATTAAGTTGTTTTATTTGTTTTTATAAGTGGTCAAACAACTTAAAAATGCCAAAAAGCAACTTAAAATAAAAAGTAAAAAAACCTGACTTTTCACTTAATTGCAAATCACTGAATTGCATTAAATGCAATCCAAAATTTTTTTTTCCGATACTATCCCCTATATATAACATATTTCCGATTTCGTCATAATTATATATGGTACAAAAATTTTTATTTTAATATATTGCTTATTTTAAATAACTTTAAAAATAAAAAAGAACCTTAATCACTTCTTATATTGGTGTTTAATATCAATAATTTATTATGATATTAGGGTGATGTATTTATATATTATTTTTTTAGAGTGTTTTGTGTGTGTTTTCCTATTGCCCATTTTATTTTTTTGAAAAAAAAACATATATTTTCTTAATAAAAATGAAGTTTATTTGTAATTTAAGAAGAAGATCATGACCATATGTGTTTATATATAATTATTATTTTTGGATTGTTTTTATTCCATATTACATGTATAATTATTTAATGTGGGCATAAATATAAAATTACATAGTTTCAAACAATTTTACTTTTAAAAAACAAACATGTTGACAATACATTCAGATGTGAGGAAAAAAAAAACAAACATGTCATTTAAGTTCATATTTCAGTCTCTATTCAGTCTTCAGAAAAATTCAGGACTATTCGGTTTTCAGACAAAAAAACAAACGACCCCTAAGTGTTTTTTTTATATTGAAAAAGATATTGAACCAAATATGATAATATAAAATTAATAAATTATAAATTGGATAAACACAGATAAAATAAGATTGACTCAATGATAAGTTTATTACACTTACATCTAAAAGATTATGGTCTTGTGGGTTCGAATCGTAATCTCATTTAAAAACCGATTTATTTGAGAAAGAAAGGTTAAACTAAATTTAAAGAACGAGAGATTTATTAATTTTAAGGAAAAAGTCTCTTTTTTATCCGAGTGGTGGGTGTTGGCCAAATTAAAATCGGGAAAAACAAAGAGAGAGAGAGAGAAAAAGGAACAACAAGCACCAATTAACTCTGCTTTGATCTAACAAAAGAGATTGTATAGTATTCACTATACTGTATTTTCATAATTTTATAAATAAATTCTAATTTTTTTTAAAGACGGGCTAGGGTAGGCTTGAGCCGAGCCCACCCTAACCCCTTCTATGGAGTAGAATATTGAAAGGGATTTGATTGGCTTGTTGCCTCTGTGTGTACCGGATCAAACACGACTCGAGACTTGAGCATTCATTCTCCTACTTTATAACATTAAACACCAACACATTACTTATTTACGTGGATTGGACCACAAAAAAAAAACGAATTTGAATATTATCCCAATTTAACTCACGAATCAGAATTCAATTCCTATTAGAATATAATCCAATTTGTTTCTTATTTTCATAAATCATTTTTTTAATGATAATAATAATACAAAAAATCTTTTTAAAATTAAAATTGTCACCTTCCTTACTTCTTAGATGTTAGATCGTGGATGGTGGACCTTTGATTCTTTATGCGTCATGTATACGGGCCAACGTACCGTGATAGAAGGTTTTAATTTTGTTGATTAATTAATAATTAGAGGTGTTTAAAAGTCGAGAGTCGAGAATTAAGGAAAAAGAAAAGTGAATTTCCGAAGATACCCTCACCGACGAGTACGCGGGTAGCGTAGCGTGGGTTTAGTGTTTCAAAAACAATATAGTGTATTTAAACTCGCAACTCGCAACATCCTCTCACATTTTTGCATCTCTAATCTCCTCTTTGATTATTTATTTCCCTCCAAGAAGAAAACACCCAGGTAATTCTCTCCTCCTGTCCCGGATCTTTTGTCTTTTCTTTTTTTTTTCTTTTTTTTTCCGGATCTGATCGTTTATTTAGGATGGATTAACATCTGTTTTTAGATTTGTGGTCTTCTGTTTTTTCGATCTAACGGTTGATTAATAAGTTTAATTCAAGATTTGATTTTTCTAGACGCGTGATCTGATTTTTATTATAATGAAGCTAAAAAGATGTTACTAATTCATGCATTGTTAGTGGGGGAATTCAGAATTCGAATCGTATTATTACTGTTTCGCGTGACATCTGAGTTATTCGAATTTCTCTTATAATTGGCGCCTTGTAGATAATGGATTTTCTTCTCAAAAGCTAATGCCTTTATATGATGTGAAATTATTATGTAGATCTTTTGTCCAGACACAAATTTATTTGGCATTCATGGGAACCGTTGTTGATGCTGCAAACAAGGTACTTATTTGGATTTGATCAAGCTGATTTTGGTGCAATGATTTATGATCTGAAGTTGCATCATTCGATGTGTAATCACATATGTAACTTTTATGATCTAAGTAGCAGATGGAGTGATATATACAAATAATATTATGTTTTGGAAACCCATTTGTTGTGTACGAGATTCGAGAGATAAAATTTGGCCGAAAAGAATTAGAGAGTTGGTGCTGTTAGCAGTAATTAAAATGATGATGCAGAACCTTAGATCTATGATTTAGTGACCAAAAATAAGGCTGCCAGAAAGATTGTTGCTTTATCCTATGAAGTGAATCGATTAAATGCTTTACCACAGTTGTCATGTAGTTCCATTTTATATTTGAAAAGTCAAGGCAAGTATGGTGCACGTTTCTTAGTTACATATGTGATCTTGTGCATGGTGTCTTGTAAATTTATACCCTCAACTGCTGATGTATGTTTTGCCTTGATGTTGGCATATGACAAAAGTATCTGATTGCAGGAGGCCAATGGAAGCGCAGCAGAGAAGAAGACCACTGTTGTTTTTGTTTTAGGTAAGGATCTTGTATTAGTAGATCCCAGATCATCTCCCGTATTACAACTAAAATGGCAGTTTTTAGCTGCCATATCATTTAATTTTCATTACAGTCTGAGATAAACATGCATCCACGATTATTGAGGTGTCCTGTTCTCTTTTTTCCCCTTGCCTTGCTGTGATTAAGGAGGGAGGAAGGGAATGATGGAGTAAAATAAGTGTTTTTATCAGCATAAGAATGTTAATTTACAAGAACAAGCATGTGATAATTTTTGTCTTGAGGCATAAAATCCTTGTTTCATAGAGTTATTGTCACGGCAGCTTCATAACATATGTCAGGTGTGTTGTTTACGTGCTTGATACTTCTTTTAAATGTAATGAAAGATAGGGTTATTGTAATCAGTTGACTATATTAATTATTTTTTTAATCTTCAGCACCTCCCCTTCTGTCATCCTTCTTATAAGTTATAAGCAATGTGCTCTTTGAATGGTATTTTTAAGTGTATTACACTCTAATCAAGTTCCATTATGTTAATATTCTTGTTCTTTCTCATGTTTGAGGTGTATGCTATTTACATCTCAGATTATTTTAACATCTTCTTCCAATTACCAATTTAGTTTTGCTTTCTCATTTTTCATTTTTTATATTGTTTGGAACTTTTCTGAGTTGGTATATCCATTTTCATTGATTTACCAGGTGGACCGGGCAGTGGAAAAGGAACTCAGTGTGCAAATATCGTGCAACACTTTGGATACACCCATCTCAGTGCCGGTGATCTTCTCAGAGCAGAAATTAAATCAGGTTCAGAAAATGGGTAAGGATTACTATTACATTGTTGTCCATCTAATCTAATATAATCTATATAGATTTGAAATATGGACCTTTTGTTCTCTTATGGTGTACAGAACTATGATCCAGAACATGATTAAAGAGGGAAAGATTGTTCCTTCTGAGGTAACAATCAAGCTTCTCCAAAAAGCAATTCTGGAAAATGGTAACGATAAATTCCTCATTGATGGTTTTCCTCGTAACGAGGAAAACCGTGCAGCATTTGAAGAAGTTGTAAGTCTTCTATGTTATTACTTGTTGATGACATTATTATCTTTCATATGCAAGTATGATGACAGTTCATTGAGTTTAGGATGTCTGTTCATAATTGCTGATAATGTGTTATTTCTGCAGACTAAAATTGAGCCAGAATTTGTCCTGTTTTTTGATTGTTCTGAAGAAGAAATGGAAAGGCGTCTTTTGGGTAGGAATCAGGTTAGATTAATGTTGCCTTTTTCTTAAAGATTATCTTTTATTGTCTTATTATTTCATTTTCTTATTCTTTTTACAGTATTTCGATTTCTTGTTCTCTTTTTACATATTATATTCTGTTTTGGGTAATGAAGGGAAGAGAAGATGATAACATTGAGACAATAAGGAAGCGATTTAAGGTTTTCTTAGAGTCTAGTCTCCCTGTGGTTCAATACTACGAATCGAAGGGGAAAGTTCGTAAGGTAATATTTTGTTTCCAAAATATTTGAGCACTTCATTTTATATTGATTTTGCAAGTACGTTGCAATCACTACTACTTCTTTTCCATCAGATTGATGCTGCAAAGCCTATTGAAGAAGTTTTTGAAGCCGTTAAAGCTGTTTTTAATGCAAAAGATGAGAAGGTAAAGCGTCGTAGTTGTGCCATTCTTTAGGTGTTCATTTTGGGACTGATGGTAGCAACGGTTTATCATTTAAAAAACATATCTGTGGAGATCAGGGGTTAATCTAGTTTTAATTGCATCAACAGTACTGCATTAAACATTGATTTCATTGTAGCATTTGTGATTATAATAATGGAGACTATGTAAGTTTGCCATGTACATGAGCTGCCTTCTCCGAGTATCAAGTGCAATTGCTGTTATCTGCAATGGAATATTATTATCTGTATTTAATACTAAATTTATTTGATTACGGGTGGGTGCTGTAGTATGTTCCGTAGGCTTTGGCTAGCAAGCTTGTATTGTTGACAGATGCATAAACAGATTTGTTTTATTGTTGAGATATAAAACAAGTTAATTGCATCCATCCCTATTTACATATTGTGGCTTTAACAGAGAAGTGGTATGCTTTGGGAATAATCCAACAGCTACCAACGACTAAAAACATAACAGGCAAATATCATTGTAGAGAATAGTTTGAACTTTGGGTACTAAATTGGACTGATTGGGGAAGAACTGTGAAAATTTTAGTGTTTGTGTTTATAGAAACAATGCATTGAGGCAAAATGTGGAAATTTCAATATATGTGATTTTTTGTTTTTATTATTTTTATAATTCATGACCTAACTAGTGTGTGCAATAAACTAAATTCTGCTTCACCAATGAGTTGTGTACAATCTGCAAGTTTCAGAGCACCCAAAGAATTACTGAACCATGTATGCTTTCCAAATTTTATACTAGATTTTGTCTGTGAGTTAATAAATTGATCAAGCCATTTCACTTTTCTGGCCATCCCTAAGTTTTTGTGGACTGGGATTTCAGTTATGTAAAACTTTGTTTTTGGTACTTGGTAGCCCCCTACAAACTGCAGAAAAAGTCTTAAAAGTATATTTATGCTATCATTTTTCTACTTGACTGACGACATGCAGCCATCGTTCATGCAATTTTACCTCCTTGAATAACATTTATGTTTGGCGAATGCAGGCAGCCGCATAGGTCTTTCATCCTTTTCAAAGATATCAGAGATAAGATTAAGGTAATACTCAGATGTATACAGTCATCTCCTAGATTTTTGTTCAAAGTACACTTCAAGATTAAAAGTACAAATGTTTATTTCTTTTGGAGCAGTGAAGTCGATTGAGATTAGAACAAATTTAACTCTAAAATTTTAGAATCAAGGATATAAAGTAGATTCTAATCAGTGTTGACAATGGTTTATTTCAAATGGTCCAAAAACGAATGCTGTAATATAAAGTAGATTCCAATGGAATGTTAGGTATGTTAGCATCCAAGTCTAGAATAATAAGTACTTGCATGCATTTGTTCAAACTTGAAAGGGACATATCCAGAAAAGGCATATGGGTTGAAAGGGTTTTGGTTAACCAGTTTCGACAACTTGGTTGGCAGTCTAATTCTTTTTCGTCCCAAAACGGATTTGTATAGCAAAATATTCCATTTCAAGGTTTATGTTTATAGCCTCTGATTCTGGTGATTTGAGGTTTGATTGAGAAGCTGCTTGTTCCAGTGTGAATTTTTTAATTTTGAATGTAAATTTCATCACTGAGCTATCTTGCTTAGTGTAATACTAATTTTGTCTTCTCCATGTTTTGGTTCCCAGGTGGATGTTACCACTGGTTTGAGAGACTGCATATGATTGTAGTTTATCGGTAGGTTTTGAAGTTACATGTTTGTTACAGATGATAAAAGGTTATAGTATGTAATGATGTTTATTTCATGAGGTATATATATACCTCTATATTCTTGTTACTGTGATTGTACTCCATACAAAGATAATCAAAGAGTAATAATAATAGCGCTGTTGCTAGTATTTTTTTCAGTTTTGGTGTCTATTTTCTTGTTCTTGAATCAAGTGAATGGTCGGCCCATAAATTTGTGTTTTGCACTACCAATCTTGGAATTTTGGGGACACTGCCTTCCTCCGACATGATAAAAGCAACTTTAAGAATATGTTTGGGATTGATTTGTTTAAAACTAAATCCGTTTATAGATTAACTTAAACAATAATCAGTTTAACAAAAAAGTGACCAAGTGTTTGGTAAACTAAATTTTAAAATTGATTTACTATTGAAATTGTGGAAATTGTATTTGATGAAATGACAAAATTAGACATCATTTTAATATGAAAAACAATAAGTTGGTATAATAATTATATATTTAAATTTTAAATATAACAAATTTTTTTTAAAAAAATTAAACATTAAAAAATAATGAAAACTTCAAAATGCCAGAGGTGGATCTGTCCACCTCCGGCGACATCAGACGTTGACGGTCAGATCCATCAATGGCCAGCCTTCTTCTCTGCAGTTTGGATTCGGATCCGTTGTTTGGATCTGGTTCTCATCCATCTTCTCTGCTGTCGATCCAGGTCTTAGCCTTCTTCTCCGCCGTCGGAAGGAATCGGTCACATCGATCTGGTGTTTGGATATCATGTATCGTCGACCAAACAATCTTCCGTTACTTCGGCTTTCCTCCTTCATCGTCTTCGTACGAATACTTTGTCTCTGGAAAAGTCTGGAGGAGCTGGCTCCCTCCGGCCGATCCTCCACCGGCATCGACTTCCGGCGGTGGCCAACATTGTTATATTTTTATTTTTTTTTAAACGTGAAACTGTTTTTATTTAGTTTTATTAAATGTAAGTGAAATATTTTCTTTTATTAAAATGGTGAGGATATTTTGGATATTTCCTAAGCAAAAATTCAGCTTCTACTTCTAGAAGCAGCTCCCACTCAGCTTCTCTAAAGCTATTATTGAAGGAGTAAATTGTAAAATAAGTTTCTTTTGGAAAGTTTGCCAAACACCCATCAACTCAAAACTTAAGAAATAAATGATTATTTCTAAAGTAAAAGAACTCTTAAATATAGCCTTACTCTATTTAAGCATTTGCAGCAAGTGGTGTTTTTGAAAACAAAGATTTGGTAAATGGGAGACAGATGCTTTCTCACAAATATATCACAAGAATGAACAAAAATTAAATGAGATTATATATAAAATAAGCTAAAGTTGGGCGGAAGTGGTGTTAATGTCGTCTTATTATTTTCCTTAAGAGTTTTGTATATTAAAGCTATATTTGGGGTGGTTGCATAAACTTAGGAAATAATCATTTATTTTATAATCTATGACTCATAAGGTATTTGGTAAACACTCTATAATCAACTTATTTTATAATATGATTCTCTAATAATCAGTTTTTGAGAAGTTGGTTGAGAGTAGCTTTTGGAAACTATTTATTGGAGAAGCTGATATTTTACTTAAGAAATGTCCACAATATCCTCACTATTTTATTAAAAGACAATATTATCCATATATATTTAATAATAGTATAATAAAAAAACTAAATATATATAACTAAAATGATTAATGGAGGCCACCGTGTGTAGTCTAGAACGAAGAACTGGCATTCTCCGAAGACCACTTCATCGGAGGAAGCTAGCTTCTCCTTCAGCCTCCTCTATTTCCAGGTTTGGAAGAGCCAAGACACCTCCATAAAATCTAGAAATTAAGGAGCCATCTCCAGTGCCAGAGGAGATCGATCCCCCTCCATTGTCAGAAGAGATGGAGGGTTTGTCTCCTCCAGTATTGGAGGAGGATCGACCTCCTCCGGCAACGCCGAATTTGGATTAGGCATTGCCAGAGGAGGTCGATCTTCCTCCAAACCAGGTAAATACGTTTTTGCTTTTTCAGTGACCGTTGACCATGAAAAAATCTGGTAAGAAAGACCAAATTGATGAGTTTTTTGAAAAATGAACAAAACAACCAGAAGAGCACCGCCAACCAAGGATAGAGGTGTTTTAGCACAGGCTGTTTTTTTTTTTTTGAAAAAAATTGAAAGTTATTACTAATTAGTAATTATCCATGTGTTACAATTATATTTACCAAATTATTCTAATTAAAAGAAAATGTTTCAGACGCCACAAACGTACAAAATAAACTATTAAAGGTTCAAATACAACTTCCAAGCAGTGAATCACCAAGTCACCAACTAAATTTAGCTTTTTCATTCTCTCAAAATGTGTCTCACTCTCAGGAGTTAAAGTCTTGATATTCTGAGCCTTTTTGAACTTTTTATTTTGATATTTTATAATGTACTAGTAGCTTTTAGGCCTATTAATCAAATAGTGGTAGCCAGGATATATATATATATATATATATATATATATATATATATATATATATATATCCACATTAGCCATTGCTTGCTTCTTCATAAATTCTCTTGGTTTAGGTTAATAAAATTGGCATGTACTTAAATTCCACTCATTTGAGAGGGCATTACACACTTATGCTACACCGATATATAGTTAGTCTCCCTCCCAATAATATCATTATCCCATGTGGTAAGGATAATGGATTTTTAAATCCCATCCTAATTTTCCTATCATGTGACATGATTTCAATAGTCACTCAATAAAATGAAGAATTTTTTTATTAAATGAAAAATAAAATTGAAAACCCCAAAACAAGAGATACATTTCAATTACATTTTTTAACTAGATCTACCCTTCTTGAAATTATGTGTGTTAAAACCCACATAGTTTGAGTTTAATTAAAAAGTCTTAAGGTAGTAAATGAATTGTAATGATTATTTATTGGGCCAATGATAGATGCCTTGTATATTGGGCAATCCAAACCAAAAGGCACATGTGATAATATTGACAATCCCCACCTGAGACTCGGTTTCAATCAAAACCAATTCTAATATTCTATGCATGTAATCACAAATCTTCACAAACTTTTGTGACACTCAAGTTTTAAATAACCTAATCACCCAATGAACATTCCCAATTAGCAATTGAAAAAGAAAGCAGATTAATATTGAAACAAGAAGGATGTAGAATAGATGTAGAACGTGCTGTAGGAACATAGATTTACGTTGCACAGCAGAAACGAGGTTTTAAAATTTTTATGCTACTTGTAAACCTTGTACAACATATAAAAATATATAAAGATGGATTTAGATCATATACTTGATGCTAACTCCTTCGTTTCTTTAAGTTTTATTCCGATTATGAATCACCAAGTCTTTCTTGCTACGTTCCGCGATCCGATAACTGTGTGTGGGGATGTCACGATCTTCCAGGAACTAAGAAGAGGATGCAAAGGCTTGAAGATAACTCCTTTTCTTCTTGACAAAATTCGACTACAACAAGTAGAATTTTTTTTTTCATGGCCGAAATCTCTCCCTAGACTTTCTAGGGTTTTGTTTTTGTTTTTTGTTTTTTGTTTTTTTGGTTCAATAAATCACAATACAGTCTAGTATCTTAGTTATGTAAATATACCTATATATATATATATATATATATATATAAATTTAAATTAGATACAAATCCTTTTCAAAATATATCTCCATATATTAAAAGGATAATTAGTATTTAAGTTTCTTAGATAGAGTAGGATTCTAACTCCTATATACTACACTTTTTAAAAAATAAAATAATCTAATTATTTTATCTTTATTTCAGTCATGATTTGAATCTGCAACAATCAATAATTAATTAATAACTCATAATTATTAATTCATCAAATAAATAATTTAATTATCTAATTAATTTAATTATTAATATATTAATTAAATAATCTTATTATTCAATTAATCTCTGAATAAATACGGGTCACTTTCTTAATACAATTAATGAGACAATCCAATTAATTAACCGTGACCACTGTTACCTTTAATTAATCGGGCTAGCAAGGGGACCTAATAGAGCCACAGTTTAAAGCTCTAATAATACTTAGAAATAATTAATTAAACTATTTAATTAATATTTCATGATTATTAACCTCGGAGTTATTCCACTAAAAACCCGAGGCTGCACTCTCGCAACTGTAGATGTACTACACAAACCGAAATTACAGTTGTCCATTGATATAGCTATTACATACGGTATGATCCTCCACAAGTAGTTCATAATTAAAGTTAGATCATAAAGTCCGTTATACCCCTTTAATTATATATTTCCCTTTAATTACCATTGATTATTTAATGAACAATAAATTCTAACTTCCTTTACGGAAGAAGAAGAAGAGCTCTTATATTATTCAAGCCCCGAATCAACCCTTAAGGAGAATACTATCTACTTCTCGCAAGAAGGAGTGGATTCCACTATCGTGTGCAGACCTTCCCAGCCATAAGCTAAACTGTGATTTCAACATACGAAGTTATTGACCGGGAATGCAACTCTGATTTCACCCATGGTATATCAAAAACCACGATCTAACTTGAAGAAGTCGATAAGACACTTATGATTAAGATCACTCATATATAGCCATCATTAATCGATATATATATATATATATATATATATATGAATCTCATCATGTAACAGATCTTGGTGAGAGATTCATATAGATCATGGCTCAGTCATATATGATCACATCATATAAGGTGCCTCCATTCTCATATCACCATATTAATAGTTTAGGATAAGACCACCGTACATTATAAAATGGATTGCAGTTGTAGATTAACCACAAATAAAGTACCAACTCTATTTGCTATCTACGGACTATTTAGATTGCCCATCTCAAACTAAATTCCTCTGTATATAACATTCATATACTCAGTTAGGGATTACATGCGGCAATCTTGGATATTAAGTACACATGATATAAAATGTATGAGACAAATTTATAGAATGAATAAACTACTTCTTTTATTAATGTTTTATTCACATTTACAAATTACAAGCTTTAGGGCATAAATCCAAACACATGTATCTTCAGTTCTCTAATCACGGTTTGCAATTACGGCAAGACCGACATATGTTTGACAAAAACATGTTTTAGATGATATAATGACTGCGTGCATTATTATACAAAACATGATAATCGAGAACAGAGCCGGTCCTGGGCCGGGGCTCCAGGGGCGCAAGCCCAGTGCCCATCAACTTTGAGGGTCTTTGGATACATAAAATGAGTACATGTGATGATTTAAAAAATGGCCTACGATGAGTTCAAACACATAGGATAAAACCACATCTTTCCAACAGACAAAACAAAATAAATCTCGTAAAATAGTTATTCCACCGGTCAAAAGATCATCACTTTTACACCATAAAACAAAACAACAACTAGTTTTATATTTTATTAATTTTTTTAATCATTACTTTTCCTCTTTTGACTATTTAATCTTCTTTATTTTCCCACATTAAACATCTGTCTTAGATGATCTCACTTTTTTCGTTTTTTTCTCTAAATCTCTATTCTTTCTTTTTACATTCTCTCGATCTCTCGTTTTTTTTCTCTAAATCTGTATTCTCTCTTTTTACATTCTCTCGATCTCTCATCTCAATCTCTCAAATCTCACACAGTCACACTATAACTCTCTAAGTCTCTCACAGAGTCATAGACTCACTCACTCAGTCACTCACAGATATAGAGTCACAGTTTCACTCCTCCAGCTCCAGCAGTCCAGCCTCCAGGTAATTTCTATTTCATTTTTGTTTGTAATTTTTATTTTAAATTTTAATGTTCTATCATTCTATTTATAAATTAATTTTCACATTTTATTTCTTCTTTTTCTGTTTTTATTTTCAAATCCCTATTTATTTTATGATATATAGTATTAAGTATATACTAGTGACAGATTCTGAGGTTCAATCCCGGTGACAGAATGTAATTTTCACATTCTTCTTTTTCTGTTTTTATTTTCAAATCCGAGTGACAGATTCATTTTTTATTTAGTTGTTTGTTAACTATTGTTTTATATTGTATTTTCCAAGAAAAAAATCAATTTTGCGGGATAGGCAATTAGGCATAGCAGGACTGCCACTCTGCCAGACCGGTGGACTTGCTGAATCCAGTTACTTGAATACTTGACGGGTTTTATTGTTCTGTTTCAATGTTTTACTGTGATTGTTAATTTGTTAATTTGTTAGTTTGTTAATTTGTTATTTTAGACTTTTAGTTATTGGTTAATTTGTTAGTTTGATATTTATTTATTTTAGTTATTAGTAACATGTTTCCTAAAAAACAACCATCTGGATATAAAAAGAAAAAAAAGACAAAGATTAGAACAATTAACTCAATCTCAAAAGGGAGCTTTTGAAAAATTCCTTACTAAAAATGTAGAATCAGGTTGTTCACTTGAATCACAAAACCCAACTCCTCATTTGGCATGTCAACTCAATGATCATGATGTGAATGATATTAATGATGATAAAAATTTGGGCAATGAAATTGAAAATGATTAAAATTAACTCAATGATCATAATGTGTTTGACATGAATGATAATGAGAAATTGGGCAATGAAATAGAACAACCAACTCCTCATTTAGATATTTATATGATCCTAGAATTTGGGAAAACCTTGATAATAAAATGATTGATATATTAGTGGAAAGGGGTCCTATTAGAGAACCCAATCTCATCTTTCCTTTAGATGATAAAACTAGACATTTTACATATTCATATTATACTAGAAAATTATCGAATGGAGAGATTCAAGATAGGAAATAGTTAGTGTATTCAAAGCATGTAGACAAAGTATACTGTTTTTGTTGTAAATTATTTAAGTCAATGTATATGAATGATCTTTTAGCACATGAAGGACTTAATGATTGGAAACATGTTAGTGAGAGGCTTAGAGAACATGAGAACAGTATTGAGCATATCACTAATATGAGCACTTGGATTGATTTACAAATAAGATTAAAAAAATGAAACAATTGATAAAAATGTACAATAGCAAATTACAAAAGAAAAAAATCGTTGGAAAGATGTTCTTGTAAGAATCATTTATGTTGTGAAATATCTTGCTAAGCATAATTGACCTTTTCGTGGAACCAGTGAAAGAATTTACGAAGATAATAATGGTAACTTTTTGGGTTTAATTGAAATGTTAGCGGAGTTTGATCCAGTGATGCAAGAGCATATTCGGCGCATTAATCATAGTGAGATTCATTATCACTATCTTGGTTATAAAATACAAAATGAGTTGATTTCTATATTAGCCTATAATATCAAAAGTGCAATCATCAATAAAATCAAAGAGACAAAATATTTTTCAGTAATATTTGATTGTACTCCTGATATAAGTCACCAAGAACAATTGATTTTGATAATTCGATGTGTAGATATGTCAACAAGTACCATAAAAGTAGAAGAGTACTTTCTAGAGTTTTTAAAAGTTGATGACACATCTGGGATGAGGCTTTTTAATGAATTACAAGTTGTACTAAACTCTCTTGGTCGTGATATTAATGATGTGAGGGGACAAGGTTATGATTAGAGATGGCAGTATTCCCCATAGGATCGGGGCCCCAAGGGGCCTCGCCCCGATTGGGGCGGGTATGTGGGATAATATTCGGGGACCGGGACGGGGATGGGGACAAAGTCTTGTCCCCGAAAGTGAAGCGGGGCGGGGACGGGGGAAGCACTCCCCGCCCCGATATATATATTTATAATATAATATATAATATTTAGATTTTTTAAATTATTTAATATTAATTGTTTAAACATAAATAGTTTTTTTATTTAACTAAAAAAATTATTCATTTCCCGACTATGTTTAGATTCTAAATTTTAGAAGTTGGTTGTTTTATGAAATTTTTAACGGGGAATGGGGCGGGTATGGGGAAGGCACCTCCAACGGGGAATCCCCGACCCCCGCCCTGCTTCTCTTAATGCAGGGATGGAAAGCAGGGCGGGGGTCGGGGAATCCCCGACCCCCGCCCCGCTTCTCTTAATACGGGGATGAGGACGGGGATGGGGATGGGGATGGGAACGGTTTTGAGGGGCGGGGATGGGGATGGAAAAGCATTCCTCGACCCCGACCCGCCCCGTTGCCATCTCTAGTTATGATAATGGATCTAACATAAAAGGGAAACATCAAGATGTGCAAAAAAGATTACTTGAAATAAATCCTAGAGCGTTGTACATGCCATGTGCTTCTTATAGTCTTAATCTAATTATGTGTGACACGGCTAACTCTTGTGTTAAAGCGGTATCTTTTTTCGGAGTTGTTCAACGGATTTATTCATTGTTTTCTAGTTCTACAAAAAGGTGGAAATTTTTTCAAGATTATGTCGATGGCTTAACTCTCAAAACATTGTCCACACTCCATTACACGTTGGGAAAGTTGTATTAATAGTGTTAAAGCCATAAAATATCAAGCTTCCAAAATAAAAGAGGCTTTGTTAGTATTATTTGAAAATAGCGATGATGCGAAAACAAAAAGTGAAGCTGAAAGTTTAGCAAATGAACTTGCAAATTTTTATTTTTTAGTAGGCATGACTATTTGGCATGATATATTATTTAATATTAATGTGGTTAGCAAAATGTTGCAATATAAATATATGTGTATTGATGTTGCTATAGAACATTTGAAAGGGGTCATTTCTTTTTTTGAAAATTATAGAGAAAATGGGTTTACAGTTGCTGTGATTTCTGCCAAAAGTATTGCATTTTATATGGAAATTGAACCAATTTTTGTTGAAAAATGTCAAATTCGTAGAAAGAAACAGTTTGATGAGAATGCACATGAGAATACAACGCAACCTGCTGAAGAATCTTTTAGAGTGAATTATTTTCTTGTTGTAGTTGATATTGCTATTGCTTCCTTAAAGAGTAGATTTGAACAATTGCAAATATTTGAAAGTATTTTTGGGTTCTTATATAATTCGAAGAAGTTACTTTTGTTAGATGATAGTAAATTGAAAGAATGTTGTATAAATATTGAAAATGCTCTAAAACATGATAAATTTTTGGATGTTGATTCAAATGATTTATAATCTGAATTGAGAGTGTTACAAGTTGTTTTACCAAAAGAAAAAAAGACTGCAATTGAAATACTAGAGTTTGTAAAAGCTTCGGATTGTTATCCGAACGTAGCAATTGCTTATAGAATATTGTTGACTATACATGTAACTGTGGCATCCGTAGAAAGAAGTTTTTTTTTAAATTAAAAATGTTGAAATCTTATTTGCGGTCAACTATGTCACAAGAAAGGTTAAATGAGTTGACAATCTTATGTATTGAAAAGGAAATGTTAGAAAAGATTGAATTTGAAAATGTTATTACTGAATTTGCTTCTCAAAATGCTAGAAGAAGACATTTCCAATGATGTTTTGATACTCTCTTAACTTTTTATAATTTTATTGTATCTTTAATAAAATTATCATTTTCGGGTTAAATAGTTGAAAACATGTTATATATAATGTATATATATAGTATATGAATATGCATATGTGGCCTATTTTTTACGTTTTGCCCCGGGCCTCAAGAACCTTAGGACCAGCTCTGATCGAGAATAAGCATGATGTTGATGCAGTAATTGAGGATCATATGGAAACGCCAACTCTAAAAGTTGAGATGGTGGTAGATGATAATACCCAATTTCAAGAATTTCTAGCTCGACATAGAAAAATGAAGAATAAAAAAGCTCATATTGCACTCCGAAATGCATTAATTAATCATTTGTGGGATGAATGTACTAATTCAGATAATTAAATGGTGATCAATATGTATTTTTATTTTTATGTATTTTTTATTTTATTTTATGAAATGTAATGTTTAAGTTAACTTAATAATAAATGCAATATTGTAGTTAATTAAATTTAATTTCGTAATGTACCAATTTCATAATTTCTTAACTTATTGCAACATTATGTTAATTATGGGGTGAAATGTTAGTTGTTGAGAAATAATAAAAAAAGGAAAGAAAATGAATATTTTAATGTAACATTTGGTGCAATGCATTGGAGATCGGAAAAAAATAGTGTGAAAGTTGTACCATTTTAGTACAAAAGTTGAACCAAATTAGGTTTTTGAGTCGGAGATGGTCTTAGCTTTGCTACTAAAATGCAACAGAGTGATATGATTTAGAGATTGTTTGGTTGGACTTTTGAAAAACATCTATTTGTAAAAGGTATATTTGTAATAGATCTATTACAAATAGATCTATTAGAAATAGAGTTTTTGAAAAAGAAAATTATAATTGTTTAGTCGGTAAACTTTTAAAAAGAATAATGTTTATTTGGATAAACTCCTTCCATAAGCTTCTGCATAGTAGATGTTTAAACTCTAATAGCCTCTACTAAATTTAAAATAGATAATCTCAAAAACTCAACCAAACAACTCTAAAAGAAACTCAAATAGAGATGTGTAGAGCTATTGAGGCCGTAGAAAGCTATAACTACACACCAATAATTAAAAATGTTTAAAATGTTTTGATGCATTTTCTTCCTTGAGAGAAAATGCAAATCTAACCTCAAAGATAGAACAAGCAATAACTGCAATAACTACACACCAACAATTGCCGCTCCTTTACCTATATCATTGTAACAAATTAATTTGGAACTTATAGACCAAATTTCTACAAAAAGGGAACCCCATTCTACGATGTTCACAAAATTTAACTTATCAATATTTTATAACTCGGAGGTTATTTAGAACAAAATATTAATTTTTTTTCTCTATAATTAACTAACAATGTAGAGTAAAACCCAAAGAATTGCATCAAAATATAATGAGTATAGTAGAATAAGATAATAAGATTTCAATATTTACTTGGTTTTTTACAGTTAAAATATATTAAATAATAATGTGGCTAGACAATACTATATGAAATAATAGGAAATTATTTATTATTATTATTATTTTGATTGGGAATTAAAATCATGAAAGGAAAAATGATTAATTTTCTATCCTACAATCATGGGCAAAAAATAGGAAAGATAATTATTAATTAATTTATATTATTAAAATAACAGGATAAATCAAGCTAATATATTTTTTTTGGACAGTATCTATTTATTCATAGAATCAAACTAATATTATCATCTACATATTGGTATATCATAAATTTTCTTAATTAAAACTTGATCAATTTTCATTGGTTGGCCTATTCCCAGATCTGGTCGGATGAACCGTACTCTAAGAAGTTGACTGTAGTGATCTCCCGGTACACACCTGTAACACACACACACACACACACACCTAATTTCTGTACAATTGAAAAAGCCAAGCCATGCCCCTAATTATGAAACTGGGCCAAGTGATCCCCCCCCCTCTAATTATGAAACTGGGCCAAGTGAAAAAGCCATGCAACTGCTTTTTAATGAAACACCGAAACTTTTTAAGGTAAAATTGTAATATATATATATATTCTTTTTCTCCTCGGTGGGAACCGATATAACTTATATAAGTGCGCTGTATGAGGACCATTGATAATGAAGAAGTTTTGACAAGTGCACACATTTTGAGTCAAAGTATGTTATAAATCTAATGGTCCACATTCAACGCACTGATGAAGTTATATCAGTACGCACTGACTTGAAAATTTATATATATATATATGTAGCACTTGTCAAAACTTCTCCATAATTACACACCGAAAAGAAAATGAATATATATATATATATATAATATTGTACGATGTCGAGAAACCTTAGATAAACAAATTGTTTGCTTTCCAACTTGCTGACTCAACATTTGTACGGATGACTAAATATTATACATAAAGATGTAAGCAAATCATGAAATCAAGTTGGAAAGATCGATCCAAACGACAGGGAGACATTAGAAAATAGAAAGTATCATGCAATGCATGCAGATTCAAAAAAAAAACCGAATTTAGTCCGGTGGTAAATCTTTCGTACCTACACCATAAAGTTGTAGGTTCAAGTCCTCACATTTCCTAAAAAATCCAAAAGTTATGTAATACTTTAAAAATAAAAAAATATACATGCAATTATCTACTTAGATCCACATTAATCTTAAAAATTAACTAATAAAAAATCAAATTGTCTATAATTATTATAATTTAAAAAATGAAGATGATCTTTTATTAAAAAAATTAAAGTGAATTAATTAAAAATAATTTTTTCAAAAGAATATAAATTTAAAAATAATTTAAATTGATAAATAAAATTTATTTTTTAAAATTTCAAATTATCTTCATTTTTAAATTTATTTTTTTACTATTTTAAAATTATGTAAAAAATTACTTTTTAAATTATCTTCATTTTAAATTTATGTTTTTACTGTCTTTAAATTTAAAATTTTTAATAAATTTTTTTATCTAAAATCTAAATGATTTGTACTAACTTTTACTGCGTTTTTAATATATTATCTTCATTTTTAAATTTTAATAACTATGACCAAAATTGATCTTTTTATTAGTACAATTTTATGAGAGGAATATGAGTAGATAAACGTAAACTTACTATTTATATCAAACTTGAAGGGATCTTAATGTGTTTACCTCTAAATTTAAATGTGTAAAATTTAAAATTTTAGATTTTGATCTAATTAATATATATAGTTATTTTCTCCTCATTGCATTGCATATGAGCCATATATTATATATTTATATATCAGTGCCATTGAGGAGAAATGTTTCCTATATATATACATATATATATATATATATATATATTAAGTATTACAATATTACATAAATTTGGATTTTTTGGGGAAGGCTCGAAGTGCAGGTGTGAGGAGTTTACCACTGGATCAACCTCATCTCGTCAAATTATTATATATTTAAATGTGTAAAAAAAATAGCTGTAATGAAGCTCGCATATATTTTATTAGCACTAGTGTAACTTAGAAAAATAACATTATACATTTATACGGTGAGTAAAATATTAGTTTAGCAAGATTTGCAAGGTAACTTGCATGAATGGTACAAAATGGAGTAGTATAAATAATCAGACCAATATAACCACAAAACACGAAGAAGAGTTCAAGGAGAGTACAGATATGGCTTCTAAACCAGGAATCTTCAGTGACTGGCCATGGAAACCTCTTGGCAGCTACAAGGTTAATTATCAATATTAAATATATTAGACTAATTACTCTTAATTTTATAAATGAATTTGTTTCTTTATCAAACTCATCTTGACTTGTTTTTGTTGTTTTACATTATGGGTTCTTGTGCTTAAATTAATATTATTGTTGCAGTACGTGGTATTGGCACCATGGGTGGTTCACAGTATTTACTCATACACGATGAAAGAAGAAACGGAGAGGGACCTGACCAACTTTCTGATCTTCCCATTCATGTTATGGAGAATTCTTCACAACCAGATTTGGATAACCCTTTCTCGGTACCGGACCTCCAAAGGCAATAACCTCATCGTTGACAAAAGCATCGATTTCGACCAAGTCGACAGAGAAAGCAATTGGTCACTAGCTATATATATACACATACTAGCTGTATATATCAACGTACGTACATGTTATATGAATGGTTTAATTTTTTATTTTATTGTTTTGGTTGCAGGGACGACCAGATTATTCTGCATACACTGTTGTCGTACATTATTAGCATGAGTATGGCCGAGGCTCGTGGTCTGCCGTTTTGGAGAACAGATGGAGTTGTAAAGACAATTCTACTTCATATGGGTCCAGTGGAGTTTCTCTACTACTGGTTTCACAGAGCACTTCACCATCATTATCTCTACTCTCGCTATCACTCTCATCACCATTCTTCCACTGTCACCCAACCCATTTCCGGTATATGAATTCATCATCAGTATTATCTATCTCTTATTCTCTTATATATATAATCTCACCTTGATTAATTATTAATACGATAGTTTTGTTGGACAGCTGTCATCCATCCATTTGCCGAAATGGTAGTATATTTTATGCTGTTTGGGATACCATTGATTACAACGTTGTTGACTGGAACAGCATCCATGGCAGTGGTGTTTGGTTACTTGACCTACATTGATTTTATGAACAACATGGGTCACTGCAACTTTGAACTCATTCCTAACTGCCTTTTCTCCGTTTTTCCTCCTCTCAAGTATCTTATGTATACACCCTCGTAAGTATATATACATAACATAGTTAATTGGTAACTATTACTACTTAATTAGTTCTTAAATCAAAAAAAGAAAACATATATTAATTACTAAATTGGGCAGATTTCACTCGCTGCATCATACTCAATTCCGGACCAATTACTCACTATTTATGCCCTTTTATGATTACATCTATGATACTATGGACAAGTCTACGGACCGTGTTTACGAAACTTCACTGAAAAGAGCAGAAGACTTGCCAGATGTGGTGCATCTCACACATTTGACAAAGTTTGAGTCCATCTATCATTTACGCTTGGGATTTTCATCCTTGGCCTCAAACCCTGATGATGATCATCAGAATTTCAGATGGTATATGTGGGTGATGAGGCCTTTCACAATTTGCTCTGCTGCCTTCACTTGGATTTATGGCCGTACATTTGTTTCAGACAGGCACACTTTTGATGAAAAGCTTAGAATGCAAACTTGGATGGTTCCAAGATACAATATTCAAGTAAAATTTATAAATATATATTATATCTTTCTCTTAATTAATCATATCTCTCTCATGACTATTGCTTAATTTATAATTAATATATATTTGTTTTTTCGTCCTGCAAAGTATTTCTTAAAATGGCAAAGAGATTCAATCAATAGGTTGATTGAAGAAGCTATACTGAAAGCAGACAAAAAAGGAGTTAAAGTGTTGAGCTTAGGTCTACTCAATCAGGCTAGTCATCAGTATCAATATGCAACAACTTGTTTTTATATATGATATATATCTCTTGAATTTACATATATAAATATTAATTTGCAGGGTGAGGAAGTAAACAGAAATGGAGAGATGTATA
Source organism: Dipteronia sinensis (assembly GCA_033220585.1). Classification (NCBI taxonomy): domain Eukaryota; kingdom Viridiplantae; phylum Streptophyta; class Magnoliopsida; order Sapindales; family Sapindaceae; genus Dipteronia; species Dipteronia sinensis. Next base: position 54,159,989 of record CM065643.1, read on the forward strand.
TAAAAAGAAATCCAAAGCTAAAAGTGAAGGTGGTGGATGGAAGCAGTTTGGCAGTGGCAATAGTGTTAAATAGTATTCCTCCAGGGACAAAACAAGTGGTCCTCAGAGCCAAACTCTCCAAGGTTGTTCATGCCATTGCTTTTGCTCTATGTCAAACAGGCATCCAGGTATATACATTATATTATATATTATAAAATTAATATATGTTGGATCACTATATATATATATATATATATGGGGACTATGGTCCAGCAGCTAGCCTAGCTAGCCCACTTTTTTTTTTTTTTTTCTAGTACTCAAAAATTAATTAGCCAAACGTATGTATTTCGAACTCATATATGCAGGTTGCTGTGTTACATGAGGAGGAACACATGAAGCTACAGCTGAGTAGCAAGTGTGGAACTAATTTGGTTCTTACAAAATCTTATCATCATAGCCGGGTTCGTAAAAATCTACTTGCTCTCTATACGTACGGGGCTTAAGTAATAATAATAATAATATATTAATCATATCGTTGATGAATGATGATAAAAATCTATTGGCAGATATGGGTGGTGGGAGATGGATTGACAGAAGAAGAACAAAACAAGGCATCAAAAGGAACCATATTCATTCCATTTTCTCAATTTCCTCTGAAGAAGATCCGTCAAGATTGCTTCTACCACACTACTCCAGCCATGATCGCTCCTCCATCCCTAAACAACTTGCATTCCTGCGAGGTTAATTAGCTAAATATCTCATATTAAACATTAAATTTTCAGATGCTGACGTCCGAATAAAATTTAAAATTTTGTTAGTATGTATAAATGCAGAATTGGCTACCGAGAAGAGTGATGAGCGCATGGCGTGTGGCTGGAATCGTTCATGCTATGGAAGAATGGAATGTAAACGAGTGTGGCGACACCATCTTCAACATTGACACTGTATGGCAAGCCGCTCTTCGTCATGGATTTCGCCCTCTGCCCATCTCTTATTAATTAATAGTTGAAGTTTTTCTAGTTTGAGCTTTACATAAGTAAATAAATACCTAAATCGCTGTATGTGTGATTTTATGTGTATGTAATGTACTACTACATTTATATGTTATCAAATAATTTGTGACAAGTAATGAAACAAGCTTTGTCATATTCATCATGGCCCCAAAATAAGTTGCTTATTTAAGAATCTTTTTATTGGATTTCTAAAGAAATTTGACTAAACTTTGGACCACAACCGACTTAATCATAACTCAATCTTAATAAGGTTGCAAATTAAAGGAATGGTTCGTATTAAACATATTTATGTCAATTTTGAGAAATAAATTGACAATCAATGATTATTATGTTTTATCTTTTCATGATGTACTGTTTATATCCGACTATCCGAGTATTGAACAAATCAAAATCTAATTTATCACATGTTAACCAATTGATTAAATATATATCAACTATATGTATCTCAAATAATTGGTGATGCCTATTTAGCTAAATGTATATATATAATATTTTACAATAATGCTACTTTGTCTAAATTTGGTGTCCAAATCTGGTGCTCAAATAATGTGACATCATTGTAAGAGCATCTCCAATGATATCCTCAAAAGTAGGAGAGTAATCAAATTTTGATTATTTATCCAAAAACACTGTCCAACATAGTCACTAAAATTTAACAATAGCAGTTATCAATAATCAAATTGTCTCTCCAATAATCAAATTTGAGATTGACTTTCAATCATCAAATACAAATTTAACCTAAAATAAGAGATGTTGTAATTTTATTATTTCTCTCTCATCTGTAGCTTTTTTTTCTTCTGATCATATATGTATCTCATCATTGTTTTGACCCCAAAAATTTTAATCAGGTAAAATTCGTCTTTTCATTACGAATGAATCAATACCCATATCTAGTGCTGGCAATTTGGGCCGGGCCCAAACGGGCCGCCCGGCCCGGCCCGATTTTTTCACGGGCCAGGCCCAAGCCCGTTTCGCTGGCGGGCAGACCAGGCCCCCATTTGAAAAATACCGGGCCGGGCCCGTTAAGGCCTGCAAAGCCCGCGGTCCAAAAAAATTTTTGAATTGAAGGGTGGCTTTTGTAATTAGCCAGGTTACCGTTGGTGACCGTTAGGAGGGAAAAATATTCAAAACTTTTAAATATTACATTTTTTTTAAATCTTTTACAACTTTTTTCAATTATACACTTACCTAACTTTTTCCTATAAATACCCTATCACCCTCACCTTATTCTCTACTTCCCTACTCTCTTATTCTCTCTATTCTCTACAATCTCCAACATCTCTCACTCACTCTTTCAACTATTTTGAAATTTATTTTGTTTATTTAATATATTATTTATATACTATATACTATTATACTAATATACTATACACCATACATTATATATTATATATTTACATACCTTCCACTCTCTAGTCTCTACATATTCTAAGACTCTTACTCTAAGGTATTGTCTTGTTTATTTTTTTTTAATTAACTTTCATTTGTTATTTAATTATTAAGTATTATTAATATGTTTACAACTAATGTTATTATTTGTTATGTTGTTAGGTATCCAATTGATTAATTAATTCAACACTCTCAAGCCTCCAATTTAAGGTTAGTATGTCTACTTCCTTACTTTTGTTATTAATAACTTTTTAAGGTTGTAATTATTATTATTTAGTATTTAGTGATTAGTATGTGTGTAGTTAATATTGTTGTTAGTAATATGTTAATTTTATGTTTTTTATTGTGAATTTAACAACAAAATAATAATTAAAAAAATAAATTCCTAATTTTTTTTTAAAATTTTCGAAATTATTATTATATTTGAAAGATTATGTTTATTTTTTTGTAGAGTTTAAGAAGAAAAAAATGATTTAGAAAAATTAATTCCGAATTTTTTTGAAATTGTTTTGAAATTAATAATATATTAGAATGAATATGTTAATGTTTTTTTAGAGTTGAAGAAATAAGAAGAAAATAAAATTTAGAAAATTTAAATCAGGATTTTTTTAAAAATTGTGAAATTAATAATATATTAGAATGAATATGTTAATGTTTTTTTTTTGTAGAGTAGAAGAAATAAGAAGAAAATAAAATTTAGAAAATTTAAATCCGGATTTTTTAAAAAATTGTGAAATTAATAATATATTAGAATGATTATGTTAATGTTTTTTTTGTAGAGTTGAAGAAATAAGAAGAAAATAAAAATTGTATAAAATTAATTCCGAATTTTTGTTAATATTTTAGAAATTATAATAAATTAGGATGATTATGTTTATGTTTTTTTTTTTGTAGAGTTGAAGAAATAAGAAGAAAATAAAAATTGTATAAAATTAATTTCGAATTTTTGTTAACTTTTTAGAAATTAATAATATATTAGGATGATTATGTTTATGTTTTTTTTGTAGAATTGAAGAAATAAAAAGAAAATAAAAATTGTATAAAATTAATTCCAAATTTTTGTTAACTTTTTAGAAATTAATAATATATTAGGATGATTATGTTTATGCTTTTTTTTTTGTAGAATTGAAGAAATAAGAAGAAAATAAATTTAGAAAATTTAAATCCGGATTTTTAAAAACAATTGTGAAATTAATAATATATTAGAATGATTATGTTTATGCTTTGTTTTGTAGAATTGAAGAAATAAGAAGAAAATAAAAATTGTATAAAATTAATTCCGAATTTTTGTTAACTTTTTAGAAATTAATAATATATTAGGATGATTATGATTATGTTTTTTTATGTTTTTTAAATTTGTTATTTGTATAAATGTATAATTGTATCTGTAATTCTGTGACATTTAATCATTTATTTAATTATAATCTTAGAAAAATGAATCTTGAACACTTCAACCTGAACCGTAACGACTATATGTCGGACGAGGAAATCAACCGATTATACGGTGACTTACATATCGATATAGATCATGATCCCCCTAGTACTACTGGACCTACTGGTGCAGGACCTTCATCCTCGGCACAAAATTCGAGTAAGAAGAGGAAGAAGAAGAAATCAATGGTGTGAGATTCCTTTGAAGTCATACTGGTAAAGAATACATATGGTATTGAAGTTGAGCATGCCAAATGTAAGTATTGTCAATTTGTACTCACTAGTTCAGGTAATGGAACTAGTCATCTCAGGAGACATAGAGAAAAATGCATGGCTTCCCACGGGCAAGTCGATACAACTCGACAAACCCAACTGCAACGGAACCCAGATGGTTCTGTGAGTACATGGCAGTATGACCCCGACTGGGTCAGAGAACAGGCGGTGTTGTACTGTGCTGCAACTGACCAACCCATAGGTTTTCAAGATAAACTTCATTTTCAATATTTTATTAATAATGCTTTTAACCCCCAATATTTCCCTGTTTCTAGAAACACAACTAGGAGCGACGTGATTCGTACTTTTCAAAAACGTAGGACTGAAGTGATTTATGAATTGCAAAACATTTATTTTTCAATTGCATTAACGTCCGACATCTGGAGCGGACGTTCAAAACAAGATTATTTATGTGTCACTGGACACTATGTAGACACTGAATGGATTTTACAAAAAAAGCTCCTTGGTTTTCGTGTCATAGATTATTCACACACTGCACAAAATATTCATGATGTTATTATGTCCGTTATACAAGATTATGGCATTCAAAACCTCATCTTATCAATTACTTTGGATAATGCATCTGCTAACTCCAAAGCTATAGAACTTTTCGTTAATTCTAGAATCTCTAATACCGCGGTAAAATTTTTCCACGCCCATTGTGCATGTCACATGATAAACTTGATTGTAAAATCAGGTTTAAAGCAGGTGGAAAGTCGAATCGACAATATTAGGGGGGCTTTGGGTTGGATTATGGCATCTAACCAAAGAATTGCTGAGTTTTCCAGATATTGTACATCAAAGGATATATTACCCCGTAAATTCCAAACATATATGCTAGTAAGGTGGAACTCAACATATTTAATGTTGAAATCTGCTTTACCATATGCTGAATTGATTACTAGTTTTTATAACGTGAACACCGCCAGCGACACCGGACGTGAAAAACTCACGGATGATGATTGGTATGTGGCCACTGTTTTGGTTGAATTTTTAAAAGTTTTTTATGATGTTACTGTAGAACTTTCCGGGGTTTATTACCCCACATCTCCTCTTGCAATTCTTAAACTTTATGACATGGCTGATGTACTTAGACAATAAAGTGAAAATGTGATGGTAGCTTCCGCTATTGTTGCTATGCAAAAAACATTTGAAAAATATTGAGGGAAAATTCCTCTTTTGTATGCCTTTGGTATTATTGTAGATCCTAGGTTCAGATTTAATGGTTTATAAGTTTTTTCCAAAGAATTGGGTGAGTCTCTGGATTTAAGTGAAACGGATGTTGCTGAACATCTTAGTACACTAAAATCCCAAATGTTCGAGATTTTTTCTATTTATGAGAACAGGTACAGCCACAGAACAGCGGAACCGACGCCTCCTCAGCAACAATCGAAGCTCATGAGGATTTTTTTTAGCAAGGCCACAACTTCTCGCGCTTCAGGTCCAGGAAGTTTGAGTCAAAGTCAAAGTCAAAGTCAACGACAACATGTGGAGCTGAACAGATATCTGACTACGAAGTACTCCATCACGGAGAGCGATGACTTCACAACCAACGATCTATTGAAATGGTGGCGTGGCAAGAGAAACAACTTCCCCATTCTATCGAGATTAGCATGTGACGTCCTTGTTATCCCGGTTTCAACAGTTTCATCAGAGCAGGTGTTCAGCACGGCCGGACGAATACTAGAAGAAAGAAGATGTTCATTGGCCCATGATACGGTGGAAGCTTTGACATGCCTTAAGGATTGGCAAAATGCAACATTCAGATGACAACATCAACCGGATACCGAAGAACTCATGGATGACTTCTCCAACATGATCATCGAAGAGAGTTCTGGTAGCAACCAGCCTATGAGCTGATGTAATTATAATTTGTAAATACTTAATTTTTTTTTCCCGATTGCACTCTTTTTCCCTTACCAAGGTTTTATCCCATTGGGTTTTTCTTGGTAAGGTTTTTAATGAGGCAATCATGATTTGTAATTTATACATTTCAGTATCTCACCACAAATTTAACATGAAATTACAAAAATATTATTTATCGAAAACTAATTAATTGTTGTATGAAATGAATAATATTATATTTCATATTAAAATTATTACATTAATTACTCAAAATTATTACAATGTATAAAAAATAATATTGAATTTTTTTAAAAAAAAAAATTGGAAGCCCGACGGGCCTTTAACGGGCCGGCCCGTTACAGGTCGGTTAGAGCCTTAACGGACCGGCTCGGCCTGCCCCCACACGGGCCTTGGACCCGGGCCGGGCTCCCTCTTTCGTCTAACGGGCCAGCCCAGGCCTGGCCAGACCCGTTAACATACGGGCTCGGGCTTAATGGGCCGGGCCGGCCCGAATTGCCACCACTAACCCATATCATATACATTCTCTTGTTTTTTTTTTATAGTTTTTTTATTTTTTATTTTTTATTTTTTTACCCTTGAAATAAAAATGAATGGGAACAGTGAAAAATGAGGAGGGATTAGATTTTTGATTTAGATAAAGTATATTTTTGATTTAGATAAAGTGTACTATTGTGGACTATACAATCGTCAAATTTAGTAATCCCTGAAAATAATCCTAAAATGCTGAGGTGACAACTTTTGATGATCCAAATTTGATTATACCATTGGAAATGCTCTAATCCATTCATTTAAATTGTATTATATTTGCATGATTTGAATGAATGGATCACATTGTTGCCACATCATTTGGGCACCAAATTTGGACAAAATATCATTACTCAATTATTTTTTTCAAGAAGTCGTCTGTAAGGAAATGACCAAAAACTTTTAATATATTCTACTATTCAATTTGAATATGTGTTTTTTTGGCTAATTGGCACAGATGCCCCCTAAACTCTTCAGAAAGTTGCACTTTACCCCTTATATTTTTTTTCCCGGCACTAAACCCCCTAAACTCTCACAAATTTGCAAAAGCTAACGGATTTGTAACGCCGTTGAATTTTCTGTCATGGTAAATTGCACTAAGTTCCCCTTATTATATATATAATTACATCAAACCGAAAAATATATAATAACATGACATAAATACCCCTCTGATCAAATTTTAAAAATAAAAATTTAAAATTTAAAATTCAAATAATGGTTAAATAATAATAAAATTCTGAACTTTTTGATAAAGAAAATTAAATAAATAGAGAAATTAAAAAATTAAATTGATTTAACAATTATTTAAAGTATCCTTATTGTTTAGATATCCATAACCTAAATATAAAACCCAGATGAATATTTAAACTATGTAAGGGGAATTATTATTTAAATATTCCTAAATATCACTTGTTCATTTACGATAACAAGGGTATTAATACTGTTAAAATAAATAAATAATAATAAAAATATTATTATTATTATTAAAATAATAAAATAAAAAATAAAAAATAATGATAATAATAATAATAATAATAATATAAGAAAATAACAATTGAAATATTATTTCTGATTCACAAATCCCAGACCCACTGGTTTGGGGCGGTTTGTGGATTTTTGCCATCCCTAGAGTAGATCCAGATTGGATGGTGAATCAAAATCCCTTCACTATACTGTCCTTTGAGATGGATGGTGGAGATCCTGGATCTCCACACCCATCAATTTTTTTGTTTGTTTTTTCAATTTTCTTGTAATTTTGTTTATTATTAATATTATTATTTTTTGTAATTTGATCGTCACCATGAATATTTGAGATGGATGGTGGAGATCAATCTAAATATCTACTTATTTTTTATAATAATTTATTATTTTAAATTTATATTACTATTATTATTCTTTTTATATTATTATCATTTTATTATTTTACTATTATTATTTTACTATTTATTATTATTATTATTTAATTTTTAATTTTTAATTTTTGTTTTTGACATTATTAATACCCTTGTTATTGTAAATAAACACATGATATTTAGGAATATTTCAATAAAAAAGATAATTTAAATAATAATTCCCCTTATATAGTTTAAATATTCATATGGGTTCTATATTTAGGTTAGGGATATTTAAATAATAAGGATAATTTAAATCAATTTAATTTTTTCATTTCTCTTTTTATTTAATTTTCTTTATCAAAAAGTTTAGAATTTTATTATTATTTAACAGTCATTTAAATTTTAAATTTTAAATTTGATTTTTAAAATTTGGTCAGAAGGGTATTTATATCATATTATTATATAATTTCCGGTTTGATGCAATTGTGTATATAATAAGAGGAACTTAGTGCAATTTGTCATGATAGAAAATTTAACGGAGTTACAAATCCATCCGTTTTTATCAATTTATGAGAGTTTAAGGGGTTTAGTGCAAAAAAAAAAGTATAAGGCACAAAGTGCTACTTTCTGATAAGTTTATGGGCATTTGTAGCAATTAATCTTTTTTATTTATGAAATTATGATAGCTATTAGATGTATTCGACTATACTGGTTATTTAAACAACAAATTAAAGAAAGTTTAAATGATTGCTGATTTGGCTTCAAAGGAGGAAGTGGCCGTCCCATAAAAAAAGACGTCCAATAAAAAAGAAAAGCATTTGGGATCATATGAAATTACGAACAAATTAAACGAATTCTGTTGAAAGGTAAAATATATATATATTTTTTAAAGGAACAAGAACATAAAACCAAGCAAACGAATGCAGGTGAAAGGTAAAATTAACTTGTCTGAAAATATTTAAATAATTTGTGGCTGGGAAGCAGTGGTTACATAATGAAAGATGATTTGACCCAATGAAAATGGTGGAAGTTGGTACTCCGTTTGGATTTCCAAATTGGTTCATTGCGTGGTTTCCACTCTCTTTTTATTCCTCAGTTACATCCACGTATTTATGACGTCTGTGAGCTGTTGACTCCTCTTGCTTTTTATATAAGTTAAATAGTTTTAGGGGTCGTTTGTTTTTTTGTCTGAAGACTGAACAATCCTGAATTTTTTTGAAGACTGAATAGAGACTGAAATCTGAACTTAAATGATATGTTTTTTTTTTCTTCACATCTGAATGTATTGTCAACGCATTTGTTTTTTCAAAGTAAAATTGTCTAAAACTAAGTAATTTTACATGTATACCCATATTAAACAATTATACATATAATATGAACTAAAAACAATTTAAAAATAATAATTATATATGAACACATATGATCATGATCGTCTTCGATTGCAAATAAATTTCATTTTTATTAAGAAAATAAACGTTTTTTTTTAAATAAAAGGGGCTGCAGGAAAACTCACACAAAACACTCTAAAAAATAATATATAAATACATCACCCTAATATCATAATAAAGTATTGATATTAAACACCAATATAATTAGTGATTAGGGTTCTTTTTTATTTTTAAAGCTACTTAAAATAAGCAATATATTAAAATAAAGATTTATATACCATATATAATTATGATAAAATTGGAAATATGTTATATATGAGGGATAGTATCAGAAGAAAATATTTTGGATTGCATTCAATGCAATTCAGTGATTTGTAATTAAGTAAGTCAGAATTTTTTACTTTTTATTTAAAGTTGTTTTTTTGGTATTTTTAAGTTGTTTTAACACTTAAAAAAAACAAACGAAACAACTTAATAATTATGATTCAGACCCATTAAGTTTTAAGTGGAAAAAACAAACGACCCTTTAGTGTTTGAAAAATTCTTAAATTATATTGATAAGTAGATTTCATTGAACCTATTATTTATATAAAAAAAATTAAAATTAAAATTCATACAAATCGACGCGATTTTATCAAGGTCTTTATCAAAATTAAAATAAATAATCATATATGAGAGAACCACAAAATATATATATATATATATATATATATATATATATATATATATATATATAAACCGTACTCTATATAAATACTCTACAAACATCTTACACTATAATTGCATTCTTTATCAGCAATATGTATAATATTTATTCTAATTACAATCAATTTTATTTAAGACTTATTGTACCAATTTGTTGCAACTTGCAACAATTTTCTTACCAATTTTATTTTTCATCTCCAACTCATTAAACTAAATATTCCTATAAAATAAATATTCTTTTTTATTATTATTTCTGAACAAAAATAGTGTACCCTCGATCAACCACAAAGAATGAAACAATAAAAAATTGAAAAAAAAAAAAACCAATTTTACCCTAGAATCCTAGATCTACGATACTGTGTCTGATTTGACTCAACACCTTTGATAGAGGCAAATGATTATTTTATTTATTTATATTATTTTGACTCTATTTATTAAATAAAAAACATTATACTTATATACGTACATTTTGGGCGAGTTATTTTATATTAAATTATGTGTGTATATATATAGCTTGTGCTTTGAAGATATGTATGCTAGTTTTAAACATGCTGGTTATTAATTAGTACGTGTTGTGTGAGAGAGAGATTTCTCAAAAGCCATGAGAGTTGATCGATTGGAAATCACCAACGACCATATGATCTTCATTACAATCACCACCTTATTAGCCGTCGCCTTCATCGGGAGGCGCTTTTGGCAGAGGAACGGCCTGCAGGAGCTGACTTTCCGGCAGAATCCTAACAAAAACGACTCGGCGTTTTGCGCGGTGTGCCTTGACGAGATCACGGAGGGGGACAAGTTCCGGCGGCTGCCTGAATGCAAGCACTGCTTCCACGTGGAATGCATTGATGTGTGGTTCCAGTCACGGTCTACGTGTCCTCTTTGCCGGAACGACGTCGGTTTTGTTTGTGGTGGTCGTGGTAGTAACGAACAGAGAGAAGAAGTTGGCGTGCTCTTGTATTATTTGATTCGGTGTTCCAAGATTATCGTTACAATTATCGATAAAGTTCCTCCTCTCAATTTCGACTCTTCATTCTATCTTGCCCAAACCTCAACCTACTTCTTTTAGTATTACTTTTATTTTTTCTTATAATCCTTCATTTTTATCTTAATTACCTCTAATTTAAAAGTTGGGGGAGAAAAAACATGATCGAATAGATGAGATGAGATCGACTCAGTTATATGTCCGTTATATATACTTACTCTATAAAGTTGTAGATTTGAACTGTATTGCTTTCCCCAAAACCCTATTTTTTTACATGTCATACTTGTAACAAAAAAAAAACACGGTGGAATAACAATCTCATTTATTATGTTTGAGAGACTTATCACTAGTCGCCGCAACTTTCTGTCGTTGCCATCGGTTGTTACATGTAGGAATTGAAAAAATTAAATAAAAAGAAATAAAAAGAACCTTTTTATTGAATTTCATCTACCTTTTGATTGGTACTATACATATACACCTAACTATATACACTCAAGTCATACTATACACGTTATGTATAGTTGTAAAAAGTTAAAACAGTACCTAATTAAAAACTATAATACGAAACCTATTATTATTGGCTCCTACATCAATTTTTCTAGCAAACACAAAAACAGCATAAACAGTCGTCACTACTCACTACACATTTGTATATATTTAATAGAATTAATTACACCAAACTCCCTTATGAGGTTTGCTCTTTTACTTACGAAAACAATTTTACCGTTAATTGACACTCACCTCCCTTATCGTCAGTCAAACTTAACCGTTAATCAAGTTTTTAAGCGTTTAAAGGGTATTTTCGTCAATTGAATATTTTTTTTAAAGAAAAAATTGAATAATTTTTTTTTATATAAAAAAAGTAAACATGGAGATATATGTAATAAAAAAAATTACAAATAAAAAAACATTTTTACAAAAATAAATACATAGATTGATCTCCGCCGTACATTTTTATGTTTATTCTTTTAGTTTTAATCACTAGATGATTTCTTTTTTAATGTTTTCAGATTTATAAAAGCAAACAATTTTAATAACCAAATATGTGAAATCATTAGCTGTTGGGTTTTAAAAATACAGAAATGTATGAAAAAAAATACAAGGATAGATATATGCTCATATTAAAGATGACGGTGATTCTTATATGCTCAGATTAAATATGATGGTGAGAGCTCGTAGAAGGAAGAGGTTGAAATTCATTATGTGGCAATTTTTTTTTATTTTCTTTTTGTGATCGGTTGCGGTGAGGGTTGATTGGTAGATGAAGTAGATCTTTAGTAGTTTGAGATTTGTTGTCCTAAAGATCCGTGCTGGTGGATTTGTTGATGTAAATTTTCTGGGTTGATCGAACATTTTTTTTTTTAGGGTGTGATGTGAATTTTCTATATTTGGTATTAAAATTGTCTTGGTGTAGGTTGGAATCTCCATGGGAGAACCAGAGTTGTAGTGTTATCAGATGGAGATAAAATTTCCATGTTTTTAATCTTTATTTTTTATTTTTTTAAATCAATTTATTGAAGAAAAAAAATTATTTATTTCTTTGATATATATATATATATATATACACTACAAGAAAAAGGGGATTTCGTAGCAAAAAAATTTGTTGTAAAAGGTACATAATTTGTCACCAAATATTTTTCACAACTAATTTATTTTGGTCGACTATTAGTTGCGATAGGCTGGATAGTCATTTAGCTGCAGAAAGTTATGCAATCTGTCACTAACAGTTGTCAGGTAACAAAAATAATAGTTGCATATGATATTTTACAAAGAAAATTATTTGATACATTATACATTTTGCAACCAAAAAAATATAGTTTTATTTATGAATTTTTGTGGTACAAAGTTATTTAATTAGTGACTCATACGGATAAAATTTAATGAGAAAATACATTTCACAACAAATATTTTATTATCAATTGTAAGTTTATTCAAATTATGTAAAATTTAAGAATATATTTATTCCAGTCCCATATTTTGTAAATAAAAACTTCATACAATTTATTAATTTCACTAAAAATTTCTTACAACAATAGATCTTAATTTAAATATACAACATCTAAATAACATAAAATACAATGGAAATAATTTGAAAAAAAAAGCTGTGATAATTTGATAGGTTGATGTCTCGAGATTGATAAGTTGAAGCCTCTCTTGTGAATATCATGGGTATCATCAAAGAATAAAGTTACTTCATATGCTCAATTTGGCCATCCTCAAAAGTTGAGAAGTTGAATTCCCCCTAAAAAAAAAATCCATCATCTGTAGTTCAAATTAAAAAAAAATAAACGAGGACAAACATACAAACATATTATTATGTAAAACACGTCCAAGCAAAAAATTGAATCAGACAAATAAACCCAAAATAGTATAAAAGTAAGAAGAAATTAAACATTAAAAGATTAAAATCAACCAATATAGAATAGCAAAATTAACAAACAAAAGTCATACATTGTTTGATTTACTTGCAAGAAATGAGATAAGTAGGTAATATGGAGAAATTGTGTGGGTTACATATGAAGAAATGATAAGATAATTGAATTGTTTTTAATCTTACTAGAAGAAAACTTGAGAAAATAAGAGTAGTGCGGCCGTTTTTCACAAAAACAAATGAGAGTACAAGAGAAAAAGAAAACTAAAGAAGTGGGAGATAGGGTTTGTGTGGCTTCTACCTTAAAAAAATAATACTAGTATTTCAATTAGTTTAAAATTACTAAAAACTAGTGATAAACATTAGAGTATATTATTTTCCTTACTTGTTTCCCTCACTCACGTTTGCATTCAATTTATTTCCAAAAGAAAAATGTTTGCATTCAATTTTTTCCCCTTTTTCTTTTTCTTTTTTATCTTTTTTCCTTTTTTCCTTTTTTTACACCTTTTTTTCCTTTTCATATTTATCTCTTATTTTTTTATTTCTCTCTCTTAATTCTATTTTTTTTATTTCTCATTCTTAATGTTCCTGTTATAATTTGTATCCTTTTTTTTAATTTCCTTTTTTCATCCTATTTAGAACTTAAAACTATCTCTTGGTGGGGAGAATAATGCTAATTATTTTCTTCCTATTTAGCAACTAAACATATTGGATATAAAAAGGCTAATTTATTGACTAAAATTATAGTTGTTAATTTTTATACATTTGGACCCAAAATATCAAAATTTAGAAGGAAATAATGGCTCCTTTTTCGACTAAAACTATTAGTCGTAGAAATACTCATTGCCCAACCAATATTACATTTACCAATGATTCATTTTGCTTTCAAAATGTGTACTTGTGGAGGGAAAGTAAGGCGCCATAAAAATAATATCTAATCTGCAACTAAATCATATATAGTTGGCAAAACGGTTTTTTCATAACTAAATTCTTAGTCTCAAATCCTAAAAAATTGGTGGTAGAATGAATTGGATATATGAATTGTGATTTTACAACTAACATCTTATGACAGTTGCGAAAAATGACATTTTGTGACTATTTATTAAGTGGTCATAAAATGTTAGTCACTGAATATCAATTTTCTTGTAGTGATATTCTTTCTATTGTCAATTCAATCTGATATAAAATATATCAGTTCCTTGTATGTGGGTCATTGGATTGAAAAGATGCTTTGACTAGTGCATGCAGTAAAGTCAAAACATTTAAATTCAATGGCTCACATACAAAAAATGATTTGACAGGTGCATGCAGCCAAGTTCAAGCATTTAAATCCAATAGTTCACATGCAACGAACTGACATATCTTATAGTATTAATTTTTATATATATATATATAAATAGATTAAGAGCTTTTTTCCCTTAAATTTTTTTTCCCTTGTATTTTGGTTGCTCACATGCAACGAATTAATTTTTTTTTTTTTTTAGTTTTAACGGTCAGCATTCACACTTAACATAGGTAAGTTTCAATTTTTAATAAAATTGTTTTTAAATGTAAAAGGATAAACCTCAGGGGAGGTTGATGTAATTACCTGTATTTAAAATAAGCACATAATGCTTTAAATTATAATGTACAAATTATCTTGTTAGGAAGTTGAATCTAATTTGGCTATTGGATTTATAGATTTAATGATATTTATTTATCATTAATTAAGATAAATCCATCAGCGAAATAAATGTAACAGCTGATAACTTACAATGTACAAATGTATATAGGATGGTTTTTTTTTTTTTTTTGGTGATTTGGCGCGGGGGGGGGCGGGGGGGGGGGCGTGTGTAGGTGGGTGGGGGACCATGGAATAATGGCAGTCGGATGTAGAGTGAGTGAGTCATTGATTTGTTTAAATTATTAGTGAGACTTAGGCCACCAAACCCATTAATTGTGATCATTTGTGATGTGAGTGGAAGCTATATTGGGCATTGTTGTAATGTTTTTTTTTTTCCCCTTTTTTTCTGCGAGTTTGGTATACCCTCTATTTAATGAGAGACACGTCAAAGGAATACGCTGTTACCTC
The DNA here is from genome assembly GCA_033220585.1 of Dipteronia sinensis. Classification (NCBI taxonomy): domain Eukaryota; kingdom Viridiplantae; phylum Streptophyta; class Magnoliopsida; order Sapindales; family Sapindaceae; genus Dipteronia; species Dipteronia sinensis. The sequence goes on from CM065643.1 coordinate 54,175,319, forward strand.
TACTATCTTCTGTTGTAGAACAAAGATTTTGAACTACTCCTTGAATATATGGTAGTGTGGTGGTAGGTGTGGACCCATAATGGAATTCATGGTTTGGCTGAGAGTTGAGATGAGCTAGCTAGTTTGTTCAACCACCCAATTTCTAACTTTAAGCAATTTTATTATTGTTCTATCGGCGGTAGAAATGATCTTGTTGTTTTTGTCTATTTAATATTTACAAGTCCATGCATACAACTACACATGGGGTTGAATGTTTCTTTCAAATGTGATTTGGTAATTAAGCTATTTTTCCTGGTGATAATCGGCTAGCTAAGTAGTTAATTAATTAATGGTCAATCATTAAAGTGACAATTAGGGGCATTACAGTTGATATCACTAATAAGAACGCTTTATTTGTCTGCCAAGGGGCAAGCATATATAATAATGATCACCACAATCTTACTAGAAATATGAATTTGTTATATATAGAGAGAAGCCAAGTCTTAATTATTTATATAAATATAAATATATATGCCATAAGCAAATACATACATATAAATATGTATAAGTGGCGATAAATTATAAAAAGGCATACGATGATGATGATGATGATGATGATGATGATAATGAGGCATGAAGCTAATTTGGTGGCATTGGTGAAGCAACAAGCACCAGAGGGCGGAAGCCATGTCGAAGAGTGGCTTGCCAAACTTGGTCAATGTTGGAGATGGTGTTACCACACTCATGTGTATTCCATTTTTCCAAGGCATGTATTATCCCAGCTATACGCCACGCACTCATTACCATTCTTGGTAACCAATTCTGTTTCAACATCATCATCATATTATATACTTTAAATTCAAGAAATCATGCATCAGATTAAATTATTTAATGAGTTGAGCTAAGACTGACCTCACAAGAGTGCATGTTTTCTAAAGATGGAGGAATCAACATAGCCGGTGTGGTGTGGTAGAAGCAACCTTTGCGTAATTTTCTTGGAGGGAGTTGTGAGAAAGGAATAAATATTGTTCCTTTTGCTGCCTTTGATTGTTCCTCTTCCTTCAATTCATCTCCCACTAACCATATCTGCATATATCGTATTCAAAACGCTTAATATTTAAGCATGTATATATATATACAGTCATTAATTTCATTTCAAAATTGCTAATGCCAAATTGTGATGAACACAGTACATATATATATATATATATATTTACCTTGTGATCATAACTCGATGACAGGACCAAATTATTGTGAAAATCTTCAGTGAGACCTAGTTTAAGCTTCTCATAATCATTTTTGCATACTGCAGAAACCTAACAATACATTTGGATCAATAATCGATTGATGTTTAGAAAACATTGGTAGTATTAATTGGGGTTTAGATCGAGGTGATCACCTGGATGCCCATTTTGCAAAGAACAGAGGCAGTTGCGCAAGCGACCTTGGTGAGTTTGCCTCTAACCACCACTCGTGTGGTTCCTTTTGGTATGCTGTTCACCACTATTGCAGCTGCCAAGCTACTCCCATCCACCACCTTTATTTTCAGCTTTGGGTTTCTTTCAATATAAAGCTCTCCATTTTTATTTAGCTCCTCTCCCTGCAAATTTATTATATATATATATATATAATAAATGGATCGTGTTAACAATATTCTAAACGAGATAAAAACAAAATTACTCAAACTTAAAATTTTGATTTTATCTGATTTGTAACTTTAGATATCCACTTGCCTGATTCAGAAGACCGAGGCTAAGTACTTTAACTCCATTTTTATCAGCTTCTAATATGGCTTCTTCAATCAAGCTATTGATATCTTCTCTTCGCCAGTAAAAGTACTACCAAATATTATCAAGCATATACTTAAATTTATTAATACTCTTTTAGGGGAAAAAAACATTAATCATTGAAGTAAGAATAATTCTTACTTGGACAAGGTATCGTGGTAGCACCCAAGTGTGCAATTTGAATTTTTGGAAAGTGTTCCTCTCAGAAACAAAATGGTGGCCATAAAACCTAGTGAAGAAAACAGACCAGCAAGTGAAAGGCCACATCAGCCACAAGTGAGATTTTGATGTGAGGGGTTTTGAGGCCACTGAAGCAAAACCAATCCGAAGATGATAGATGGACTCTGGAGTTGTTAGATGGGTTAGATGTACCACATCAGGTGTTTCTTCTTCTCTTTTCAATGAGGTCTCATGTAGAGTATCCGAGCTTTTGTCCATTGTACCATATATGCAATCATAAATTGGCATAAACAGTGAGTAGTTGGTCCGGAATTGAGTGTGATGCAACGAGTGAAATCTGTAATCACCAATTAAATCATTTATCATAAAATTGTGTGCAGTAACAGTTGAAGATATATTATAATAGTTTTTCTTATATTTATGTATATACATATATATAAATTTAACGGTATCTATCTATCTATCAATATATATCTAGACCAGATATTTTTTTTAAAGTTTTTAACCATTGGTAGGATTTGAGCCGCTGACTTGAGAGTTATCTGCTCAAATCCCAAGTTTATCAATCTACCAGCTGAGTTATGCCTTTGGAGCATATTTATATATATTATTAGAACAAACTTTTTACTGTATTATAATGGAATTGAGAATTAAGAAAAATAAAAGATGTTTAAATTATTACTAGCTAAATCCCAAAATAAATGTGAATAAGATTTATGGGTCGTTTGTTTTTTTGTCTGAAAACTTAATAAGGACTGGAATCTGAACTTGAATGATATGTTTGTTTTTTTTTTTCTCATATCTGAATGTATTGTCAACACGTTTGTTTTTTAAAAGTAAAATTGTCTGAAACTAAATAATTTTACATTTATACCCATGTTAAACAATTATACATAAAAATAATTCAAAAATAATAATTATATATTATCTCATATAATCATGATCTTATTCTTCGATTATAAATAAACTTTATTTTTACTAAGAAAAGAAATGTTTTTTTTTTCAAAAAATAAAATGGACAACAGGAAAACTCATACAAAACACTCTAAAAAATAATAGATAAATACATTATCCTAATATCATAATAAAATATTAATATTAAACATCAATATGATAAGTGATTATGATTTTTTTTTTACTTTTAAAGCTATTTAAAATAAGCAATATATTAAAATAAATATTTCTATATCATATCTGATTATGATAAAATTGATAATATGTTATATATGGGGATAGTATCGGAAGAAAAGATTTTGGATTGCATTTAATGCAATTCAGTGATCTACAATTAAGTGAAAAGTCGGAATTTTTTAGTTTTTATTTTAAGTTATTTTTTGGTATTTTAAAGTTGTTTGACCACTTATAAAAACAAACAAAACAACTTAATAATTATGATTCAGGCCCATTAAATTTTAAGTTGAAAAAATAAATGACCCGTTAGATTTAAATTCATTTTGGGTAGTGTTAGGGTATAGATTAACAACTATAAAATAAAACTATTTATTGTACTTTTTGACTCAATCAATACAATAAATATATTTATGTAATAAATACTTTTTTATAATAATTATACAGTTAACATGTGCCACTACCCATTGATTATTTCTAAAATCAGATACACCAAAAAAAAAAACCCTACAATGATGATAGTGGTATGAGGGGACAAGGGCATGTTGCCAACCATATCAATTATATCGGCGTAATTGGGTTGTTGCACAAGTACATAATCATAGTTAATGAGCCTTTATATTTAGCAACATTAAAAGAATTTACGTGTAAGTGGCCACCATATGTTGCACATCAATATATTACTTTCGAAAGTCAAAGATTTATACGTACAGCATTTCGTGTAGGGTTGAGTGGTAAGTAAAACAATAATGAGCTTGAAATTAATTAAAGCATGAAACCGAACTTAAAAAGAGTAATAAAAGGATTAAGAATTCTTACGAGGGCGTGTACATAAGGTACTTGAGAGGTGGAAAAATGGAGAAGAGCCACTTTGGGACGAACTCAAAGTTACAGTGACCCATGTTGTTCATGAAGTCTATGAATAGAACGTAACCAGCGAAGGATGCTATGGAGGCGTTTCTCATCAGCAATGTTGTCACCAGTGGAATTGCAAACAGCGTGAAATACACTATGTGTTCTGCAAATGGATGAATCACAGCTGTACCCATGCAATAAATTCATTCATATGTTCATATCAAAAGCAACATTAACTTCATACACGTGTTTTTTTTTTAAAAAAAAAAAAACTTCATACACCGACAAAATAATAATTTCACGAACAACCGTACGTGAACATTATTAGAGGTCATTTAATTGCATTCAAGCTATATCAATTAACTTAGAAATTTGACTATATTACTTTAATATCCATACATATATTTACTTTGTCTAAATCTAAGGATTGTCATTTAATAGCAAATATTTAAGTTGATTAGTTGTTGATAGTGATCATTATAATATTAGTTGTACGTTGTGGGAACTTACAGGTAATGGGCTCGGTGACGATAGAAGAATGGTGATGAGAATGGTAGCGAGAGTAGAGAAAATGGTGGTGAAGTGCTCTGTGGAACCAGTAATAGAGGAACTCGACCGGACCAGAATGAAGCAACATTACAAGGATAATGCCATCTGTTCTCCACAGTGGAAGGTGATGAACATATATGCTAGGAAGTGTGGACATGCCTATATAAAACAAAATCCCATTGAACAACACCTGGTCATCCCTGCAATTTCTTCTCACAATTAGGGTTTTACAAATAAAATCCAGATCCCTAGCTAGCTAGCTATATAATATTGTAGTACTAGTTAATTACCAACTTCTTTCTCTGTCAACTTGGTCGAAATCGATGGCCTTGTCTAAGATCCTGTTGTTTCCTTTGGCTGTACGGTACCGAGAAAGAGAGATCCAAATCTGGTTGTGGAGCATCCTCAGTAGGAGAAATGGGAAAGTCAAGAAGTAACCAAGGTCTCGTTCACTTTCTTCATACACTGCATATGAGTATATGCTATGAACAGCCCACGGAGCCACGATCACGTACTGATTAATCATCATCAATAACAACAAAATTATTAGTCATGATATTATATAACAAATTAAACAATATTAAACTTGGGAATTAAGTAAAAAAGACGGTGATCATATATACCTTAAAGTTTCCAAGAGGCTTCCAGGGCCAATCAGTGAGAATTCCTGGTTTAGAAGCCATGCATATATGATATATGCACCAATTAAGCTAATAACTCTGAACAGTGTTTATATGCGAAAATGGAAATGCATGCATGTGGGTTTGAGAAATGAGAAGGGGAAGGGGTTTATATATAACACTAAAAGTGCTTCTCTCTTCTCTAGTAGTCTGTCTACATTAAAAGCAATTACATCTTCCGATTGTAACCCCCCAACGCTCCAAGGGCTACGTGTCAGCTTGATGGGCCTGAGACTGCACATGGAGGTTCCACTGTTAGCTAGTACTTGCATTTTGTTTATTGTCGTTTCCATAGCGATATTGGTCACTCTCATGACTTGTCGCACATTGTGTACAGTACTCGAGGCCACTCAATTTTTGTTTGCTGGCTTCTTAGTATACGTTTAATCAATGCAACCAATTAGTTTTTGCAGAACCATAGCTGGCTAACCATAGCCGTTTCATTCTGATATGGATTTTCATTTTGTTTTCATGTACGAACATATCCGGACCACTAACAATACATTGGAACAAATCGAAGGACACGTAAGCCCTATAGCATTTGGACAGATCGAACTCAGAAGAAGCTTACTTCAAAGTTCAAACCATGAAAAGTCATCAATACAACAAATGTAATTAGTACTTCAATTAATAAAATTATATCATGTTTGAATTGTACCTATTTTTTTTGGACATATACATGCATCTGAACTACTAATAAAGATCTATATATCAAAACAAAATAATTCGTTACCGTTCATCAATTTATTTCTATTAAACGCATTTTAATTGTATTTTGTACCAATTCTCTTTTTCTAAACAAACAAAATAAAAGAAAATAAATTGTGTAACTAACGTAGCTTTGAATTATTGGATGTTCTTTTAATATCCTCCTACCATTATTATTAAAATTAGGTGTAAAATTTAAGGATATATTTCAGTCACTATTTTGACTGTAGTCTGTTAATGATATTTAATATATATGTGTAGTATCATGCAGCCTGTGCTGATATTTAATATATATGTGTAGTATCATGCAGCCTGTGCTCTTAGGGCACATAGAGCGCAGGTTAACAACCATAAAATTATTATAAAAGGAAAACATTTTATATTGCATTGATTGAGTAAATAATTATTTCTTTTTTATGGTTATTAACATGTGCCCTTATAGTATCTCCAATGCATATATATATATATATATATATATATATATATTTAGAGAAAATTGAGTACCACATAGGATATATAGTTAAAAAGCTAGAAATGTTTTAATGTTTTCAATATTGTTTCCTTGTATTGTGTTTGCTTTTTCTTGCTCTGCTGCTGTCTTTGTATTTGCGTTCTTGGGGTTTTGATTTCTTTGATTTTGGTTTAGGGCCTGCCCGTTGCAGTGCTTCTGGTTTGTTTGTTTCCCTCCCCTGGAGATTGCTCTGTTTTTTGGCTTCTTTAGCCTTCAATATGTACCGTTTGCTGTTAAAACTATAAAAACTCTCTCCAATGCAATTATCTAACTTCAGTATGGAGATGATGTGACAAAAAAAAAAGTTAGAGAATATGGAGTTGAGGAACTTTCCTAAAAATACTGACTAGGATTTCTAACTCTTTTCACCAATAATATTAAAGCTCATTTAATTGAAAAAAAAATGTAATAATTGTTTTATTATGATTGGTCATAAAATGAATACATATTTGATTTTAGATAATTGTATTGGAGATGTGAATATGTATTTCTCTAAAAAAAAATTCAAAAGTAGACTCATAGTAAATAGAAATTCTATTGTAACACTATTTAAAAACTCAAAAATATATATTTACATTGGAGATGTTCTTATAGAACATGTTAACACTACCCTTTGTATATATATACGATATCAAAAATTCGTTGAGAGACATTGCTCTTACGTGGGATGCTAGCTAGGTTTTGGTACAATGGTATGTGTAGGGGGAGTTAATGCACACATAGTGTTATTAACTGACAACTATAACAGTGCTCGATCTAACATCGATATTTCTGATAAGGGTAATAAATTTACTCTAAAAGATCTGTAAAAATAATAATGTGATTGATCACTTTTGAACTACTTTCTTTCTATTTACGTATATATAGTAATTAAACAACCACTCCGATATATAATATTATATAGCTGTTGTCTAGCATTTGGGACTTGGGGAAAGATATAGAAATCCATCCATACTAGGCAAAAAATAGAATCAACTCGTATGTTTTGGAATTGCTACAATGCTACACACTTTTGAGTGGGGTCTTTGTACTACCAATTGCAGGTTTCATAATAATTAGGACTTCAATAATCCCCACCTACACATTTCAGCTTTATTCATTTAAAACTCTCAATTGACTGATGTTCAAAAAATAATAATTTAAAACTCTCTTTCCATCTTGCATATATTTACACCATTCAACAGAATTTGAATATATTTATGGCTACTGCAATTATGACTTGAGCAGGCGGCTCGAAGGTATCCAGGTTTAATGTAAAAATATATTAAATTAATTGTTAAAATAATTTATATTTTCTATTAAACATATTTATTATAAATTAAACATGTAAATTGAATACAAACGCATATTTCAACAAAGCACAATTTCATACAAATACAATACGGTACGATAAAGCACAAATCGACCCATTTCATTTAATATGAAGAGCTAAATATTTAATTAGTATTTAATATTTTTTTAATTTATAAATAAGCATTAAACAACACAAAACAAGGGCTGCATTTGGCACCCCAGAAAAGATCATACGGTTATTTTATAATATTGGTTAATATTATTAGCTTGGAGTATTGGACCAAAATATTTAATATTAAATTAAGTAAATTAAATAAGATTATCTAATTTATTTTCAATAGATAAAATACTAAAAATAAACTTTAGAAAAAATATTTAAAAGTATTTAATGAAAGATAAAATTGTAATTGGTTTTAAAGAAAGTTAGAAGAAGATAACAGTTCTTTCAAAAAAGAAAAAGAAAAAAGGAAGAAGATAAAAGAGGGTGAGAAAAATACAAAAGGCAGCAGCAATTTATAATCCCAGCCAAACCTGTGGAGAAAAGGCGGTTTATCGAATCTCATTCTCACTCACTTATTGTTATTTACTTTTTATCATTAGAAATATTTTCCTCCATATATTCTCACTCACTCACTTGGTCACTTGTCCAACTCCAACATGTTTCCTTTAGAACTTATTCATCAATGCAGTGCTGTGAATGGTAAATTAAGTGAGAATTCTATCGCATAAACAAGTTAGTTGGATCCACCTAAAACTAATTTAATTATTTTCCACCATTTGGAAACTGTTTTTATGATTAATTATTTTGATTTCTGTTCTCTTACCAAATCTGATACTTGTATTTCTTGGACTTAAATTTTTGTTTATCTTGTGGCTTGTTAATCTGAAATACGGTTTGAAAAATTCGGTGACACGTAAAAAAAACATAAAATTAATTAAATTATAATCAAAATAATATTTTTCTTTAGAAGGTTTTCACAATAGCCTCATGATGTACTTCACAAACCAGTAACCAATAGATTTAAAAGTTATAGTAATATAAAATCATTTGATATAGAAATGTCAAGTGAGTCGGTCCATTAATTCAAGATACAACATTAATTCATAAATATTCTCATCCGACATCAACTATGTATACATTCTGAGGCTTAAAAATTCACATGATTTGAATCGATTGATTTATTACTTTGAGAAAGATAAAGGACATGATATATAACTGTCATGGTTCAAGCAAGTGTTAAGAGTTACGTTGCATATATAACATAATTATAATTAAGAACCTAATACATATAAACTATAGGATAGATTTATTTTGGTGGAGTTGGAAAATTCAGGAGAGGTTGAAATCCATGTCGAAGAGTGGCTTGCCAAACTGTGTCAATGTTGGACATGGTGTAACCACACTCGTGCTCTTTCCATCCTTCTAAGGCATGCACAATCCCACCAATTCTCCATGCACTCATCACCCTCCTTGGCAACCAATTCTGTCACGTACATAATCGTATAATTATTCAATTAGCTAGTGAATTAATTAATTTCATTAGCTGGAAGACGAAATTGACGATGATCATGGGAAAGTAAATGACTGACCTCACAGGAATCGACATTCTCAAGAGATGGAGGAGCTGCCATTGCTGGTGTGAAGTGGTAGAAGCAGTCTTTGCGGAGTTTCTTCGGTGGGAATTGGGAGAAGGGAATGAATAATGTCCCTTTTCTTGCTTTCATCTGTTCTGCTTCTGTCAACCCCTCTCCCACCAACCATGTCTATCATAATTCATCCAAAATTACTGTTAAAACGAAGATTATATAGAACATATATAGGCCAAAAGGACATGTATATTATTGTAAATAATTTAGGGTTATTAAATATAGCTAATTACCTTTTGAGCAAAACTTTTTGAAAGGATCAAATTGCAAGCAGATTTGCTGTTGAATGATTTGTCAATCTTATCATGCTCATCCTCACGTACTGTCACAACCTATATACACCAGACACAATTTTCTTGCGTGGGTTCATTAGATTATAAATGGAGTACTACTTGCTAGATAGTTAGTTTATTACGTGATGTAGTTAGGCATGCAGCTGGCATTTTTAATTATATGTGTGTATCACTATATATGATTGTATTTGTAAATGGAGTTGTGACTTGTGAGTAGTCCAATTAAGCAAGGCTGTGACTTGTCATGAGTCTTTTTTTTTTTTTGTGTGAAAAGATAAACTTCAAGTGGTCCAATTAAGCAAGGCTGTGACTTGTCATGAGTTGGGTCCCTTATGGTTGTACTTGTAGACTAACTATCTAGCTAATACTCCATTTATTACGTGATATAGTTGTGTTCTTTGTTTCTGGCTTATTTGATCTCTAGTAAAATCTTTGCAGTTCAAAAGAAAATAAAGCAAGTCATTACCTGAAGGCCCTTTTGGCACAAAGCAAAAACAAGGGCATAAGCGACCTTGGTGAGTTTGCCTCTAAGCAGCACTTGTGTTGTTCCTTTTGGTATGCTGTTTACGATTACTGCGACTGCTAAACTTGTCCCATCCACCACCTTCATTTTCATCTCTGGCTTCCTTTGCACATACAACCCTCCATACTTGTTCAGCTCTTCCCCCTTGATATTTATATATATACATACAACATGTCATTCATTTGTTGGCCATTCATTTCTTTATTTTTTGTTAAACCCTAATTAAACAACAGCTTATATATTGATCATCATACTCACTTGATTCATGAGACCTAGACTCAGTACTTTAGCACCTTTTCCCTCTGCTTCTCGAATGGCTTCTTCGATCAAGCTATTGATGGATTCTCTTTGCCATTTCAACAAGTACTGCATTATTCACCAAATAATCGATTAGGGTAAGTTAGCTGATGATGATTCATATTAAATAAAAATAATGATATTTGTTTCTTACTTGAATACTGTATTTGGGTATGGCCCAAGTCTGTAACTTCAACTTGTCAAGACGATTCCTTTCAACAATAAAGGTGCGACCATATATCCAGGTAACCATCATGGACCACAGTGTGACTGGCCACATCAACCACATGTACCATTTTGATGATGATGTGTGGGGTTTGGCTGCCAACGAAGCAAATCCTAGCCGTAGATGATATATTGACTCTGGAGTTGTTAGATGGGTGAGATGCACCACATCAGGCAATTCCTCCTCTCTCTTTAGTGAAGTTTCGTAGAGTGTATCCGTAGATTTGTCCATTGTACCGTATAGCCAATCGTATAGAGGCATGAATAGTGAGTAATTTGTTCGAAACTGGGTATGATGTAGTGAATGGTACCTGTGCCATTCAGAATTTCCAATTATACGTTTTTTTTTTCAAGATTTCCATAACCCATTAATAAATTTAAATAATATATCTCAGAGAAGTGTACAGGACAAGTGTTCAAATTTAAAAATATCAGACTCAGAGAAGAAAAATAATTAAGAGAGCTTCAAGTCTTCAACCACCAGTACCGGCCAACACTTTATGGCTCGTTTTCAGACTTGGAGGGATATCGTACGATTTTTTATTTCTTTTTCAAATAAATTGAAAAGTTTACATATGGACAATCAGTTGTTGGAAAAGTGGTCCATTCTAAATTTTTTTTGAACAGCATTTATTATTTAAGAGGGTCAAACCCATAAGAACCAAACACACAGGGTAGGCGAAGCTGCCTGACAAGCCAACAGAACAGAAAAAAACAGGAGACCGAAACAGGGCCTAGGCAAACAAAACACCATCCGAACGAACCCAATCCACAGCCAGGAGGCAACCAGAGACCAAAGAAAAAACGACCCCAAAACTAAGACAGAAAACAGATATTTCCAAACAAAACATTAATTGATTTGATCAGGATTCAGGAGGTAAAAAATGTTTTACCCAAAACATATATGTCACCGTGTCAAAATAGACACAATGCTTCGTTGGTTCATGGGTGGATATTTTAATCTCATTAATTAGTTTATAAAATATAATCTCAATAGCTAACCCAATCTGTTCTAACAAATTAATTATCAACCTGATTCTGCATATTTAATTGGCATAACCACTATTATATTACCCAATAATTCACCCAAAATCAAATAATATTTGTTGATAAATTGGGTAATGGGTATGCAATAGTTATATTATGCATGTGATGAATATAGTAAATTTTGGCAGGTAAGGAGGAGTGATATATTTGTTAGATACAACTAAATTGCACTTGTTTAAATTAAATGCAATAACATGAGGAAGATCCCTCCAAGAATAATATGATGTGTACTCTTTCTTCTTTCTTTTAGTAAATGGGTAATGTTAACATGTACCCTTAGTAAATTATCTATCCATATCAAAGATTTAGTGCGCTGGCACTATAATTAAGGAATCATGAGGTGTATGTTGATAACCTAACTCAATCTTTTAATCAAATAATAAATTATTTAAAGAAGAGAATAATGCAGAATCCTAAATGGTTGGATTAGTACCATATTTAGATGCGTGTACACATAGAAATTATAATTAGTACTATAAAGAGTAGAGAGAGAGAGAGAGAGAGACATACGAAGGGGTGTAGATGAGGTACTTGAGAGGTGGAAAAATGGAGAAGAGCCATTTAGGAATGAGCTCGAAGTTGCAGTGACCCATGTTGTTCATGAAATCAATGTAAGTGAGGTACCCAGTAATCGATGCTATTGATAGAGTTCCAACAAGCATCGTTGTAACTATTGGTATTGAAAACAGTGTGAAGTATACTATGTGTTCCGCAAATGGATGAATCACAGCTGCCATAAACAAAAACTCATATTAGTACTTATTGGTTAATTTAAGAGATTATAGTACTTATTAAACATCAAACTATGAATAAAATCCTCATAAAGAGGAGTGCTAAATACACTCTCTCAACTCACTCTCCCTTCTCATTTTGATACTTGTCATATATTGGCTTTTTAAAAATAAATTTTAGAGTCATCATTAATGAATTACTTTTACATGTTATTTAAAATTCAAATCATCCACATATTTCCAAATTGCCCTTTTTTACACCAAATTGTCATTTCCAAATATGTGAGAAAAAATCTTCGAAGGTAAAATGAGGTTAATTATATTTATTAAATTTATTTTATTTTATTTTAAAAAGAAAATTAGCAAATATATTATTAACATTATTAAAGTTATTAAAATAAAATAAACATTTACATCTTACCTTTTTTAGTATATTTGAGTTTCGATATTATTAATGAAATTTAATTTTTTTAACTATAATTTTTCAAATCGAATAAAAATAATTACTTTATAAAATATGATGAACTTATGATATTATAGATAAAAACGATAATTTTTCAAGTATAAATTGTGTTTGTTATGATATTTTAGAAAATAAAAAAGAGGTATATAAAATAATAATATTATTAATATTTAAAAAAAAAACTATGACAGTTTGGTGTAAAGAAAATGGGCGACTATATGATGGTTTGAATTGTAAATAATTTGTTATAAGCAATTCATTAATGATGGCTCTAAAATTTATTTCAAAAAAGTAAACAATGGACAAGTATCAAAAGGATAAGAGAGAGTAGCTTGAGAGAGTGAGTTGATAGAGTGATTCTAACACTCCTCATGAATAAAATTAATCAATTATGGGTGCATGAGTCAGATCCTTAATTTGCTTGATATCGATGATATGTCAACAGTCAGTTTCCAATATTTACTCCCAATTTTCTTTAGTTGGTATGATATAATAAATAGCTTTAATTTACAGTTTTACACCCAAAAGATGGAAGAGCTAGCTAGGTACGTTATTGAGAAACAAAAATGAGATTACGGGATTCGAATAATATATATGCATGTTACGGTGCTAATTAAAAAGAAATTAAAGAAGTCTTACAGGTGATTGGCTCAGTGACGATAGAGGAATGGTGGTGAGAATGGTAGCGAGAGTAGAGATAATGATGGTGCAATGCTCGGTGAAACCAGTAGTAAAGGAACTCAACTGGACCGGCATGAAGAAGAATCATTAAAATGACACCATCTGTCGTCCAAATAGGGAGGTTTAATCCACCTGGAAGTGCATTGCCCAAAACGTATAACAGGATCCCACTGAATATTATCTGGTCATCCCTGCATTACATTTACAAATATATGTTATATGTATGAATCATATATGATCAATCACTACGTATTAATGCTGACCAGTTTCTTTCTCTGTCAACTTGGTCGAAGTCGATAGGCTTGTCGACGATCCTGTTGTTTCCTTTGGCTGTCCGGTAACGAGAAAGGCTGATCCAAATCTGGTTGTGAAGCATTCTCCATAGGAGAAGTGGGAATTTCAGAAAATCGGAGAGGTCCCTATCTTTCCCATCACTAACTATGAATGAGTAAGAACTTGGAATCACCCACGGAGCCAACACTATGTACTGCCATATCAAACAATTATATATTATTCAGAATATCACTCTATTAAATTTCTAATAAATACATGATCAAGTAGTGGAACTTAACAATTAATTCACATATTTGTATACTACTAGTAAATGGGCCCCGTGTAATTAACTTGTACACTATCAAGCATTATACTATATGCATTTTGTTTACGTACTTGATAATTAAAAATAAAATACATAGAATAAGAAGAAGAAGAAGAAGAAGAAGAAAAACCCTAATATGAAAAGCTAGCTAGCTAGCTCTTTCATGTGTACGTGCATGAGTCATGAGTGAGTGATTGAAAGAGACACAGAGAGAAAATGGAGGTGATAAGTTGAGAAAACCTTGAAGTTCCCAAGTGGCGCCCATGGCCAATCAGTGAGAATCCCTGGTTTAGAAGCCATGTTTCTTTTTTCTTTGGTGTGCAAAACCTGCAAATGGGAGGTCTTCTTATATAATGGTTGCACCTTACAATGATATGCAAATGGAGGTGTTTTTGTGTATCTCCCACTTGATCTATGCCACGTGTTGCTAATCAGCTAACGTCGAGCTTGTGAAAAAAATATTTACAATCAATGCCGCGCTATGTGTATCGTTCAAAAGATTTAACGTAATTTTGTAAAAGTAGAAACGCATGACATGACAAATCAATAATTTTTTTTCATATGTATACCAAAACAAGCCAACACTGCGCTGCTATTGTTAAGTTAAATAATGATAATTGTTTAGTGCAATCTCATTGGAACAGTCTCATCAAATAGCAATGAGACCGTCCCATTAAAGATTTTCATTGTGATAAGATATTTATAAGACCCGCCACTTCAATGCCGCGCTATGTATACCAATCAAAAGATTCCACACAATTTTGTAATAATAGAAATGCATGACATGACAAATCAATTAATTTATCTACCAAAACAAGCCAACATGGAGGAATTGCCTAGTATCTATACTCTAGACTCTAGAGGTTATACAAAGGAGAAATATATATAGTTTGAATTCATCCATTTACTGTCCTCAACCGCTTCCGCTGCTGTGTCATTAAGTTGTAGAATCATAATGTGTCATCACTTTTTTGTGTTCGGCTTTTCTGTCTAACTTGTGCAAGAAAATATGATGTCTATGAGGGTCATGCAAAACCAAAACCAGCTGTGTCCGGCCACATATATATTATTATTATTATTTCATTTTTAATTTTTATCATCAGAAATATTTTCCTCCATATATTCATGACTTACTTGTACAACTCCAACATGATTTCCTTCAGACTGTCATAAATGCAATGCTGTGAATGAGAAACTCAGAATTCAATTGCATGTGAAAGTTAGTTGCAGGATCGACCTAAATCTTTATTTCTTTTCCACCATTTGGAAACTGTTTTTATCAACCATTTTCATTTCTCACTAGCCAAATCTGATACATGTATTTCTTGGACTTGTAAATGATTTCTTTTCTTTTTTTCTTTATCTTGTAGCTTGTTAATTAATCTGAAATTATACGGATCTGAAAATTTTGGTGACAAACATTAAAAACATTATATTAATTAACTTATAATATTAAATTCTTTTGATCTTACAATGAGAACTATCGATCATATGTGTGGTTCAAATGACTATGAAAATTAAAATCAAAATAATATCATAATTCATAAATACTACTTTCAGTCGTATATAAGCTGTCATCTCTAATGGGTGTACGTTGAAATTTAAAGACACCACCCACTGAAAATATAATGCGTGAACAACTAGAATTAGTTTCTTGAGAATATCACACGGTCTACCCGGTGTCCTGGTCTATTAAAAAAAAACAGAAAAGAAAAAGGTAAATATCACATGGTTATTTAATGAAGTGTCGACCTATAGGCTATAGCTACTTAATTTCCTAAAGTGGGACCCAACTTTTCATTACTATATCTGTTGAAAAAAGTATATGTTTTCACTATGGCTTAAATGATCTATCATAGGTCATTATTTTAGTGGGATATTATTATTTGAGTTTTTATATATTTTTTAATTATCTCTTTTTTATTCATTTATTTTTTTTTTACTGGATTGAATCATATATTTTTAAAAATCACTCAATTTGACCCTTCTGATCAGAATTTTGACGGTCAACTGTTGTAGAAAATGCTAAATAACATTTTTACCCTTGACTTTAAAATCAAAATAAAATTAAAATTAAACTTTTTATTTTCTTAATTTTATTTATAATTACATATTAATTTTAATTCTTTTTTAAAAAGGAAAAGAAATATAAAAATTATTTTCATATATTCAAACCCAAATCTAAATTCAAACTCAGCCACCACCCAAATTCGAAATCAACCACCACACCAAGCCTATACTCGAACCCAACCACCACCTTAAATTCGAATCTAGCCACCAAGCCCATACTTGCAATCAACAACCATACCAAACCCAAACCTAAATTTGAAATCAATAACAGCCATAGCCACCACCATACAACAGCCTGAAACTTAAATCCAAGCAACCCATAAATGAAACCTAGAAATTTATCAAAAAAATCCAAAAAAATTTATCAAAACACCAGCCAACCGCCCAACCTCACCACCGAAACCAATCTTCAGCCACCAAACCACCACCATCAACCTAGAAAACTCTTCAAACCCAAAAAAACACATCAAACCACCACCGCCATTCCTAAATCCATGCACCGATGGGGACCAAACAAAGCCCAAACCCAAACACAACACCCAATGTTCCTAAAATCAGCTCATGTCGGTTAAAACCCAATTCTAATTCTAACCAAATATGGGTTCCTTTTGGTTCGAACCCAGTTCTAGTTCGAACCAGATCTTGGTTCGTTTCGCGACCACTGGGGGATATGGATTCTAGTCATGGAGGTTAGAGAGAGACCTAGAAAGGAGAGAGAGACTGAGAAAGAAGAGAGAGGGATGTGTTTATAAAAAGATCGAGCAAGAGAGAGATGGGTTTTGGATTTATAGAGAGATCGAGAGAGAGATAGAGAGAATGTGCACGAGAAAAATAGAGATGATTAAATCTAGTGTAAAACAAATCAATCAAAACGGTAAAAAAGTCTAAACGATAAATCTCTTGTAACAAGAGCAGGAGTTGGCTGCTATCGTTGCATTTTTTTGGTTCATGACCTATTTTGTTGGTGTGTGACCTTTTTATGGGTTGGCTTCTTGGCTGTTGTATGGGTCTTATTATTAGGTTTTTTTTGTTTTATTTTGTTTGTGTGGTTTTGGGTGTCTTGTTGTAGGCCTCTGGTAGGGTGTTTTTGTGCCTTTACTAGTTGTTGTCTGTGTTGCATGGTGTGGCTTTTGTGCCATGGCCTAGTTTGACCGCTTTAATAAACTCTTGCATTTTCTTAAATAAATAAAAACAAGAACAAGAGCAATACAAAATTAAGGACATATAAAACTCTATAAATCTTAAGCCAAAGAATGACCATGAGAAGTTAAGCAATCAGCCACTGCATTTCCTTCATGATAAATATGAGAGACATGAACACTCATTGAAGAGAGGTAATAAAGACAACGCCGCCAAGAAGAAGAAAACTTCCAAGAACATCCACTGAACGAGAAGAAATAAGAGAGACCAGATATGTAGAATCACATTCAATCCAAAGAGAGTGCCAACCATAAACATGAGCAAATTCAATGGTTTTGATAACTACCAATAATTTTGCTTCAAAAGCAAACATAACCCTTATGGCAAAGGAAAACAACCTTTAATAAACCCGCGACAATTATGAAATATACCACCACAGCTTGAAGGTTCTGGTTAGCCAATAGAAGAACCGTCGGTGTTCACCTTTATCCAACCTGGAGGAGGGGATCGCCAGAAAACCTCTAAAATCTTAGGAGCTTTACAAAGACGATGAACCACTTGAAGACGCCTAAGAAGCAAGAATTCAGATTGTGAATTATACATTCCACCAGTAATCAAATGATTAGAATCTCGAATAACTGAGTGACCATAAGCAATAGTAGAGACAATTGGGATCATGTGCTTCTTAAAAATTATTTGATTTCGCACATACCAAATTGCCCATAAAATATGAACCATTGTAGAAAGCCATAAAGTTCGTATTTGTGGACTAGTATTCCAATTAAGAGCTGACAATAAAAAATCAAGAGACACATGAAAAAGTCTCGAAAAATAACATCAAAGACCTCTCTAGTTAGCATACGGACGTCGAAGAAAAAGATGAGTTGAAGTTTCAGATGTTGTATAACAAAATCAACAAGAAGCTAAGGCGATGCAAAAACCTGACTAACTAAGATGGTCTTCAATTGGGAGACGATTGTGAAAAATCCGCCACATCAAAGTTGATCTAGAAGGAGGAATAAATAATTTTCAAATTTTTGCCACAAGGAACAACAACATAATGCCCTTTAAAGTACTGATAAGCATCCTTAGACGACGTTTTACCATAAGAAGAGCAAGATCAAATCAAAGTATCCACACTATTAAAGCAATCACCACCCGAGAAATTTCTTTGCAAAAATCTGACAAAATTAGCTAATTATGAGCATCTCCTTACAAACTAGATTGAAATGTACATTTAAATTTATAATTTCATAATTGTATTAATACCGGTAAAAGGAGTTTACTAACTGTTCATGTAATGACTTCAATTAGTGATTTCTTTATTTAATTATTAGAAAGTTTATAGAGTTCATTTTTGCTCACCCACCCTTTAAGAGGGGTGAGCATTACCTCCATTTCCATTGGATGACAAGTGTCCAAAAATTAACCATGGGTTAACAAATATTGCTCTACCAATTTTATGCTTCTGTTCAAAAAATACCCACAGCCACACGGCCCACACCCACCATTAACATGTACACAAATCAGCACCCATACCATCATCTAAAAACATTGTCTTCTCTAGAAAACTAAACTCAAAATTGAAACATAAAAAGGGAAATAAATTGGAAATTGGAATCACCATTAATCAGTTAATCACCATCACCCACAACATCATCTAAAAACTTTGTCTTCTCCAGAAAACTAAACCCAAAATTGAAACACAAAAAAAAAATTAATTGGAATCACCATTAATCTGTTCATCACCATCGCCCACAACATCAACTAAAAATATTATTTTCTCCATAAAACTAAACCCAAAATTGAAACAAAAGAAAATATTTGAAATTGGAATCACCATTGTCTGTTCATCACCATCAACACCCAAATCACCATCTCCAGCAATCAATGCCCACACCCACATCAACAAACCACCAGAAATCGAACCCACTCCAACACCAACACCCATTCGATCACCACCACCCCACCATCAACAACCCTACCATGACTCAAATCTGCACCAGAAGCCACCCAAATCAACCTTTGACAGTTGAAGAGATCGGCACCAGTAGAGGGAAGATCGCAACATTTGAAGAAGAAGAAGAAGACAATGGTGGTGTGATGACAGAAGATCGCCGCTAGAGGAGACCGCCGGAGTTGGTGCCACCTAAGAAGACCACCGGAGAGAGAAGTCGCTAGAGAGAATACGATGAGAATTTTATTTCTGATTTATGTTTTTTTTTAATATTGCTTGTTTGTAATTTTAATACTTGTAAAAAAAATAATTTAAGTTATTTTATAAATTTACCTATTTTCCCTTATTTATTTATTGAAATTTCTAACTGATATAGTGTTAGCTAACCCCTGGTTAACTTTTAAACACTTGTCATCTAATGGAAAAGGAGGTAATGCTCACCCCCTTTGAAGGAGGGTGAACAAAAATGAACTAAAGTTTATATATATGTATATATACACACTTGAATGACTGATATACTTTAATATAATATTCAATAAATAGATGAAACGATTTGATAGTTTAATATATAATAAAGGGAAAATTGCACTAAAGTACCTTAACCTTTGTTAAAAATGCAACTAGAATGCACTTTTTCCAAAATAACAGTCTAGTACCCTAAACCAAACGGTTGGCCGTTTGAGTTAACTGGACTTCTTATGTAATTAGGGTAATAAGGTCATTCTGCATTTAAAAGAAATCGTAGAAATAAAATCTTTAAATATTTTCTTAAAATAAAAACTGGGTAAAAAGTAAATTTTTTTTTTAACAAAACACTAGAGATTTGGTTCCTAGATATTTAATTGGAACAATATCTCTCTCCGTCATCTTCTCTCATTCGTTTTCAGAGCAAAAGTCTTCTCTATTTTATTTTTCTCTTCCATGGCAACCTCATAAGAGAAACCGATAAGCCTTTCAAATCGTCTCCATTACGAGAAGAAGACAACAGTTTTGAAGACTATGAAGAGGGGTTGAGATTCAATTGTTGTTGTGTTTTCAGGAGCTCTGTTTTCGGTGGAAGAAAATGAACAACAACAGCAGAGGAAACACACATTAGACTAGATGGATTCACTCAACTCAAACTCTTTTTTTTCCCTTTGGTGATGTTGAACTGTTTTTATTAGTGATGTGTGTAATTTGAGTGAAGAATATAGGTTTGTAGAGAGACTTTGTGTTTAAAGAGATTTTGTGTGTGGGTGCCTATAAGGTGTTTGATGATTTGGGTGAGAGAAGTGAAAGAGAGGGAAGAAGAAGTGGGTCACTAAAAATCTAAAATAGATGTGCAACATATCGAGAAAATTTGCAAATGGTATTAAAGTTTGTTGAAGAACACTTGCAGGTAATTATTTGATGTAGAAGAAGTCTGTCATTTTTTTTTTCTTCTAAATAATCACCTGCATTGATATTAAATTTTGTTTATGAACACTAAAATAAATTCTGTCGTTTTTTTTTCTAAATTTTTTATTTTGTTCTGATTTTTTTTTTGGTTTTTTTAATTAATTAAATTTAAAACTTTATTTTTTGTTTTTAAATTTATTTTCCGATTTTTTTTATTTTTTAATTATAATAATAATGAAAAATTGGTTGATTAGGGGTATTTGTGACAATTCAGAAAATTTGATGGGTCAACTATTATCTTTAACGGTCAACCGTTTGGTCAAAGGTACTAATCTTTTCTTTTGATAAAAATGCGATCTGGCTGCAATTGTTGCAAAGGTTAGGATACTTTAGTGCAATTTTCCCTACAATAAATGGATGAAATCACCATTGAATACGATTTGATCGTAAAAAACGTTAAATATTAAATATACGAATGTTTCAAATTTTAAGTGGTTGTATTGCCATACACGTTGGTGGTATATAAAAATAAATGGACTGATTCAGATAAAAATAAGGAGAACAAACCAGGCAGTGAGTGAATACATTTTCGAAAAGGAATAATGTTTTATAGATAGCAGTTGAAGAATTGCATTCAATTGGTTGTTGACATACACGTATCGAAACTTGCCACTCGTCAAATTAACATGCCTTTGTACTACAAGTTGGCAGAATAGTTTTTTTATTTTGTTTTTGACATGAGTTGGTAGAATAGTTAACTGTATCATAAATCATAATCATATATAATCAATTAACGAGGCAACAACTATATACTAGGTAAGAAATACTTGTCACCTGCACATAATCAATCAATCAAATTAACATATTCTTATTGTTTGGGAAAATTGCATAAACTTTCTATGAGTTTAACCAATATTGCACTTATATGCAACTTTTGTTAAAATCGCACATAATTCTCATGTTTTTTACTGACTAATTGTTTGACTAATCTTAAAATTTAAAATGATTAAATTATCACTGAATTAATTATTTTATTATAATAATTATTATATATGAGGATTTTATTATAATACAATTAATTAACAAACTATTTTTTTATTTAATTTTTTTAAAAGAAAAATAAAAACAAATTGATAAAAAATATTTTTTAAATAAAAATGGTTAGTTAATTAATTAAATTCTATTTGTAATAAAATTCCTAACCATTTTAAAAAAGGTTAGTTAATTACTTTTATTATAAGAAAATCCTCAAATTTAATAATAATTATAATAAAATAATTAATTTATGGGTAATTTAGTCATTTTAAATCTTAAAGCTAGCCAAACAACTAGTCAATGAAAAGCAGGAGAAGTATGTACAATTTTGACAAAAGTTGCATATGAGTGCAATATTGATTAAACTCATGGGAAGTTTGTACAATTTGCCCTTATTGTTTTAATTTCACTTTGACCCATAAAAAGGTCATGCTAATATTGCTAGATAAAACAAATTATGTTTTTTACATTTAAATTAATAAATAATAAATTCTTTGCAATTTTTTAAAATATTATACTATTGCATAAATTCAGGGTTTTTTTTAAGGAGAGAAAACTCGAACCCACAACCTCATGGTACAGGTATGAAAGATTTACCACTAGATCAACTTCATATCATCTAGTATTGTTAATCGATAGTAGTCAAATATACTGCTATTTTGATTATTATTATAATTATTATCATACTATTAGAAAACAAATTAAAACAGTAGATATAATATCAAGTGTATCATAGAATCTGAGTAGGTGCATATGTCAACATAGCGGCAAATATGTTGATATTAATAAGACGGTGTTGACTGTTGATGAAGTTGCTAGCTGGTTGGTGATCATACATAAACATCCACCATATTCATAAAATCGTATACAGGTAATTTACACACACTAAAAACAAGAAACAGTTCCTCGTGGAAGGGATTTATAAATGAATTTGAATGTACATGTATATATATTTAAGTGAGGCAAGAGCTGGTCTGCTATTGAAAACGGCCAAGGTATTTTACATAAATGGTTGCTTATTCGACAAATCTCAATCATCTTATTACACATCATTTAATATTTTTTACAGGGGCGATACTAGCTAGGTTAATTTCGATCTAATATATATGGATTGATTAAGTTGACAAATAATTAAATATGAGATTGGATGAAACAATTAAATCAAATTCAATCTAACCTTAAACTGAATTTCTATCATGTGCCATTTCAATTAATCTTTGTAAAATTAATTAAAAATCTACCTAATCCATTAAAATACGAATAAGAATAAAGTTAACCAGAATATCTAATAGTAATAGTAATAGTAATAGTTAGTTTTGTCTTTTTAAAAAACTAATACAATAGTAATAGTATTAATCAGTTGATGATTTGACCAAATTTCCAGTTAACCAATCCAATTAAAATAAAAAATTGAACAGAGTTGGATTGGGCCAGTACTTAACTTATAGGCCCAAGAAGGATTTAAACTAATTTAAGGGGCCTATTTAAAAAAAATGCAAAGGGTGTGCATTCGTCACTATTAATTTTCGCGGGAAAGAGAAAATACAAAAAGGCGCTAAAATCTCATAACCCTAAATCCCTAATCTGTTGGGCAAACCAGAGATTCAACATTTTGGCCGCGTTTAATCCAATTTCACTGTAAGTTTGCCTGTTCAGTTACAATATTTGTTTTCTCGATTTTATGATTCACCTATAGTGTTCGAATTGGCATGCAATATATCTTGGCTGCTTGGTTGATGAGAAAATGCCGCTAAGGAGGATTTGAATTTTCTTTTGGGCAGCTTGTGGTAGCTGATTCATAGTTTTTTCTTTCTTTCGAATACCTAGGGTTTGTGATTTGACTGAATTTGTGCTCTTCAATTACCTAGGGTTTTGAAGATTCTTGAAGGGTTTGTGATTGACGTCATTTACTTCTTCTTCACAACCTTTCTTGTTTTGTTATTGATTGAAGCTGTGTTAATCTCTCTCTCTCTCTCTCTCTCTCTATTTATTTTTCAACAGTGAAACACATTCTTGTTGGTTAGGGCGAATCATGGAACAACCACATTCAGGCCGCAGAGGCGCAGAAGCAGTGTTGAATCTCCAACCTGGCTCCTCAATTTCCGTTGCACATCACCCTCTCTTTGGCCCTCATGATGATCTTATCCTTCTCGAGCTTGATGAGAAGCTCCTTCCTCATATCCTCCACCAAAGGTGAGCAAGAACTTGAAATTCTGAATTCATAGGAGAATATTGCACTATCGTATTTGATATTCAACTTTCTGTTAATTTTTCTTTTTCTTCCTTCTTAGGGTAACCTTAAGAGGACAACCTGATGAAGATGCAGTTCTTTGCACGCCATCGAAAACTTATGGCATCAAGTTTGTTGGAAATTCTAATTCTGTATTCCTTATACCCCCATCAGATCATTCAATTTTGTGTGAAGCTTCAGAAGATCATAATGGGAAAGGTCATATCCAGCAAGCTAGTGCGTCTGTTATTAAAGTTGCTCCTGGTAGCATGGAGCTTGTTGAAGTTGCTCCCAGACTGGACAAACTCAGATTGCTTCTGTCAGAGAATCCTTACAGATCTGGAGAGGCGTTACAATTTGAGGATGTGGATGGAATGGAGAAATGTATAACAGGATTGTATACATGGGATGATCTTGTTGACAAGGTTCAGGCTAGTGATGAGGAATTGAGGACCGGGTTAATGGCCTTTTCAGCAGTAGAGATAAATGGGTATTGGAGAATCGTGGATGAGGAATATATGGGCAAACTTCTGATGGCGCTTTTCCCCAGTTCTGTGTTGAATGACTGGTCACTAAATGCACTTAATGAAGATGAAGTTGTGGGTGCACTTGTACAAGACGGCTTTCCGCAGAAACTAGCGCACCATTGTTTGTCTGTTTACGGGAGCAAGGTGGGTGAAGGTGTGAACGGAAGTTGTTTGTGGAGCCTTGATGAGAGGCGAGTGTGTGTGCATTTTGCTCGAGAAATCTTGAGGAGAGGCAAGAGAAAAATGGAGAGTTTGATGGAAGAGTGGAGGCGTAAGATTCCAGAAGGGATGCAGGCAAGTTTTGATATGCTGGAAGGCGAAGTTTTGACAGAGAAGCTTGGTGTCGACTTGTGGGTTCGTGCCTTTAGTGTTTCAGCTTTGCCTTTGACTCCTGCTGAACGTTTTTCCGTCCTCTTCAAAGAGCGGGCAAAATGGGAGTGGAAAGATTTACAACCCTACATCAGGTTTCGTTCTGCTACTTGTTATTTTTCTCCTCTTTTGCTGCATTCTTGTCAGATCCAAATACAGCTTAACATATCTTATTGGAACTGAATTTTTAGGGATCTAAAGGTACCCGGTCTTTCTCTGGAAGGTTTGCTTCTCAAGTACACTCGAAGAATACAACCAACCCTTGATGCAGAACCTATATTTAGTGCAAGATAGTGGGAAACTATCCATTGGCTTTTTAAGGTGTCATTTTTGTTACCTCACTGAGTTTAAGTGGATGAAGTAATGATGGAATTTCTTTAAAATGTAACATTTTGAGCTATCTTCTTATTTATATATTCCATTATGATTCAAGATCCATTTGTGTATTTGGAGGGATCGATTTCGAGGTTGTGCACAGGTATTCTTGATCATCCCCTAGTGACTTGTTTGGTTTCATTTTGCAAAGTTGTTCTTTAAAATTAAATCTGCAGAATAAAAATGAGAAATTGAAATTGATGTTCTTAAGATTCACGAATTTGTGTTTAATAATGTATTGTAATGAAAAATACCAATAAAGATGAATTTGGTATTAATATTTTGGAGAAACGCTAGCAGAGTTCTGTTCTCTAAGTCTGTTTTGTTTTTTTGTTTTTAGTTGTTTTTTTTTATCTTACTTTAAAATATATATATATATATATATATATATATAATAATGAATGCATCTTTAAATATTTTTGGATTTATAAAAGAGAAAATCGATTACAAAGGCTAGTGGTCCCAGAGTGAGACCTTTTAAATATACAAAGCCTTGAGAAATTGAGCCTTGAGAAAATCGGCCGTCCAAACAGATAATTGGATACAGAACAATGGGAATAGGTTTTTATTCGGGGAAATGAGAAATCCAAAAAGAAATGCAGATAGGGAAGAGAAGAGAAATCATTTACGTTCCTTTTCCTTGTCTTTTCCTTTTCTTCAACCAAAGGGGCCAACTTGGTATGTCAACCTCAGACATTAATAAGTAAATGTGACCTACAGTGGTAGTTGTGTCATTGTCTGCAATATATTATGAGTGAAGAA
Source organism: Dipteronia sinensis (assembly GCA_033220585.1). Lineage (NCBI taxonomy): Eukaryota > Viridiplantae > Streptophyta > Magnoliopsida > Sapindales > Sapindaceae > Dipteronia > Dipteronia sinensis. The sequence goes on from CM065643.1 coordinate 54,201,336, forward strand.
AGGTGGTTGGCTCAAAGAACGCAGAAAATAATGGGAATTGTTCTATGAGATTTATATTTACTTTTAATCTGAAAATTGTATAGTGAGTAATTTGGCTACTATAAATTGATTGATGATTCTATATCATCAAAGTATTCTGAGAACGGTCTAATATGAAGAATGGTTTCAGAAATGAAAAGTGAAACAACAATGGAAAATGCACAATTTATTATATCTCCTCTCTAACTGAAAGTTCACTTAAAGTTTTAACTTATCCGATGGTTATGGTTAAATTTGCCGAAAGAGTAAACTTGATGTATTGGACATCCTTCTACAGTCACTGTCATTACTTGTTTAGGTTCACCTTGATGAATCGTACAAAAATAAGAGAGGTTGCTTAGAGGTAAATGGCAGATGAAGGATATGTTCATTAATTGAATTTAAGATGTTGATATGACATTCTCTTGTATTCAATTAGTTTACGAGATTTGTACTTTTTAAAGTAGTATCTATATAGTGTCATGATTTTTCTGTTATATATCATCCATCAGTTAGATAATCTGCTCCAGAAAAAAATATTATAAATATTTGAAATCTATGATTCTAGTAGTGTGTCCAGAAATCAGGGGTTTCAGAGGTAAGTGAACTTAGTATGTACCATATAACTCAGAGCTTTTAATTGAACAATATTTATTTTTCTTAGGAATGATACTCATGGCAGCATAGCCATATGGCGTTTTAAGCTATTTATGTTTACATACATTTATTTGGTATTACATTTTATTGCCTAATGAAAGTCTCTTTATAGCGTTTTAAAGGAATAATTTATAAAACTTGTTCACTTGTTTCTAGCAGCAGAAAATTCAATCATTTTTGTGAAGTCTTATAATGGAGTTCCTTGATTTGTTTTTTACTGCATTGATGCCGGTTTTGAAAGTACTGTTGGTTACGGCTGTTGGCTTGTTCCTTGCAACAGAGCGTGTCAATCTTTTTGGGGCAAATGCAAGGCAACATCTGAATGGTGTACGGTACTACTTTTAAGTTTACATTTATATATAGTTATTTAGCATAAGGCATTTTTGATTAACCAATCTGTAGTTCAAGTTGTGTATGGGTCACTTGATTTGTATGAGAAGCAATCATCTGCTTCTCTCTGTAGTGTTAGTAATGTCTGTTTGATCTAACAGTATTTCCCACCATTCATAAGGTAGGTTTGCAGAGTGGCCATCATTGTTGCGAAATAGTCTCCAAACCCTTGCATTGTACATGTTTTCTTTTCCTTATTGCTTTTTCACATAGTAAAATGTAGCTCTAAAATAGTTTTTTTTTTTTTTTTTTTTTTTTTTTTTTGTAACAATGAGAAAGGTGGAAACATGACATTGAAATATTCTTGTAATTTCTTTTAGATAATTATTGTGTAATTAAAGCCACATACATGTTGAAAGGAATTTCTTAGCACGTGACCAAATATCTTAGAAAACAGTAGAATAAATAAGAGAAGGAAATGCGATGTTAGCTACTTCAGCTGGTATCTAAAATAAAATCCCAGGCTGGGGGGCCAATAAAAGAAAAAATAGGAGAAGGTTCACTATAAAAATGGAGAGTTGGTACTTGACTACTTCACTAGGTATTCTTTTTGAAGGCAATGGTTCACTTAGCTCTACTAAAATAGAGCACTCATTTTTCTATATTTATGGCTGTTTAATTCTACGTTTTAAGTACATGAATAACAATTGGCATATTAAGCAAGCTGCTCTTGGTAATGTAGCATTGTACTAATATGTGAAAAAGGCTCAGCCTTTTGTGTTGAAATATGCAAAATTTACACATTTTACACTCGTGACAGATATTAAAGCCATGGTAACTTTTGTACTGATTGAGAGGACTCTATTGATCTGTGTATATTTATTTTCCTTAATTCTCTCACATATATACTCGTCTCTGTTTTATTTTTCCGTGTAAACATGAGGGATTAACAAAAATGCATGTCTGCAAACAGTTGGTATTTTATGTGTTATTTCCTGCGCTCATAGGTGCCAGCCTGGCTGACACAATTACTCTTGAAAATTTGGTTACCTTGTGAGTTCATCTCTTCTCGTCTATTGACTTCATCTATAAAAAAATAATCTTTCTTTTGTTCTTGACTTCTTGTTGCATTAGGATTAACTATACATGTGAAGGTGGTTCATGCTTTTGAATATCCTTCTCACATTTGTGATTGGTTCAGCTCTTGCATGGATACTTGTAAAAGTTACAGGAACTCCTCAACATCTTCAAGGCCTCCTCATCAGTTGCTCTTCTGCAGGTAGACAAATACTCTATAAATGAAATTATTATTTTTATTTATTTTTAATTTTGCTCTCTTATATGTGTGAATAAAACGTGAGATGAACTTTGTAAATCGATGCAATTTTAGAAAATGAACTGCCTTCTTTTGAATAAATATGTATTACATACACACTTGCACTCTTATTCTTAGTTATTTACTTATTTTACACTTAGAGAAAAAAAGAGAGAGAAAGAAATAAAGAAAAAAAAAAGAAAAAAGAGATATTAATACTATGTACGAATTTTCAGGTATTTTACATTGTGCTCTATCCTTTTCAAGAATTTGAATCTAACTATGATGCGTGATGTATAACAATTACTTACAAAAATGAAGAAAATAAGGATACCAAAGATATGATAAACATCTTGGATATAATTCATAGTATGAAAAAATTAATTGATAGTCGAACTGTTTATTTCTCAATGTGATGTGGACATGCGGTTTGCCAAAAGTTGAGAGACTTTTTTTTTTTTTTTTTTGTATGCTTCTAACTTGAACCAATAAATCATGCCATTAAGCTTTGTTATCCTTTTTTGTCGGAACACAAAAATGAAATATGTTCAGAACTATAATGTACAGTTGTACACTTTAATAAGAATGACAGAACTTGTATCGTCTTATTGAGGACATATTGGAATTCATACTTTTGAGTGTTGTTTATTTCACAAGATTCAAAATTTGATGTTGTATTGCTATTTCATGCATTATTACATATGAATGTGTGTTTTTTTTGGGGTTGGTATGGTGGTGTTGATGGGCACAGGGAATTTAGGAAACATGCTTCTCATCATACTTCCAGCAATCTGCGAGGAGAATAAAAGCACATTTGGAGATTCATCCACCTGCTCCACACATGGAGAAGCATATGCTTCGCTTTCTTTGGCGGTATCATCTAAAATTCATTCTTTACAATGATAAAATGAATTAACATAAATAAGAATATATGCTTGATACAAATGATTAGGTGAACCTTGATGGCCTGATGCCTTCAATAGTCTGTACCACTTGTTCTAGGCTCCTTGGTTCAGAATGAGTTGCCTTCTGCAGTTGCATTGATGCAATGGGATGGCAAGAGCTTAATAGATCCGAATCTCACTAGTTAATGTTGACCATTCACTAGTAGATACGATATTGAAATTGCAGCATACTGTACGAACAACCTTTTGGAATGTAACCCACCTAATAAGAAAGATACTAATTAGGAATTCCAAGTTTACATTCTTTTAATTCGTCTTACCATTTTCTTGCACATCAGTGTCTTATTACAATTATTTTATTTCTTTGTTAATTAATTGTTCAGATACAAGCCATTTATGTTTGGTCTTATGTGTGTTTTATTATGAGAACATCTGCTGAAAAGGGGATTAAGGAAATCAATACAAGTGACTCCACAAGCATTATAAACACTTCATATGGAACCTCACAAATATTCTCAGAGATTTCTACAGAAGCTTTACTTCCTTCAAATGACCACCCAAGCTCTGAGGACCATTCAGATCAAGTTGAACTACCTCCCACTAGATTTGAGGGGAAAATGAAGGTTTTTTTCTTTTACTTTTTCATTTGAAAGGTTTATATTGATGGAACCCTGGAAACTGGATTCATATTTAAGTTGTAAAATTAATTTGATAGATTTAAATTTATAAGATCAAGTAATATGGGTACCATTTGAGAAGTTTATATTGAAGGAACCCTGGAAACTGGATTCATATTTAAGTTGTAAAATTAATTTGATAGATTTAAATTTATAAGATCAAGTATAAGGGTACCATTTATTGGCATGAAAGATCAGTTTTTAGTTACAACTTCTTAACTGTCGGCATATAGGTCGTTACACAAAGATACTAGCTTAAATTTTAGTGACAGATAGTCTTGACCAAGTAAAATAAAGTTTATCACTGGATTTTTTCCTCTTATGGCCAGTTGGATCTGTTAGGTTCTACTGAAGGTAGGCTATTTAGTTCTTTTGCTTTCAATTTTTAATGTTTTCCATCTGAATTAGATTGTGTGAGATTCTATATATTATATATATATATATGTATATATTGAAATACAAATATGAAATATGTATATATATGTTGGTTTGCCGAAAATTTGAATTTCGTCAATGGCGTGTAGAGGTAGATTTTAATTTTTTATGTTACTGAGTTATTTATTGTTATTTTGGGAGTGGGGGACACGATGTCGATGGTATTACTTCTATGAGATAATCTGACTAAGATATTTTTGGTAGGTACAGCTGGGCAGTGTTCAACATCTTCTTGAGCTGTTTTCAGAGAAGATCAACCTGAAGATGGTGTTTGCACCATCTACAATTGCAGCAGTATGCTCATTGTGCTTGTTATTTTATGCAAAAACTACATTTTTGCTCATATATTCTGTTAAAAGAGAATGGCGTTAACTTGTTTCCTTCTGCAATACCTGCTGGAAGTGCTTATTGATAGGGATATGTGTTTTGTCCAGTCTTGCTTCTCTAATCCACTTTTTGTCTTTAATAAGGAAAGGTTAATTGGGAGAAGAGTCGTTGTGATTAAAAATAGAGATGCGAATAATGTTGCTATACATAATATTCAGATCTTAATTCAAAATGAGAACACAACATCTTATTTAGACATGCTCCAAATTCTTTGTGACCGGGGAAGTGATTCAATACCATGTGACCTGCCAAGTATCTATCTAGCTGCATTGTGTGCTGAGCTCACAAAGTGTCAAATAAGTAACATTGTGAATTAAATGGTTGATTGAAGAATCCAACCTTCAGCTTATGAGGTTACTGGCTGTCAACTAGGGCCGGAAGGAAAAGATATCCCTGTATCCCCTTAATAATACCATGGTTGTAACTTGTAAAGCAGGTGTGTAATAGAGGAATTTGAGTTTCGCTGTTGGTCTTTTGCTGGTTGGAGTGAAGTTCACATTAAACTCTTTCTTTTCTATCTTGAAAATGTTAAACTCTTTCTTATCTAGCTTGTACACATTTTCTTGAGGAATCTGGTTTAATGTGACTGTTTGCTTCTACAGATTGTTGGGTTTGTTATCGGAATAATATCTCCAATTCGCAAGGTTATGATTGGTGATAGTGCTACTCTTTGTGTTATCTAGTTCTGCAGAATTGCTGGGGTATAAATACTAATCACATACACTGTTTTCGGCTCTTGATCTTGTGTTTCATCCTTTGGAATGCTTATGTCTTAACTGCAGGGAGGCAGCAATTCCCTCCATTACCCTAATTGTGGGAGCAAATCTTCTTAAAGGTAATTTTTGAAATTGATTCTGATCATTTGCAGAGATGCCTTGGGTTTGCCCCATTTATTGCACCTTATCAAATTGAAATTGGTAGATTTAATAATACTGTCGGACCATTTCCCAAAAGCTTGAACTTTTAAGATAACCTCGTGAGTATGATGGATTTGGTGTTTGAGTTTATGACATTGCTATTGATTGAATTCGTGTATGCGGATAAAGAAACATGTCCAAGTTTAAGTATTATAGTTGGATCATTTCCCATGAGTTTGATACTTTGATGGTTTGAGATTATTATTTATTCAATAGGAGTATATATATGTTATTTTTCTTAATTTATTTATTAACTTAATTTGCTAGCTTTTTTTTTCCAGGTCTAAGAGGACCAGGCGTATCTCCGTCACATATTGTAGGAATTCTAACAATTAGGAACATAATTCTACCTGCAATGGAATCTGCACATCATTTTGGCTTGGTTGGAACATATACATTCTATCAATTTACACTTATGCTTCAATATGCAATTCCATCGGCAGTAAACATAGGTATGGTTATTCAAATTATCGAGTAGTTAACTCATATTACTTATAAGATAGAAGATGATCACATAACTTGTACATACCATCGGGCTTTAAATAACTACTTTCAGTACACAGAAAGTTGAGGAATTGTGCATTCTCTGTCAGCAATTTTTTGCTCATCCTGAATTAGAATGACTGAACTAGTTAAATCTGTATATTGTTGTTCCAGTCATTAGTTTGTTGTTGTTGTTGTTGTTCTAAGTCTCGTTAATTTGGCAGGTACGGTAACCCAGATGATAGGTAGCGGCGAGAGTGAACTTTTTGTGATCATGCTGTGGAGTTATGCAGTGGCAACAGTCTCTCTTACTCCCTGGCTAACCTTATATATGTGGCTCCTCACTTTGTTTGTTCTATTTATTCCTTGAAACATATGTACAAGCAAGACCGCATATGTTCTATTCTATGGGGTTATGTATATAATTTTCATTTGGGCAACAGCAACAACAGTACCAGTTGTGTAGTGTTTGTATTAATTCATTCTTTTGGGAGGTTTATTTTCAAATTAATTAATTAATGTTATTGAAGCACTGGCATAATCAAATGAATTTGTGAATATGATGAACATTTTTTTTTTTGAAAGTGTGATCAACATATTTTACACCTGAAATCAATAATTCTTTCGGTTTTAGTTTTGGGAACGATATAACATGTTATGCACTCTTTTTTTAACTTTATTTTTTATTTTTTTTGAAAGCCTCTTTTTTACTTTATTTATAAATAAAAATAATAATTGTAAAATAAAATTATTATGGTTTGATACTTTGAATTAACAGTCAGCACTCAGCATCCCGCTTTTAATTTGATTAAGAAATCTCTAGTCATTTGGACAGGTAAGGTAGTAGTCAGTAGTGGTGTTTTCATGCAATTAAGCCAAACATTAGGGTTCTGGTCAAAATAAGATACAGGTATAAGTCAAAGGTTTTTGGCGGGAAATCTGAAATCAGAATCTGCAATGGCAATGGCTATTAAAACAAGAAAAGAAGAAAAGCAGTAATATTGTTGTTCCAAGAATCGAAAATGCCTCCAAGAAAGAAAACAAGCTCATCATCAAAGAAGCCACAGCTTTCACAGTCCCAGCCCACCAAGTTCGGAATCCAACATTTCTTCGACCGCCATTCTCAGAGACCCAAAGTCGCCGCCGTTTCAACCCTTCAAAACCCTAAGTCTGATTTGCAGAACCCACCAACACCCACATCAACATCCTCCAAAAACCCTAAAAATGCTTCTGATTCAGCAGCAACTGCTACTAGATTTTCCCCAAATTCAGCTTTTGAGAATACTCCTCCTGAAAACCTCATACCCATAGATGGCGAGGACGACGACAGCAAGAACCCAATTCAGGTCTCCCCCGAAATATCCAAATCTTCTCCTCTCAAGCGCTTCAAGTTCTCACCCGGAATGGTAAATCTTCAATTTTTCATTTATTACTGTATCCAGCTTTATCATTTTTTTTTACTTGGTAATGCTTAAATTTTGTTAATCGTGTTTTATTTGTACACGAAGTGCTTGAGGTGTACTTGTTGTTCTAATGATTTATCCCGTATTGCACTTTGTTGGTGATAGTTGATAAAGCAAAGCCAGGATGATGGTGGTGATGAGATCACATGGAAGATATCTCCCGTCAATGAGAAACTTCAAGCTGTTTCAAAGCTCAGGCATGAGACCATCAAAGTATTAGCAGATTCTTCAAGGCTCAACTCTTTGACCATTCATCAATGCTCAGTGAACAAGGCATGCCTATATATATATATATATATATATATATATATATATATATATATATATATATCTGTTTTGGATATAATTAGTATTCTTTTATATCAAATTGTTAATTTTAAATTAAATGATGCAGAGTATACAAGCTTCTCCTGACACAGCTTGTAAAGTTGACAAGTGGCTTTCTTCACCCGCGCCAAATGCCACTGATAGGTCTTTGGTCCGCGCCAATTGGGTTGGCCTGAAAAGGGTGAATCCTTCTCAGGATGCTGATATCCCTGGCATTGCAAACAGTGTTAATAATACAATATCTAGTCAACAGAGTCCGTTTAGAACTCCTCCATCTCTGTCATATTGCCATGATAAGGTAATTATATGTTCTATAGTCTGGTTAAACAACAATAAAGTGTGTATGAGTTGGTTTTGTTGTAAGAAAAGTTAGGAGAAAGGGATGAGAATTATTGCATCTTTAGGTTTTTATTATTTACTTTGTTTTTTGTTATTTATGTTGTGTTGATATGCAGCCATTTGATAGTGTTGCATGTAGCGGAGCATCTGATCAGCTGGGCATGAGGCAGCACAAAAAGGTCCCTATAATAAGTTTACAATTTTTATTGAATTTCCATGTATGATTAATGCATTATATCATAACCCCATCAAGTTCTACTCTCAGATGATGTATTCCTTATTATCAATCATTTCATTTGTTGTTCTTTTCTTGTAGGCATTGCTTGAACTTTTGGATCAAGTAGAAGATGCCATTTCTGTTGAGGACCCAGTATCTAGTGACATGGAGTCACATCCATTTAAATATCAAGATAAAAATGGTGATAAAATGCTAGTCAAATCTGATCCTGCTGTTAAAAGAGTGGCAATAGGTCCACCAGTAAAAGTCAATGGGACATCTTCCAATAATCATTTCCTTGTATTGGAAGTATGCTTTTCTTTAATCTTTTTATCCTGAATGAAGTAATGAGTTATTGGATATTGTTTAATTTGATCTTTGTGTCGTAGGTAACCGAGAAGCGCAGGCCTGGTGACCCTGTTGGTGCTCAAAGTCCATATAAGGTTTGTTAGTTAGCATTATTTACAAACCATTTCATTACTCGTGTAGACTGAATATATTGGCAACAGTAATTAATTTTGCCATGTCAGGTTCTTCGGTTACTAAGTGAGCAAAGTGGTGAAGAGCGATCTGTGTATTTGTGGGAAGAATGGTAGGCAATTCAACTTAGTTTGCTTCAGTCCATATAATAACTTTTTCATAGTTTTTATTAAAATTATATGTTGCGTAAAGATTGATTTCTTAGTGTTCTTAAAACCTTTGTCTGTCAGGTTTTACAGTGTCATAGCCCCTGGAGATACTGTAAATGTTGTGGGTGAATTTGATGATCAGGGAAAGTGTAGTGTGGATCATGATAATAATCTTCTAGTTGTTCACCCAGATATTCTGCTCTCTGGAACACGGGTAACTGTCTTCTCAATTTCATGTTTTATATCTTATTATGTGTTGTGGTCTTAGTATCAACACTGTCCTGAGCCACTGTTGTAGAGATCTTTGTTGACAAATTTGTACTTAATTTTAGTTATTTCTTCCTCATTCCAAAAACTTTCAGGTTGCTGGTAGTTTCAATTGCCCACGACGAGCTGTGCTGGATGAGAGGTTAAAGGGCAGTGAACAGTCAACTGTAGCATTAATTGGGACGCTGCTGCACCAAATTTTTCAGGTTCCATCATTGGAAAGATTTCCCTTTATAAAATTGTTAATTGTTTATTAAATTTTTATTTTTTTCTTCCATGGAAAGCTTTTAAGTTATACTTATATATGATGTGTTTCTTGCTCTTTGCAGGCAGGACTAATAAAGGAGGTTCCTACAGTAAACTTTTTGGAGGAGTGTGCTAGAATAGTGCTGCAGAAAAACATTGAGAGCTTGTATGCATGTGGAGGTGGAGAGTTTTATGAATGCCATTTTTAATTTCTAGACTCTCTGGAAACAGCACCCACGTTCATCATGTATTGGAGCTATAGAACCATATATATATATATATATATATATATATATATATACACACACTGTTAAAATTCACATTGCTTTTTTTAATAAAAAAAGATCATCTTGTCCTAGAGTTCTAATCTCCTCGTTATGTGGAATTGCAGTAAATGAAAATGATATTCTCAAAACCCTGATTGAGGCTATTCCAAAATTGTTGAATTGGATCACGCAGTTTAAAGATTCACAGGTGAGCAGGCTTCCAATCCCCCATCCTCCTTTACCATGTGCTCAATAAGGCAGCTATGAAAACTTTTCATGCTAGAAGGTAATGGTTTATAAGTTGTCTGCAGGATTCAAAAGGAGCTACTGTTGATTTTGGATCTGATAGTGGGATTAAAAATGTCAAAATATCTGAGGTCAGGCTCTCATTTGTGAGTTTGCAGTTTTATACATGTGCATTTTAGACATACATGTTCATGGATCTTACAGAATTTACGTGACATCGGAGGCATGCATAGATATTGACCTGCATGTAGTTGTCTATAATTCTATTCGTATGAATGCCAAAAATTGATGACTGATTGCTTTGTATAAGTATAACACTGAACAAGTGTCTTCCACAGAGTACATTCTTATACATAAATTGCCCAGAACTCCAACTTAGAATCTTCGGATATTAGGTAGAGGGCCCAACTAGTAGAATTAGGGAATAATGTAAATATTGCAATCTTTATTTCTGGCAGTCTTTATATGTACTCATCCAATCAGAGGTACTTCCAACTTATAGAAAATGTAGAATGGAGTAAGACTCTTTGATTGTTATTTGCTTTATCTGAATATATCGCATTATGTTTTTGAGGATTTACTTTAACTGTAGGTGATTGATATCGAGGAGATGGCATGGGCCCCAAAATATGGTTTGAAAGGGATGATTGATGCTTCAATCAGAGTGAAAATTGATTCAAATAGAAATGAAAGAAATGAGAAGATTGTGCCATTAGAGTTTAAGACTGGGAAAGCACCAAATGGACAGGCAAGTACATTGTCTTTACAGAAATTTATATATCTAGGGTTTCTAGAATAATTGCAAATTGAAAGATGTGTGAGAGACTATGCAAATCACCAGATCTTCCATGACGCCGATACTTCTGTTTAATGCTTTTTTTTTTAATGCAGTCTTCTATGGAACACTGTGCACAAGTGATCTTGTATACTCTCCTTATGTCTGAGAGGTGTGTATACTTTGACCTTTATCATTATTACTATTCTCGCTGTGTATGTGTGGATCAAGGGATTGGGTGATGCTTTGGGATTTTATGTCCTTTAAGCATAACTGTCTAGATATTACTCATTCGTACTTGACTCTTTATTAGGTACCTGAATCATATTGACTCTGGTCTTCTGTACTATCTCCAGTCAGATCAGACTCAGGTAAAATAAGATACTGTTGTGTCATTTTTAACTCCCTTGTATAAAGGCAATTGAGAATGTGTTGACCTATTATGAAGGGGATCGTCGTTCGAAGATCTGACGTGGTTGGGCTAATCATGCGTCGTAATGAACTTGCAAATGATATCCTTAAGGCATCAACAATGCAACACCTTCCTCCAATGTTACGGGTATTGCTGTCATTGAGTTATTAGAATGATGAGTTTCTATTCAGCTCTTTATGGATAACCTTATAATTTCTCTAATTTTTTTTTCAGAATCCAAGCATGTGCAGAGGCTGTCGCCATCTTGATGTTTGTACTATCTATCATAAGGTAACATTTTGATCTATAAAAGTTCAGGGAGTGAATTGTCATTCTCACCTGTCAGGCTAGTCATAGCTATGTATCCTGATAACTGAAAAACTGTATTACATGGAAGCACAGCTGTAATGGATGTTTATGGTTTGCACTTGTACAAATGCTGTAGGCACATGGTGGGAACACAGAGAGTAGTGGATTGGGTGATGTGTTTGATTCACATGTTCACCATCTTACAACTGCTCATTATGTCTTCCTTCGACATTGGGACCGATTAATTGACTTAGAAGCTAAAGAGACGCAGGTATGATTTTGAAAACCTGTATTTATATTGTAAAAATTGTTAACGCATAATATTTTGGTGCATAGCAATTATAGATACTATTTTTCTCTTAATATTTCTTTTTCACTATTTCAGCTTCTAAAAAATGAAATCTGGCGTTCACGGGGTTTGAGTGGTGATCAATCCACTAGTTGCCTTTCTTCTATTGTTCTTGATACATCAAATGAACTTCTACATCAGAAGTCTGATAAAGACAACAGATTTGTCTACAGTTTTGTGCGTCAAGATATACCTTCTCCCAGTTCGTTTGGTTCTAATGGAGAATCTTTGAATGCTGTTTCTTTTCCAGCAAATGATTTGGTTTGCACTCTTAGAAGTGGAGACTATGTGGTATGTTAATTTAAGTAGACAGACTTTCATACATCCAATTTTAACTGAATGTTGTTACTGGCTTCACCTGTCTCTTTTGTATCCTTAAAATTTTTTTTTTGTACATTAATTTTTGTTACTAACAAATAAAAATATATGAGCCGCTCTTACGTTTCTGGCTGTCCAAGCATATGCTTAGTTCTTTGTATTAAAGCACTGCTCACCATATGTCATCTTTACTAAATTTTTATTATGATTAATTATCTACCTTTTTTGTTCAGATACTTAGCACTGATTCTGGCCATCTAGCTGTTGCAAATGGGTTCATAACAGACATCAGTCGCTCCCATGTTTCTGTAAGCATTAATGATTGCTGTGTTTTCCTACTTGTGTGCTACAATTAAATTAGTGGTGAGATGCTATTATATTATAGTTTAGGCATGCAGTAAAATTAACCATTACGAGTCAAAAGAGTCATTTTTTCATGTGTTTTGTAAAATCCTAGGTTTCGTTTTCTAAGCGCTTGCGGCTACCTGGGAGCAATGCTTCTTCGGAGGCTCATGATCTCTTTCAGGAAGTTTGGCGAATCAACAAGGATGAAATAATGTCTTCATTTTCAATTATGAGGTACTTCCTGACTATAATGTCATTTTGACAGTTTTAGAAAATTTCTTTCTCTTGTAGCATTAGGACATCAATGAATAGTGCAATATATTCTGCAATATTCATGATCTATTTATTGCTGAAGGTTCAACCTCGTACAACTCTTTCTACAAAGTGCACAAAGTTCTCAGCTCAGGAAGATAATCGTTGACCTTGAGGTGAATATTCATGGATAGACTTGTATGGTATTGGGAAATACTGTGGTTTTTGACTTTTTGCCAAATATGGGTCTAAGGATACACATTTCTTGTAGGCTCCGAGATTTGATAGTGGATGTATATTCAGTCAAGATCCTGCTATATCGTATATCTGGTCAGAGAAGAATTTAAATGATGATCAACGGCGAGCTATTCTTAAGGTTGTCAATTTATTTTCCTCCTGCTATTGTCCCACTTTCTTTTTGAGCAGGTCTGCTGCTGGATTATCACTTATTTAACTTGTCCTTAATTTTTCCCAGATACTCACCGCTAAGGATTATGCTCTAATTCTTGGAATGCCTGGAACAGGCAAGACATCTACCATGGTACATGCTGTGAAAGCCTTGTTGATGAGAGGTGCAACCATTTTGCTGACGTCCTATACAAACTCTGCTGTTGATAATTTACTAATCAAATTAAAAGCTCAGGTCATCTCTATCCAGCCTTGTATAATCATTACAGAATGCTGGATTTCCCCTTGTTCAATTATATGATGTATCATAATCTTTTATTGTATGTCTTGCTTTTTTTGAAGTAGGCAAGAAATAGTGCTCTGCTTGGTTGATTGAGCTGGACCTTTTGGTGTTTAATATATAATAGATCTAAATACTTCTATGGGAGCAAAAATATGCCTTGCTGCCTTTCATTGCCTATTCCGGTCATTTTCTATCTATAAGTCATCTTCATGTTTTGTAATACTTAATGGAAACCCAACCGAAAATAGCTTTAAGTGAACTTTTCTGGTATACTTTTTTTGGACTGTTCGCCACATGCTCAAGCACATATGCATTATGTTACCATAAGCCCTATGCCTTTTGGGTTGGATCTTATTGACTTTTTTGGTAGCTGCAATTATCATTTCTTTTATATTCTAATTACTGTTTATTTTTATGCTCATGTGATTGAAATGTAAATATTTTCAGAGCATTGATTTTGTACGTATTGGAAGACATGGAGCTGTGCACAATGAAATTCAGGGGCATTGTCTTTCAGGTCAGTAACTATATGTCTTAAACAGCAAGTTATAGTCTGATATTCAATATGTTTTCTATATAATGGAAGTTCTTGTAACAGATATGAAGTTAAATAGTGTTGAGGAGATTAAAGAAAGAATAGACCAAGCCAAAGTTGTTGCAGTGACTTGTTTGGGAATTACGAATCCCTTGCTTGCTAACAAAATATTCGATGTATGCATCATGGATGAAGCTGGACAGACCACCCTCCCCGTATGTATTACTTTTTTGTTGATGTTGTACTATATCTATAATCTATTTGTTACAAGTGTTGTTGATGGTTTACTTGTTTATAAAATTCAATAATTTTACTTAATTCTGTTCAAATCCATGTGATTTGATGAGTGATTTGTCTTCATATTAGGTATCCTTGGGACCATTGATGTTTGCTTCAATGTTTGTACTTGTTGGTGATCATTATCAATTGCCTCCCCTGGTTCAGGTATACATCCTATATATCTTTTGTTCTAGGAGCTTGTACCTTTTACCCCATAACTTTAGGCTCATTAAACTTATTAAATTGCTAGAGTACCGAGGCTCGAGAGAATGGAATGGAGATAAGTTTGTTTAGGAGGCTATCAGAAGCACATCCTCAGTCAATTTCAGCATTGCAAAGCCAGGTTAACCTAAATTCAGACTTGAATTTTTATGGCTTAACTGTTACTTAGGTACTATTTTACTATGACCATTTACCAAGTTATTTGTATGCAGTATCGTATGTGTCGAGGCATAATGGAACTATCAAATGCCTTGATATATGGTGACAGGTTGCGATGTGGTTCCTCTGATATAGCTAATGCCAAAATTGAAGTTTCAAATTTGAAGTCTCGGTCATGGTGGCTAAAGGAGGTAAAATTCAATTTTTTCTATATCAAATTTGTGTTTAATTGAGCTTAAATATCTTCGTGTTTGTATCTTGTGGTTTTGCATTACTATTTATTTTATGTGAATTTGAAGCCTATGTTGTTCTATGATGAACATGTATTGAGGATGATGTTGACAACAACAATTAAGAGGATTCTAAAATTATACAAAACGGGTTAAGAATAGTAATTAATTTTAAGAAGTATTATTCTGTTCTTGCATCTCCTTTTGCAGGATATGCTAATGATTTACTGTATGTGATTTAATGTTAATTACTTAATCATGTTAGTTAACTTTCCAAAATGTCTGTAAGATGTGTATGAAATAGAAAGGGATGCAAAGTGTGCAAGATGCATATGTGTACTTTTGGCTGAACAAAGTTCCATTTAATTTGTACTTTTCTTTTCCTTTCTATGCATGGAAAGGCAAGACTTTGGCATGAAAGTAAACTGATAATTAACTTGTGCAATTTAATTAATTTATGCTTTGGTCTTAAACTTCTACAAGACTATAGCCTTTCGAAAGAAGACTTAAGTTAGATGGAAGTCAAACTTTGAGAACTCACTTCTGCTCATATTTGTAGGCTCTGAATCCAAGTAGACCGGTCATATATATCAATACAGGTTTGAAAATATATCATCGTTCGCTTTTCTATGTGTTTTTTGTTGTTGTTGTTGTTGTTGTTGTTGTTGCTATTTTGCTTGAGTTTCTTACCCAATCATTTTCCATAACTTAGATATGTTGCCTGCCTTCGAGGCAAAGGATCAAAAGACTGTGAATAACCGAATTGAAGCTCAGATAGTTGCAAAGGTATGTTCCCTGCATGACAAAAAGTAATACATGTTACTAGGAATAGAAAATTTATTAAATAATTGTTTACGTTTTTGTGTTCAAGCTTTGTGTTGCGCTTGGAGCTTTACCATATTCTATTCATTTTTCATGTTGTTTATGATATAGATCACAGAGGAACTAGTAAACAATGGAATTGAAGGTGAAGATATTGGCATCATTACCCCTTATAATTCTCAGGTCAATCTCATTCGACACGCTCTTTCTGTGTCCTCTGTGGAGATACACACCATTGACAAATACCAGGTTAGACTGATGCATATATTATTTCCACTGATGACTGTCAATTTAGTCCTTTGCCTTTACCTGTTGCCTGTAGCTTGTAACGAGTCTTGTTGGGTTTTAAGAGCAAGCATTGTATGCTTTAATCTATGTTGCCACTTCTTTCTTATTCTGTTAAATATCTCATATATGATCATATTTTAGTTAACATGGAAGATCACTTACGCCATGTCTTTTGGTACAGGGACGAGATAAGGACTGCATAGTGGTGTCGTTTGTTAAGTCCAGTGAGAATCCAAAGAACTGCACTTCTTCATTGCTTGGAGACTGGCATAGGATTAATGTAGCTCTAACGCGTGCTAAGGTAGGTAGCCATCAGCAGTCGAGCCTTCACTTTGTTAATTAAAATTTGGTTCATTGGTGCCCTACTATTTTCTTGCCATATAAACTCGGTAGAGATATTAATCGGGAAATAGGAAGCAGTAAAAAACTACAATTCCCACGGGCTTGGCAGTCGGGCATATATTATTAGTACATGTCACCAACTCAAATTCCAACGTTTACATCCCAACTGCTAAAACATAGTTTATATATATATATATAAAAAAAAACTAGTAAAAGATGGGGTATTTTAATTATTCTTATGATAGTAAGGATTGAAAAGGTGTCTTATTTTGATAGTTTTATTTAGCAAGCATAATATATATATATACATCTCTCTCTCTCTGATCAGCAAGAATTGTAATTTGGTTGTGCAGAAAAAGTTGATAATGGTGGGATCACGCAGAACTCTTTCAATGGTTCCCCTTTTGAAACTTCTCATTAACAAAGTTGAAGAGCAATCGGGAATTATAAGTGTGACAAACAAGGATATGGACCACAAAGCAGAGCTGAGGAGATGCTCTCAGTCTCACATCAGATGACTGAATCTTTGGTCAAGTTTAAATGGGAAATTATTCTTCTCATTATTTGAACAATTCTTGCAATAATTAAATTATCATAAATGTTAATAAAAGTGTATATATTATGTTAACTTTTTGAGTTTGCACCAATCCATCAGCATTTATTACAAATATATATATATATATATATATATGGAAGAGATTAATATAAGGAATAACTGTATAATTCAGAAGAGATCCAGAAAAATCCTACTAAATTATTAAGAAATCAACTATAAATAGGTAAAAGGAGATTTGCAAGTAATATAGTAAGTGCCATAATTACTATAAGCCGGCAATTCTAATTAATTCCTTGCTAAATTAATCACAGCCAACTTTACACCTTTGGCTCAGCAAAGATAATAAAATTCCGATTATGAGAGCTTAATTATATAGTTTCCTTAATTAAGAAAAAGAGATCATGTAAACGTTGGAGGATTTTGTGGCACCAATTAATCGGTCAGTTGCAAGTCATTTCCAATATTGCACCAATGACTATTGATGAATATATATACAAGGAATGTCATTGATATTTACGTCCTTTTATATAAGTATAATCAAGCCATAATTACTGCCTCATTTTCCATTAGGAATTTTGACTATAAATAAGAGTCAAAAACTCGTGTTATTTCATTCAACATAGATATTATATCAGCAGTGATCGATCATGATGTCTTCCAGCAATGTTGTCATCATGTTTGGTCTGTCTGTTTTTTTGTTAATGAATCAAGTTGTGTCAGTAGATTATGGTACAGCACTCACCAAGTCATTGTTGTACTACGAGGCTCAACGCTCGGGAAATCTGCCTCGGAACCAGAGAGTGCAATGGCGTGCCAATTCCGGTCTTAAAGATGGCAGCGATGCTCGAGTAAGATACATCCATCCATCCATCCATCCATCCATCATCTCTTTAATTTCAATTTCACTGTACTAATCCCAATTAATTTCATTGCTTATTGAAACATTATATATGGATCAACACATTTGCCTAAATCAAATTCAAAGAGCCATGCAAATCAATAATGCCTGGCTAAAATTCATAACTATAAATATATAGTACGTCTAGTCTAGTGTTATACACAAAATGTGTGATCCAGATTTAATTTAATAAATGCATGTGTGTGCGTAAAATCAAACAGGTTGATCTTGTTGGAGGATATTATGATGCTGGTGACAACGTAAAGTTTGGATTTCCAATGGCATTCACAATAACAATGCTGTCATGGAGCACCATTGAATTCAGATCCCAACTCGAAGCCAAGGAGGAGCTCTCTAATGCATTGGACGCCATCAAATGGGGCACTGACTACTTCATCAAAGCCCATCCACAGCCAGACGTTCTCTACGGTGAGGTCGGCGATGGCGATTCGGACCACGCCTGTTGGCAGAGACCGGAAGACATGACAACCCCTCGAACCACTTTTAAGATTGACGATCAAAATCCAGGATCTGATCTAGCAGCCGAAACTGCTGCGGCTCTAGCCGCTGCTTCTGTTGCTTTTAGGCCTAGTGATGCTAAATATGCTGATGAACTTGTAGTACATGCAAAACAACTGTTTGATTTTGCTCGTAATCACGCTGGTATTTACCAGAACAGCATTCCTGTTGCCGGAAAATTCTACTCCAGCAGTGGATATGAGGACGAGTTGTTGTGGGCAGCCGCGTGGCTTGAACGTGCTACGAATGACAAAACGTACTTGGATTACCTTAGCGGAGCAGGAAACAGTGGTGGTGCAAGAAGCTCATTTTCATGGGATGACAAATATTTGGGTGCACAAGTGTTGGCTTCGAAACTTGTCCTGGAAGGCAAATCTGAGGGTTCAGGAATATGGGGACAATACAAGAGCGAAGCAGAGCAGTTCATCTGCTCTTGCATTCAAAAAGGTAACAACAACTTCAAGAAGACAGCAGGTGGTCTTTTATGGTTTCTGCCTTGGAACAACCTGCAATATTCAGCCACTGCTTCTCTGGTCTCAGCCGTATATTCCAAATATCTAACGGATGCAAAAGCATCACTTCAATGTCCTGGTGGTGTTGTCCAGCCGTCTGATTTGATCAGCCTTGCACGCTCACAGGCTGACTATGTGTTGGGTCAGAACCCGAAGGGGATGAGCTATATGGTCGGATTCGGGTCGAATTATCCGACTCAAGCCCACCATAGAGGAGCCTCTATAATTTCAATAAAGAAGGACCCAAATGAGGTGACGTGCCAAGGTGGGATGGAGACGTGGTTCAAGAAGGACGCTCCGAACCCGAATGTGTTGGATGGGGCAATAGTTGGTGGGCCGGATGAAAATGATGGATATGCTGACTCTAGATCCAACTTTCAACAGGCTGAGCCTGCTACTGTTACTATTGCACCCTTTGTTGGTGTTTTTGCTTCTCTTGCTTAGACGGCTAGACACTAAACTATCATTTTATTACTACAATTAATATATAATACATTTTTATGCAATATCAAATAATCATTAACTATGAAAATTGTTCCCAATATGCATTAACAGATAATAAAAGAGATGGGAATTTTGAAAATGACTCATTTATCTTGGCTCTGTTGAATTCAAAATGTTGGAATGTCTACTAATTATTGAAAACTCATCTACGACTATCTTAAAAAAAAAAAAACTTATTAATATCTATAGCTATCATTAACATCTTTTTTTTATTGATAGAGTTCATAACTATACAACAAAACCAATATGATAATCATGTGATAATGATAAAGTTTGAAACTTGAAATAAAATTAGAATTTAATTAAGGTTATCATAAAAATTAGGATTTATCATAATTTTTTTTAAAGGTAAGTTTTTTTAAAATAAAGAAATATAGTTGAAGATATGAGTATAATTAATGATTATATATATAGTATTTGGTTTATTTTTAATTAAAGTAATTTATCTTTATTAATAAATTTTTATTGGAATATTTTTATAATTAAATTTTTTAATAAAATATTAGTATATTAATAAACTTTATGGATATCAATATCAACGACCAACTATATTAGATTATGTGCATTAATTACTTTGTTAGAGTTTCTTGTCAAGCACACACCTACTTTAATTTTAAAATTGATTAAATAGTTTTTTCCAGTCCCACCGACCAAAATCTGAAGGTGAATAAGTGGACATTTGGAGTAAAAACATTGGTCATACATGTTAACAATGGATTGATGATATTTTAACATTAAACTATACATATGTATACATATATATATATATATATGTCAGAGAATCCCAAAGACCTAGTATGTCATAAACTAATTAATTATATAATATTATAAAATGTAGACTAATGATGGGTCTTTAAGAATTATTATTTCAAAATGTCGCCACATTACCTGCCCACAAGTTGTCATTAATTATACCATATTACATATAGGTAGTTTGTCCTGATATAAAATATATCGGTATAAAAAATATGGACCAGAGATTATTGAGAAATTTTGACAAGTGCATATATTTTACGTCAAGATATTTAAATCTAATGATTCACATTTTTTGTCTCATGGATGTATCTCAATTGTAGATAAACAAATTTGAGATTCGGGTAAATAACTATTAAGTTAACGGTTCAAATCATAAAAATTACAAAAAACTTCAATAAAAAGATATGATCTAAATAGATGGATATTTAAATACAGTTAAAAAAAATTTTGACTCCGTTGAATTCAAAATATTGGAATGTCCGGCTATTTCTCGGAAACTATCTTGAGAATGCTTTTATTAGGTAATTGAATAATTGAGATGGTTTTTCAATGTCCCAACCAACACTCATACTATCTTCAAACAAAAAAAAAAAAAAAAAAAAATCAGCACTCATGTACTGTCTTCTACAACCAACTTCATTTTGTCTCTTTCTTGAGCAAAAATTACTCGTCTTGACTCATGAATGGTGGATTTGAAGAAAATCTCACGTTGAGTGTATACTACGTCTATCAATTGCGTTTTTAAAGTTTCTTGTCAAACAAACACCTACTTTAATTATAAAATTGATTTAATAGTTTTTTCCAATCCCACCAATTGAAATCTTAAGGTGAATCGATTTCTATCTCTTTACTGTATCGTATATTTTATATATATAGATAGTTGTAATGTTAAAAGTTAAACAATTAATTTCAAAATTTAAATTAATATAGACTATTATATATATTCATTTTCTTTTACGTACGTACTGATATAAAATATATCAATATATATCGAAAAAAAAAGTTTCATATATATATATATATATATTTTTAATAAACGGAGTTTTGTAGTAATTATATATAATAAATACAAAAACAGTGGTCATACATATTACCATGGATTGATGATATTTTAACGTGCAACTCTGATCAAACTATACATATATGCAGTGGTGGATCCAGAAATTTTAATGAGGTGGGCCACTTGAACAAAAAATAATTATTTTAAAAAATTTAATGAAAATTTAAAATCATAATAAAATGTGTTTTTTATATAAAAAATGATGGTATAATGAATTTTTAATAAAAAAAATAGAATACTTATTCGAAATGAATTAAATAATCTTACATTTAACAGAACTAAAAACAAGAAACAAAATATTAAAAAAATAAACAATAACAAGAAAAACAACATGTAAAATGAAAAATTATAGTATTTATTCGTAAAAAAATTAAAATATAGTTTTATAATAAAAAATTTTGTTTTGTATTTATAATGAATTCACTTTAAATTTATACAAAAATAATTGATTAATAAATATTACTAGAAATGTTTAATTTTTTATTTTTCTAATTATTGATTCTAAATAAATTAGAATAATAAAATAAAGAAAAATATAAAGGATAAAATAAAATGAATCATAATAATAGATGAACTATTTTAATATAATAAATTTAAATTTGAGATTTTAGGGTTTATTGATTGGATATGTTAGGTATGTCAAACTAAAAATATTAGAAATAAGAAAATTTTAAAATAATAATAGATAAGACAATGAGGGGAAAAAGAAAATGGATATTTTGTTGTAGAAGAAAATTGAAATTTGATAAAGGAATTGGAAAGGAGTGTAAAATAAAAATAGATATTAAAAAGTATTTGTTTTGCTTATGGTTAGAATTGAACCAGAGACTAAAACAATGAAAAGAAGACAATAAACCAGTAGTGCTGTATAACAACACATGTCATAATGTGTTATTTGTAATATATATATATATATATAAACATAAAATGATTTTTTTTTTAAATTTGAGGTGTGACATGGGTCCCATCTGATCTCTATGTGGGTCCACCATTGTATATATGTCAGAGAATCCCAAAGACCTAGCATGTCACAAACTAATTAATTATATAATATTATAAAATGTAGACTAATGAATAATGATGGGGTCTTTAAGAATTATTATTTCAAAATGTCGCAACATTACCTGCCCACAAGTGGTCATTAATTATACCATGAATGTATATATAATAATATAATATAGGGTAAATTACACTGAACCCCTTGAGGTTTGAACAAATTACACTTAGATGGAAACGTTTATTTATTATATACTAACACCCCCAAAACTTAAATTTGACTTTAAAAATACCTAAAATGCCCCTAGTTATATTATTTTACACTTTATATTTTTTTACCTTTTAACCAAAAACTTTATAAACTTTAATAAAAATAAAAAAACTAAATAAAAAATATAATTCATTAAATAAATAAATAGTTTTAAAAAATTAAATAAACAAATAGTTTTAAAAATTAAATAAATAAATAGTTTTTAAAAATTAATTAAATAGATATTTTTAAAAAAATATTAAGTAAATAAATAATTTAAAACATTAAATAAAAAAAGTTATAAAAAATCAAATAAATAAATAGTTTTAAATAAATAAATAGTTGAAAAAATGAGTGAAAAAATTAAAAACATTAATTTTTTAAAGAATATCCATTAATAGGGACAATATAAGCTCTAAATATTTAAGGAGTGTTGGGAACCTTAAAACTTCTCTCACCATCATCTTTATAGTAAAAAATTAGATATTTAGAGTTTTTCTTGTCCCTATTAATGGATATCCTTAAAAAAATTAATGTTTTTAAGTTTTCACTTATTTATTTATATTTTAAAACTATTTATTTATATTTGTAAACTATTTATTTATTTTATTTTTAAAAACTATTTATTTATTTATTTATTTTTAAAATTATTTATTTATTTAAAATATTTATTTATTTAAACTATTATTTATTTAATGAATCATATCTTTTATTTAATTTTTTATTTTTATAAAGTTTGTAAAGTGTTTGATTAAAAGGTAAAAAAAATAAAGTGTAAAATAATATAACCAGAGGCATTTTAGGTATTTTAGGTATTTTTAAAGTTAAATTTAAATTTTGGGGGTGTTAGTATATAATAAAGAAACTTATCCATCTAAGTGTAACTTGTCCAAACCTCAAGGGGTTCAGTGTAATTTACCCTATAATATATATCATAATAGGCACACATGACATCACATTTGTTTCATCTCCAAAAATTTACACAATAAAACTCTTGTGAAGCCTCCATTTTTGGAAGCTTGAACAACTAATATTGTATAATCGCATTGGAATGCATGTGATGTGATAACTATTAATATGAATAATCGTCGTATTCAACAATATTGTTTATATCAAAAACCTTGCATTGCATGTTAAGTAAATACATACACAAGCAAGAAAAGGACCTGCTCGCCGCTGTACTGCAAGATTGAACTGAACTGATAATTTTAATTTTCTTTATTGATGCTCGTGCATATATATATATATATAGATTGTAAACTCAACTATTCATCTGAATAGTGAATATATCACGTGAAAATTCAAGATGACAAGAGTACAAGACAACACGAGTGCTGCAACTCATCACAGATCAACTAAAAAAGAAAAAGAAAAAGAAAAGCCTTTCTGATCTTTTGGCAGAGGAAAAAATGTCCTAGAACGTAACTTTGTCTATATATAACTAACTGATTTGACAATTAAATGAGAAATTAATTAGTAGTCATCGTTGCTGATGATCGTAAAATGATTAAATATGGAGCAGCAAAGTTACTTGGTCACAAGACTCACAAACACGATGGATGTATTATGTATAGTGGAGTAGTGAAAGTGAAGGCACTCAGTTTGGTTTGTGAGTTGTGACGCATATAAGACAATTAAAGGTAGCTAAGGGTCCACTATCTATGATTGTGAATTGGAAATTAATGACTCCACCACAACAACAACAACAACAACAACAACAACAACAATATATATTCCATCATAAATCATAATCATAGGGATTTGACACAGACCAACCAGTCGAAATATTATATATATAAAAAAGAAAATCTTCATTTCGGTGTGCACCGATAAATATTTATTAGTAAATTATATGTGAACAATTAGATTCAATTACTTTGACTCAGTCCATTTACATTTATTAGTGTTTATCTATAATCTATAGTACACATGCAATGCACTGATTATATTTATATCAGTATACATTATGCAGAAAAGAACTAAATATATATACAATTTTTTTATTGTCAGTTCAAACTGATATAAGATATATCATTTCTTTGCATGTAGGCCATTTGATTTAAATGTTTTGATTTGACTGTATGCACTTATCAAATATCTTTTAAATCCAATGACCCATATGCGAGGAACTGATATATCTTATATTAGTTCGAACTGACAATAGAAAGACTATATATATATATGAAAATTTTCATATAAATGCGTACTGATGGAATTATATAAGGACGTTGAATGTAAGTCAGTCGTTTTACGTACTTTGACTTGGTATGTATACACTTGTCAAAACTCTTTTATAAATGATTGACTTACATTTAATATCCTTATATAATTTCATCAAGACGCACCAACAGTAAATAGACTATATATACCATTTGACTACCTCAACTTCGTATCCGATCAAATTGTGATATTGACATTAATATTATTCTCCGTCAGTACTTCACTCACTTCAAACAAGTTTATAATCCATGATTACTAATAGTGTTATTATGAGTAGTGAGGTTTTAAGGCCTAATTGCCTAAAGGATAATTAAGTATTGTAATTTGTATATGGAGGGTCACAACTCTCCTAACACTAAACTTGAAGAAAGGCGTCAGCTTTTAACTTTTATGGGTGCTGAGAAAAACTTTTATGCCTGCTGAGAAAAACTTGCATGCCCCCTAACCAATGGATGCATACCATGTGGTATAGAAAATTCATTTGATTGATTTTCTTTACTACATGGTATGCACCCATTAGACGGGTGCATTGCACCGGGTAAATGTAAGATTTTTTCCTGCTCCATGCGTGCTTCCATCAAAATCATTAGAAACAGCAGCATCAATATAATAAAGAGCATTTCAAAAAATATATATATAATAAAGGAGCCAAAAAAGACCGTCCTGAGCCAAAAAAGACAAGACAGTACAAGTATAAAATTCTACTCTAAACTCTAAACTCTAAAAACTAATCTCTAATCTCTATAACTGTACACTAACATATTCTCTTGTGCTTTCCAAATCTTTTATGTAGGCATTCTTATGAAATGATGATTGGCAATCGTATGAAATGATGATAGATGTTGTCCCCAAATTGAAGTAGATTTCTTGAAACATAGAAATACCTGCTCTTCAAACCAACCTATACAAACGACTATAGTTTCTCTCTAAATAGCATATACTAGAAGAGAGTATCATCATGGTGCTCTTCCAACACATGTTCACTGCAAACATGGCATCAAGTAAGTCCTAACTTCTAACAGGTTTTTCCCCTGAAAACAAACTATATAATTTGCTCTCAATACTTGTTATCAACTCTGAATTCATATAAAAAAAATGCTGCTTATCACTAGTATAATTTATTGTTTCTTCTGTTGCAACCTGTATTTCCTTCTTCATATATATCTCTTTTCCGTTTCTTCAACTCAGTCAGCTAGCTTTAATCACAAATATATTTGCTAAAACACATTTTTGGTCATTTAATGAATTTCTTCAGCTTGTTAAGACAAAAAAACAATACCAGAATGTACAAGGAACTGTATATTGAACTTCTACAGTCAGTGTTTCAAAAGAGGTCCCAGATTATTGGATTTTTTTTATGTCAACTCAAATAATATAACTGTATCTTGATAATGAGAAGAAAGCCAAGCCCAATAGAGAAATTTAAAAACTATCAACAGTGCTTGGATAAACAAATCACTTGCACTTAAAATATGCACTTCAATTCATCTTCTGAAAGCTACCAGTCACCAGTGCTGTGATGATGAAGCTTACTCAAGAATGGTGCATATATTAGTCGGGTGTTCTATTGCTTTGTACATGTTATTAACCTGCTTGTAAATGTGTAACAGTTTTGAAGCCGCCCCAGTTCCAGATAGCATGGCTGCTACTAAAATCACCCTGTGTGAGGGAGCATATCAGCATAGTTGTGCAACTTGCTTTCCTTGTACTCCTACTGCTTCAATTTGTACGAAAATTAGTGAGCTGTATATGCAGAAACAGAACAGAGGTCAGAGATGAAGGTGTAGAGAAATACATGGCTGGTGTAAAATTCAGCATCTCATATAGAATCACTATGGTTTGCTCCACTTTACTGTTCGGCACTCATTTGATAATGTTGCTGATAATGCTAAATGGTGGTGAGACCCTGTGTGACTCTAAAGTCCGAGCTTTTTCATCAGAGGTTATGCAAGTGGTATTATGGGCAAGCACACTGCTTACTATATGCAAGATTCCAAGTAACAAGTATGCCAAATTTCCTTGGATTCTAAGATCATGGTGGTTTTGCAGCTTCTCATTGTCCATTATCTACACAGCTCTTGATGCATATTCCAGAGTTACAAATCACAGCCAATTGAATGTACGAGATTATGCAGATGTCATCTGTCTCCTTCCATCCACCTTGTTGTTTGGAATATCAATCCGAGGGAACACTGGCTTAGTCTATGCTCTCTCTAATGACACCACTGAGCCGCTTATCAATGGAAAAACTGTTACACATTTGGAATACAAAAGGGAATCTTTATACGGAAAAGCTACTCTTTTCCAACTTGTTACCTTCTCCTGGCTCAACCCTTTGTTTGCTTTTGGAATAAAAAAACCACTTGATCAGAATGAAATCCCAGATGTTGATATTAAAGATTCTGCTGAATTTCTCTCCCACGACTTTGACGAAAGACTAAAACATGTTAAGCAGAAAGATGGAAGCATAAATCCATCTATCTACAAGGCAATCTTTTTGTTCATCAGGAAGAAAGCAGCAATCAATGCATTATTGGCGGTCATAAGTGCGGTATCATCTTATGTTGGCCCGTACCTTATCGATGACTTTGTCAATTTCCTTAATGAGAAGAATAAGCAGAGCTTAAAGACAGGGTACCTTCTAGCACTAGCCTTTCTAGGTGGCAAGATGGTTGAGACAATAACACAGAAGCACTGGGTTTTTGGAGCCCGTCAGCTAGGCCTTCGCGTAAGAGCAGCTTTGATATCTCAAATATACAGAAAGGGCCTGCGTTTGTCATGTCAATCTCGCCAAAGGCACACAAGTGGGGAGATTATCAACTATATGAGTGTGGATATCCAAAGAATTACAGACTTAATCTGGTACTTAAATATCATATGGATGTTGCCTGTACAGATATCCTTAGCCATCTACATTCTCCATACAACTATTGGTTTGGGGTCATTGGCTGCATTGGCTGCAACTTTTATAGTCATGTCTTGCAATATACCTATAACAAGATTCCAGAAGAGATACCAATCAAAGATCATGACTGCGAAGGATGACAGGATGAAAGCCACTTCAGAAGTTCTCAGAAACATGAAGACACTAAAACTTCAAGCATGGGACAGTAAGTACCTCAACAAGCTAGAGAGTTTGAGGAAAATTGAATGTGATTGGCTGTGGAAGTCACTGAGACTGTCAGTAACTTCAGCTTTTATTTTCTGGGGGGCGCCAACATTTATCTCTGTTGTGACTTTTGCGGCATGTATGTTAATGGGAATTCAACTCACAGCTGGGAGAGTCTTATCTGCATTGGCCACCTTTCGAATGCTGCAGGACCCTATATTTAGTTTACCTGACTTACTCTCTAACATTGCTCAGGGCAAAGTTTCAGCAGATCGGATTGCTTCCTATCTGCAGAAAGATGAAATTCAGCAAGACTCTGTTGAGTATGTTTCGAAAGATAAAACAGACTTTGGAGTTGAGATTGACAATGGAAGATTTAGCTGGAATCCTGAGTCAAGCAGCCCAACTCTTGACGGAATCCAGTTGAAAGTGAAGAAGGGAATGAAGGTGGCAATTTGTGGGACAGTGGGTTCGGGCAAGTCTAGTTTGCTTTCATGCATGCTTGGGGAAATGCAGAAGCTAGCAGGGACTATCAAGATTAGCGGTACAAAGGCTTATGTTCCTCAATCACCATGGATACTCACAGGAAATATCAGGGATAATATTCTATTTGGCAATCAATACGACAGTCACAAGTATGAAAAAACTGTTAAAGCATGTGCCTTGTTAAAGGACTTTGAGCTGTTCCCCTGCGGTGACCTAACAGAGATTGGAGAAAGAGGAATAAACATGAGCGGAGGACAGAAACAGAGAATACAAATTGCTCGTGCAGTTTACCAAGATGCTGATATATATCTACTTGATGACCCTTTCAGCGCCGTGGATGCTCATACAGGCACTCAACTCTTTGAGGTAAGGTCCTCAATCCTAATAGTACATTAGTAGATCCTAGTAAAAAATATGTTCTCATTCACATTCCTAATCACAAGGATTTATATCAATGAGATCATTGAGTATTTGTTTAATTACTTTCTGTAGGAGTGTTTGATGGGACTGCTGATAAACAAGACTGTACTTTATGTTACCCACCAAGTTGAGTTTCTTCCGGCAGCAGACCTCATTCTGGTAAGCATAAGATCTCTGTCCAATTTCCAGGTCATTCAAAAAGACTTAGAAGGAAAAATCGACCTATTAGGATGTATGAACTATCAACATACAAGATTTCTATAGAGGCTTATAATATATTTGAGCAATTGAAAAGAAAAAACAAGCAAAAATTGTATTTCCAAAGTTTTTGGATTCACATAACTCAAAAGTTAGGTCAGTATGTTATGCACAACGCATTGTGTGTGTGTGTGTTTTTTTTTTATAGGAAACTAAAATGCATTGTGTTACATGTGCTTCACATAAAATTGGAATAGTACCCACAAATTCAAAGAATTTGACTCAAGTTTGAGGATATTAAGTCCCTAAAATATAATACATATTTCAATTGATAAATCTCAACAGATGATGCAAAATGGGAAAATCGCACAAGCCGGTAGATTTGATGAACTTCTACAACAAAATATAGGATTTGAAGTTATAGTTGGTGCTCATAACGAAGCTCTCGATTCAATTCTCACAGTTGAAAATTCTAGCAGAACATCTCAAGAATTAGTACCTGATGCTAGCACAGATGCAGAACTCATACGCTCACGACATGACTCGGAGCATGACCTCTCCTTAGATATAACAAAAAAGGAAGGAAAATTGATACAAGAAGAAGAAAGAGAGAAGGGGAGCATAGGAAAAGAAGTTTACTGGTATTATATAACTGCAGTGAAAGGTGGAGCCCTTGTTCCGATCATAATCTTGGCACAGTCATCATTCCAAGTATTACAGGTAGCTAGCAACTATTGGATGGCATGGACTTCTCCAACTACAAGTGATGCTGAGCCAGTAGTAGAAATGAAATTAATATTACTTGTTTATACACTACTTGCCGTTGGAAGTGCATTCTGCGTGCTCCTACGAGCCATGCTAGTAGCCACAATAGGACTTAGGACAGCCCAAAAGCTATTCACAAACATGCTGCATAGTATATTCCGGGCTCCCATGGCATTTTTTGATTCAACTCCAAGTGGAAGAATCTTGAACCGGGTGAGTAACTTTATAAAACATGAATTTTATGTCTGCCTTTCAGTTTACAAACACATCGTAACGAATTTATTCTTATCATATTATAGCCTTAGGCATCAAATACATTACTTGAAAAACTAAACTCTGAATTTCTTATAGATTGCAAATGAATTGAATGTATTTCAGAGATTTGTTACTTTGGGAAATTTACAAATTACAAAATGTGACAGTGAAAAACTAAAGACAACATAAGAGAATTAAAACATGATATTATCTAGTGAATCAAGTAAATTTTATGTTAAATAAAGCATCTATATATAATGTATACTTCTGCGGATCCAAAAGTATAATTATTAGAGAGGACTAATAGCTTAATCTTATTTTATTTGTAGGCATCTACAGACCAAAGTGTGCTTGACTTGGAACTTGCTGGAAGATTTGGTGCTTGTGCTTCCACAATAATACAGATTATAGGGACCATTGCAGTGATGTCACAGGCAGCATGGCAAGTGTTCGTCATCTTCATTCCAGTAACTGCTATCTGCATATGGTACCAAGTAAGATACAAACTCACCCTCAGTATCAATCTGTTAATGTAAAAAAGAATGACCAAGTTTATTACAAGATAGATCTTTATAACAATAAGCATATGAAAATTATATATATTTTCTGGCAAGCTCAAAATAAACTCTTCAATTCTAAGTTGAAAAGAAAACCAAATTTAAAAACTACACATATGTAGAAATGCAAATGGACTCTGTTTTATTATTTTATTAACTTACATTCATATCTGCGACTACCTCAGCAATACTACATACCAACAGCTAGAGAACTGGCCCGCTTGTCACAGATACAAAGAGCTCCAATCCTTCACCACTTTGCAGAATCACTATCAGGAACAGCAACAATCCATGCTTTTGATCAAGAAGACCGTTTCACCAATGCAAACCTCAGTCTTATTGACAACCACTCAAGGCCATGGTTTCACAATGCCTCAGCCATGGAATGGCTTTCCATCAGACTAAATTTACTGGCTAATTTTGTCTTTGCTTTCTCATTGATCGTGCTGGTGAGCCTCCCTGAAGGGACAATCAATCCAAGTAAGTATCACATAATATTAATAGATATTATAGACAACCTTATGAGTCCATCAAAATTATATGTTTCTTAGACTTATAATCTCCTATGTGAGACTAATAAAATAACAATTTGGATTCATTCATAAATTAACATGCAACATGCATATATATTATACTATTTAATGTACCAAATGTTTACTCTATTAGGCCTATCTTCTAAAAAGCAACAGAAGCTTTTTTTTTTTTCTTTTTTGCAAAAATTAATCTTTAGAATTAAACTGCTAACCAGATTGGATTTTTTGTTTCATAGGCATTGCAGGATTGGCAGTAACATATGGAATAAATTTGAATGTTTTGCAAGCTTCCATTATGTGGCACATATGCAACTTGGAAAATAAAATGATCTCAGTAGAACGAATAATTCAGTACTCAAACTTAAAAAGTGAAGCCCCATTTGTTGTTGAAGAGTATAGACCACCAAATAACTGGCCAGAAGTTGGAACAATTTGCTTCAACAATTTGCAGGTAAGCCTCCAAAAAAAAAAAGATTAGAAAATGTTGACATCCCGTTTGATATAAAATCATTCCACAAACATTTGTAACAACGCTTCCAAACTGTTTCAAGTACTTCTAAATTAAGATAAATATAAGATTTGGTTGTGTAGCAGGTCTGTCCTTCCTATTTAAAATCGCTTTAAGTCACTTATGCTTACATCCGACTGTTTTGCAGATCCGTTATGCTGAACATCTCCCATCTGTCCTAAAAAACATTACCTGCACGTTTCCGGGAAGAAAGAAAATTGGTGTAGTGGGAAGGACAGGGAGTGGGAAATCAACCCTTATACAGGCAATTTTCAGAATTGTTGAACCTAGAGAGGGAAGCATTATCATCGATAACGTGGACATTTGCAAGATAGGCCTACATGACTTAAGATCAAGGCTTGGCATCATTCCACAGGATCCAACACTGTTTGAGGGAACTGTTAGAGGAAACCTCGATACATTGTTTCAATATTCGGACAAAGAAGTCTGGGAGGTAATTATTTTGATCAAAATATAGTCAGTCATAGGGTGAAATATGGACATCAAGTCAGTGATCTAGTGTATGTGAATATCAAAATTTTATAACATTTCATCAAACACCATTATGTTCAGGCTCTAGATAAATGTCAACTGGGTGATCTAGTGCGCGCAAAGGAAAAGAAGCTGGATAGCCCAGGTCAGGTTCTTCAATTTGGACTATAACATGAAGTTAATTGTATCTACAGTAAACGGTGAAGAAAACTTGTAATATGTAAGTATGTAACATGTAACATGTAACATGTAAATGGATGATGGCCTTGCAGTGGTTGAAAATGGTGAAAATTGGAGCGTGGGGCAAAGGCAGTTATTCTGTCTTGGAAGGACTTTGCTGAAGAAAAGCAGCATTCTGGTACTGGATGAAGCAACAGCATCGGTGGACTCTGCAACAGATGGTGTGATACAGAAGATAATTAGCCAAGAATTCAAAGATCGGACAGTTGTGACAATAGCTCACAGAATCCATACGGTCATTGATAGTGACTTTGTGTTGGTCCTTAGTGATGGTAAGAAATACACACAAACCCCTAATCAGAGAAAAAATATATTTATATATATATGATTGGATTATTGAATGTGATTGAGTTATTTGTGTGTGAACTTACAGGAAGAATTGCAGAGTATGACTCACCAAAAAGGCTACTGGAAAGAGAAGATTCTTTCTTCTCAAAACTCATAAAGGAGTATTCCATGAGATCCCAGAACTTCAACACCACTCAACAATAATAGTTAAATCTGTTAGTCTTTGAGGTTTTTCTACTCTAAATGAAAATATTTTTGTATTTTGTTTGGTTGGTCAAATATTATTCGGTAAAGGTGTGATAATCCTTGCCCCGATTTAAGGAAATCTGTCTAGATAAAGGTAGAAACTAGAAAGTTTAGTTTTGTAGAAGATAATTAGTCAAGAATTCAAAGATCGGACAGTAGCTCACAGAATCCATACGGTCATTGAATAATTCAATACTCAGACTTAACAAGTGAAGCCCCTTTTGTAGTTGAAGAATATAGACCACCAAATAACTGGCCAGAAGTTGGAACAATTTGCTTCAACAATTGGCAGGTAAGCCCTACCAAAAAAAGATTAGAAAATGTTAGACATCCCTTTTGATAAAAAACCATTCCACAAACATTTCTAACAATTCTTCCAAATTGTTTCAAGTACTTCTAAATTAAGATAAATATAAAAATTGACTGTGTTGCAGATCGGTTATGCTGAACATCACCCATCTGTCCTAAAAAACATTACCTGCACGTTTCCAGGAAGAAAGAAAATTAGGGAATAGAAAGCAGTAAAAAATATATTTATATGACACTTTACAACTCTAATTCCAACGTTACTCAAATATAGTTTATCAAAAAGAAAACAAAATTAGTAGAAAATAGGATATTTTAATTATGGGAGGCTCTTTTGCCACCAAAAATAGTTCTCTGTAGACTCATTTACCCCTCCACACCCACACACCATCTGCTTGGGTTTGTGTAGAACTATTTCCGGTGGCAATAGAGATCAATTTTTCTCTCATTAGCACATACTTTGAGTATCCTAATACATATCATTATACTTTTGTCATAAGTATTATTATGATTGAAGTTATGTTGCTAAAATAACAAAAGTGTGGTGATGTATATTACTATATTCAAGTGTGTGTTTATGAGAAAAAAATTACATGAGAGACACCCTTTAATTATTCTTGAGACATTATAGATCAAAATTAAAAGGTTTATTATTATTATTATTATTATTATTATTATTATTATTATTATAGTTGGGAAAAGTAGTTTTATTTAGCCAGCATTATATATATGAAAATTTTCTATTTAGTACGCACTTATATCAGTGCATTGCATGTGGACCTTTATATTCAATTGCTTTGATCCAGTCTGTATGCACTTGTCAATGCTTATTCATAATCTATGACCCACATACAATGCAATGCATTGATATATTTTATATCAGTACACACCGATAAGAAAATGACTATATATATGAACTTTTTCTATTAGCACCTCTCTATTTTAATACAATGAGCACTTGGATGAAATTGCATGTAATTGAATATTTTTTGATGAGATTTTTTTTTGTTTCCATCATAAGAAAATGAAAATACACATTTGATAAAAATTTAGAAATTTTTTGGATTTGCGAACTATTTTTTCTTATATTTTCTTATTTTAAATGTTTTATTTTCAAAAACTTCTGAAAAAATTAGTTCTTGAACCCGAAAAATTTTCAATTTTTTCCATATATGTATTTTCAATTTTTTTTTCAGAGTGGTGCTATTGGCACACCCATATCGGTCTTTTTATGCCCCACTTTTTAAAATTTTGATTTAATTAAATAAAATTAAAATTTTAAATTATTATTTTTTGATTTATTTCCAAAACTACCATTTTTATTTATTTTTCAAATTTAATACATCTCATCTATGATCTCTGTATACGACTCTCGAACAATTTATTTTTTCTTCTTTTCTTTTTGAGTTTTTTCTTCTTCTTATTAATGATGGAAAATAAAAAAACAATAGAGTTGGTTTTAACACAACGTCAACTTGATATCATTATAAAGAAGAAATTGTTTCTAGACTTTTGATATCATTCTCAGACAATTCTTGCAGATGATTCATGTCATTCTCAGACAATTCTTTCATATGTTTGATATCATTCTTAGACAATTTTCTTACATGCTTGATATCATTCTCAGACTCTTCCATAATATTTTGTAGATGTGTAAGAAGCAAATTTTAGAGTTTTAGAGTTTTAGAGTTCATGGATTTTTTTTTCAAGAAACAGCTTATAAGAACATGTTTTTTTTTTGAAAAGGAATGTAGGGTTTTATTGGATTTATTTTGTTGAAGATTTTGTTTCCTTAAATTGTATGACCCTTTAAGTAATTTTAATAAAGGAAAAAAAATAATACTACATAATTAAAATATAAGGTATAAATAGATCAGTAGGGGTATGCCAATAGCACCACTTTTTTTTTATCATCCATACAAAAAAAAAATCAAATCAAGATTCAATATATTTCAGTATATTTCATCAAATGTGCTTAAAGTGTGTATTGTGCTCATTGAGAAATTTATATATTCTTCGAGGGGTAAACCAAGGCCATCAGGGATTGGTGGAGTTATGAGGGATTCTAATGGGAAGGTGCTTTGTCTCTTTTCTTTTTATGTGGGGATTTTAGACTCAAATGCTGCAGAGATTTGTGCGATTAAGAAAACGGTGGATTTGTGCCTCTCCAATCCAAATCTTTATGGTCGGGATATCACGGTGGTAAGTGACTCTAAAGTGGCTGCCTCCTGGGTAAATACAAGCGACTTTGGAAATATTCAACATGTCAGTACCATATATGACATTTGCAATAACATTAAATCTTTTGGCCGCTTGAAGGTGGTTTTTGACTGTAGAATTTTTAATTCCTTTACGGACAGTTTACCAAAGATGGGGTCGAATAGATCGGGGGACTTCGTTGAATGGTGGATGTTTGATCAGGCTCCTGGTGTGGTTGTGTGGCGTTGTGGTTTGCAGTTTTGCTTTCTTTGGTTTGGTAGCTGGTGTTTTGTGGTTATAGAAGAGGTTGGCTGTGTTGTTGTCTTCTGGTTTGTGGTTTTCAACATCTTGTAGGGTGCTCTGTTTTGGGTCACATTAGTGTGGCTGGCTGTGTTGTTTTTTTCTGTTTTTTGTGGCTCCAGTGCCTTGTATGGTGCCATACTCGTTTGTACTTGGATTGAGGGCCTGTTTCCCTCCTTGATTTTATGATGACTTTAAAAAAAAAAGAGTATATAAATATGAATGATTAGCAAGATTTATAATTTGGTTGTGTAGAAAAAGTTGATAACGGTGGAATCACACAGAACTCTTTCAACGGTTCCCTTATGAAACTTCTCATTAACAAAGTTGAAAAGCAATCGGGCCGTTTTAGTGTGACGAACAAGGATATGGACCACAATGTAGAGCTGAAGAGATGCTCTCTCAGTCTCACATTAGATGACTGAATCGTTGGTCAAGTGTAAATGGGAAATTATTCTTCTCAATATTTGAACAATATATATTAGTGCAATAATTAAATTATCATAAATACTAATAAAGTGTATATCACGTTAACCTTTTGAGTTTGCACCAATCCATCGGTTTTTATTACAAAAAATAAAAAGAAAATATGGAAGGTATTGAGTTAATGGTATAAATTCAGAAGCGATCCAGAAAAATCCTACTAAATTATTAAGAAATCAACTATAAATAGGTAAAAGGAGATTTGCAAGTAATATAGTAAGTAACTCGCCAACTCTCTCCATTTTAATTTTTAATTTTTTTTTTTGAAAATCAACCATTTTTAAGTATGATGAAATATGTTAATTAATCGGTATATTGAATTATGTGATGAGCGGTTTATAATCATATTTAAAGGCAATTCTAGATTTGTCCATAATCCATAGTAGTGCTGTAAATCTGGGCCGGACCCAAAGGGGCTAGCACGCACCGCCTGCCAAGCACGGCTCAAAAGGTGGGTATGCCGTGCATGGCCCGACAAGTATGCGGGCCGCGTGCTGAGCCTTAGTATAAGGTCTGCCTTGACGTGCCGACCGTTTGGCCTGGCCAAATTTTTTTTTTCACCCAATGTCCAACGGTTTAATTTCAAAATTTAACCGTTGGTTTAAAAATAATTACCATTTAACCCTTAAAAAATATATTTATATTTTGACCCACAATTCAAATTTTCCTATAAATACTCCCACCAATTTCAATTTTTATTCACTTTCTCCCTTTCTCTCATTCTCTCAATCTCTCCAATTCTCCATTCTCCAATTCTCTACACAATTTTCATACTCTCTCCCTCTACACAATTTCTAATACTTAGTTATTAATTTCCTATTATCTATCTGTTATTCTCTAAATTTTCCACAAACACATCAAAGTTTAAAGGTACATTTTTCTTTAAATGTTATTATTTAATTTTATGTTTAAACTTTAGTTATTAATTTTAATGTTTTTGTTTAGTTAGGAAATTGTTAATTTTATGTTTATACTTAGTTATTAATTTTAATGTTTTTGTTTAGTTAGTAAATTGTTAATTTTATGTTTATACTTAGTTATTAATTTTAATATTATTGTTTAGTTAGTAAATTCATTTAAATTTTTTTGGTTAGTTAATTGAAATATATTTTTCTTAGTAAATTAAGCATTTTATGTCTAGTAGTTAATATAAATATTTTTGAGTTAGTAAATTAATCATTTTTATTTGTATTAATTAAGTTAAATATATTTTGTTAGTAAATTAATCATTTTTATATGTAGTAGTGAATTTAAATATATTTTGTTAGTAAATTAATCATTTTTATATGTAGTAGTGAATTTAAATATATTTTGTTAGTAATTTAAATATATTTTGTTAGTAAAGTAATAATTTTTATATGTAGTAGTGAATTTAAATATATTTTGTTAGTAAATTAATAATTTTTATATGTAATAGTGAATTTAAATATATTTTGTTAGTAAGTTATACATTTTATGTGTACTTATTATTTATTAATGACTAATGAGTTAATATTTGTATCTAAGGAAATGGATCCTAGCCACCCTTTTTTTCCGGACGGTTTGAACATACTGAACGACGATTTAGATCTTCCCGACAGACGGAAACCCAAGCGGTACCTTCCGGTTCCGCGGTTACACCGACATCACGTCCCAAAAGGTTTACATCTAATGTCTGGCAGTGTTTTGACATAGTACAAATGACAAGTTGGAGCATTCTGAAACGGTGAAAAAAAGACAAATCATCAAGTTCTTCTTCAACGCAACAATCTGCTGCATCTTCTGGAGCCGAACTGGATAGATTCCTTGAAGTACAGTTCGATGCATGTGAAGACACATAGAAATTTGATTTGTTGTTATGATGGAAGACTTATAGCTATATGTATCCGGTCATGTCACACCTAGCACGTGACGTATTGGTTATCCCCGTGTCCATTGTGTCTTCAGAACAAGCATTCAGCACGAGCGTACGACTTATTGAACTAAGAAGAAGTTGTTTGACTCCGGAGATGGTGGAGGTATTAACATGCGTTCGGGATTGGGAGCATTCTCGAAAGAGGTTGCAAAATGAAACGGTAGATAAAGAATTTATTCAAAATTTCTCCAATTTATTTGTTGATGAGAGTTCCGGTAGTAACCAGGTCCATAACTATGTTCTACATGTACATTTACTTGTAATACGATTGCACTATTTTTCCCTTACCAAGTTTTTATCCCACAAGGTTTTTCTTGGTAAAGTTTTTATTAAGGCAATCATGTAAATATGTAATACTTAATTTTGAAAGTCAAAAATAATTAAATAATTCTTCATTTCATATTTTCATAACATCATGTCTTCATCTATTTTTTATTTTCTTTAATACTTTATTTATATCCATTCTTTGAATTACTTTATTAACAAACATAATAAATCTATCTATTAGCAACAATTTTTTATTACACTAAAATTATAATTAAGATAAAAAAATTGCAATCAAAATTAGATTATTATATTGTTAAAACAATGTTATAAATAACTTGACACAATTACATTTTTATAATTAAATTTTAAAAAAATTACACCAGTCCAGTCCGTTTGGCACGCTGGTGCCGGCCCGCGTACCGGCACGGCACGCCTATACCGTGCTAGCGGGCCATGTCAGACCACATTTTTCCAAACGTGTCGTGTCTGGCCCAGCCTGTTTTGGAAAACGGGCCCGACAGGCCATGCCAAAACAGGCCAGACCTCTCCTTATTTACAGCATTAATCCATAGCGTGAAATATTTATGTGATTTTGATACTGTCTGGAAATAGTGAAACAGTCAATTCTAATTAATTCCTCGCTAAATTAATCACAGCCAACTTTACACCTTTGGCTCAGCAAAGATAATAAAATTCTGATTATGAGAGCTTAAATATATAGTTTCCTTAATCAAGAAAAAGAGATCATGTAAAAGTTGGAGGATTTTGTGGCACCAATCAATCAGTCAGTTGTAAGTCATTTCCAATATTGCACCAATGACTATTATTGAATATATATACAAGGAATGTCATTGATATTTACGTCCTTTTATATAAGTATAATTAAGCCATAATTACTGCATCATTTTCCATTAGTAATTTTGAGCTTGTTCTTCGCTATAAATAAGAGTCAAAAACTCGTGTTATTTCATAAAACATAGATATCATATAAGCAGTACTGATCATGATGTCTTCTAGCAATGTTGTCATCA
Source organism: Dipteronia sinensis (assembly GCA_033220585.1). Taxonomy (NCBI): domain Eukaryota; kingdom Viridiplantae; phylum Streptophyta; class Magnoliopsida; order Sapindales; family Sapindaceae; genus Dipteronia; species Dipteronia sinensis. The sequence continues at coordinate 54,240,636 of CM065643.1, forward strand.
TGTTTGGTCTGTCAGTTTTTTTTGTTAATGAATCAAGTTGTGTCAATATATTATGGTACAGCACTCACCAAATCATTGTTGTGCTACGAGGCTCAATGCTCAGGAAACCTGCCTCGGAACCAGAGAGTGCAATAGCATACCAATTCCTAGGGGGAACTAGAATTGGAGAATTTGGAGGACAAATGATAAAATTTTAATAAATTTTTTTTTTTCGATTTGGGGGGGGGGGGGGGGGGGGGGGGGGGGGGGGGGGGGGGGGGGGAGGATCCATCCATCATCTCTTTAATTTCAATTTTATTATACTAATCCCAACCTGCCAATTCTGGTCTTAAAGATGGCAGCGATGCTCGAGTAAGATACATCCATCCATCCATCCATCATCTCTTTAATTTCAATTTTACTATACTAATCCCAATTAATTTCATTGCTTATTGAAACATTATATATATAGTCTTTTTCTCCTCAGTACATTGTATGTGGATCATAGATTATAGATAAACACTGACAAGTGCATACAGACTGGATCAAAGCAATTGAATCTAATAGTCTACATGTAACGTACTGATAAATATTTATCAATAAAGTATTAGGTGAAAATTTTCATATATATATATATATATATATATATATATCTACACATCTGCCAAAATCAAATTCAAAGAGCCATGCAAATCAATAATGCATGGCTAAAAATCATAACTATAACTCTATAAGTATATAGTACACCTAGTCTAGTGTTATATATAAAATGTGTGATCCTGATTTAATTTAGTAAACGCATGACATGATTATAATATTATATATATATAGTCTTTCTATTATCGGTTCGAACTAACAATAGAAATAATATATATATATATATATATATATATATATATAATCAAACATGTTGCATCTTGTTGAAGGATATTATATATATATATATAATCAAACATGTTGCATCTTGTTGAAGGATATTATGATCCGGGCGGAGACATTTGATAAGTAGCAAAACTTTTGAAAATAAGTTTAAAGTTAATACATAATTACACTAATTTACTTCCCTTGTATATTAGTGTAATAATTACATTAACTGCTCCTATATTAGATTCTTACAAAATTTCCCTTAATTTACGATTCTATTTACCAAACTAAACACCAAAGTAAAACAAGTTGGAGTATCGGACACAAACAAAATACAACTACTATAAGCTTAATATAAACAATCCAAGCAGGCCTCTTTCAAAATTTCTTACCAATTGCATGGTTGTTTACATGGAAAAGAGATTACTGATACCATTGACTTAGATTCCATAATATATAAGTTCAAATATATGAAACCTCGTAAGAAAAAATTAAGATAGCCCATTGTTGTATTTGAATTGCATATTTATTTCTTATTTAGTTGTATTTTAAAAAGTTTATGTATTTTATTTAGAAAATAAATTTTGAGGAGTAGTGTTCATTATGTCTCCTCTTATTTAAGTGTATATCTAATTTATGATTAATGTAATTATCTCATATCATCGAAGTTCCTTTTTTTTTTAATGAGTAGCCCACCCAACCATAAGATCTTGGCTTCGCCCCTGATTATGATGCGGGTGACAACGTGAAACTTGGATTTCCAATGGCATTCACAATAAATGCTGTCATGGAGCACCATTGAATTCAGATTCCAACTCGAAACGAAGAAGGAGCTCTCTAACGCATTGGACGCCATCAAATGGGGCACTGACTACTTCATCAAAGCACATCCACAACCAGACGTTCTCTACGGTGAGGTCGGCGATGGTGATTCCAACCACGCCTGTTGGAAGAGACCAGAAGACCCCTCGAACGATCAAAATTCAAGTTCTGATCTAGCAGCCGAAACTGCTGCGGCTTTAACTGCTGCTTCTGTTGCTGTTAGGCCAAGTGAAGCTAAATATGCTGATGAGCTTGTAGTAGATGCAAAACAGCTGTTTGATTTTGCTCGTAAATTCGTAATCACCATGGTCTTTACCAGAACAGCATTCCTGTTGCTGGAAAATTCTACTCCAGCAGTGGATATGAGGACGAGTGGTTGTGGGCAGCTGCATGGCTTGAACGTGCTACGAATGATAAAACGTACCTGAATTACCTTAGCGGAGCAGGAAATAGTGGTGGTGCAAGAAGCTCATTTTCATGGGATGACAAATATTTGGGTGCACAAGTGTTGGCTTCAAAACTTGTCCTGGAAGGCAAATCTGAGGGTTCAGGAATACGGGGACAATACAAGAGCCAAGCAGAGCAGTTCATTTGCTAGTGCATCCAAAAAGGTAACAACAACTTCAAGAAGACAGCAGGTGGTCTTTTATGGTTTCTCCCTTGGAACAACCTGCAATATTCAGCCACTGCTTCTCTGGTCTCAGCCGTTTATTCCAAATATCTAACGGATGCAAAAGCATCACTTCAATGTCCTGGTGGTGCTGTCCAGCCGTCCTATTTGATCAGCCTTGCACCCACACAGGCTGACTATTTGTTGGGTCAGAACCCAAAGGGGATGAGCTATATGGTCGGATTCGGGTCGAATTATCCGACTCAAGCCCACCATAGTGTCAATAAAGGACCCAAATGTGGTGACGTGTCAAGGTGGGATGGAGACGTGGTTCAAGAAGGATGCTCCGGACCCGAATGTGTCGGATGGGGCAATAGTTGGTGGGCCGGATGAGAATGATGGATATGCTCACTCTAGATCCAACCTTCAACAGGCTGCGCCCGCTACTGTTACTACTTCACCCTTTGTTGGTGTTTTTGCTTCTCTTGCCTAGACACTAGACTATCATTTTATTACTACAATTAATATATAATACATTTTGATGCAATTTCAATTGATCATTAGCGATGTTAATTGTTCCCAATATGCATTAACAAATAATAAATGAGATGGGAATTTTGAAAAACGATTCATTTATCATTTTTAGATACACACTTTTCTTTCAAAAATTAAAATATTTGAAGTTTCAAACTTGTATGTTGGTTGTTTCTGTCATTAGAAAATTGTGAGAAGAGAAGAATATGGATAAATTAATGGTGAGTAATTAGGTTGGCAACTTTGAATTCAAAATGTTATAACGTGTGGCAATTTCTCGGAAACTTCTCCAGGGGATCGACTACAATACTCACAAAAAAAGCCGTTGTATGATACAAACTGCTTTCTAAGAACAACTCTATCGTTGGAATTAATAGTAGAGAAACTAACGTCAGAGAGATTCATAAATATTAAAGTTGTTTCCTAAACCTTGAATTGTTTTTAACCGTTGGTGCTATGGTAATCATAGGGTACATTAGCCAAGACACTCTCGTGAGTATATTTTTATTGGGAATTTGAACCGATGAATACGGAAACGATATGCCTAATATTCACTCATAACTAATAGCAATTTATGTCTATAGTAGAAAAATAAGATGAGAGAAAATAAACAATCACACAACACAAGGTATATGTGGAAAACCCTAAATCAAGGAAAAAACCATGGGCCGTCAGAACGACAGAGAAAGTTTCACTATATGATAAATTGTTACAATCATATACTTCATGATTCTCTCTCACACCTCAACCCCAAACCACATAGCTTTACCAAATCCCTAAGCTCACAACCGAGCTTTACATTATGACTCTCAGCTTACAACGCTTACAAGATCCTCACCAAGAACCTCTCAATATCCCCTAGGTCTCCCCTGAGCCCACAGATCTCTAACTTGATCCATAGAGATTCCCCGGATTCATCCCCGGATATACCCTGGGGTCTCCCTTGGATCTTACCACTTTCTGATGTTACCGTTTTTTCTTTGACTCCACTCAAGTAACCTAATTACAAGATTCTATTTATACTAGTTACAATAAGCTTAGACCAACAAGGAAATTCATCTCTTATACGTACAAGACTGAGGACTTACTTGTTCTACATAAATACTATTTCATTTTATGACAAGTTTTCTTGTAACAAAAAATCTTTTTCCTTCAAGCACAATAACTTCCAAAAGAATTACTTTCATTTTCCACTGAATATTTCCCGTTCAACGCATGCTTATGATTGATTACGATTCTAGTCACGGTTGGTCACCCGCACCCTACACCATTACAAGTCACATGGAATGTATCACGTTTTAGTAAGTCGTAGGAAACCGTTGTTGCTTTAGTTCTTCTTGGTCTTCAAACATCCCTTAAATACCATCTCCAACTTCCAAACGTTTTTCACGTCTCTATAAAATTTTACAACAACTGAGTCTCGTTTGATTCATGTTGGGTTCACTTGAGAATACAAGTCAAAACCTAATAATTTTTAGAAGGAATTTGAATAATTGAGATGGTTTCGGGGGTTAACTTTTTTAAAGGTCCCAATCAACACTAGTATCCTGTCCTCCACACACCCAACTTCATATTGTCTCATTCTTGAGAAAAATTACTCATCTGAGTCATGAATGCATTAGATTACGTACATTAATTACTCTTTAGAGTTTTCTGTCAAACAGACACTAACTTTTGAAAATTGATTTAATAATGTTTTCCAATCCCACCGACCAAAATCTTAAACTTTGGAATCTTGGATACTCGATCCGATGCAATGCATCAACAGATTTATGTCTACTAACTGGTCTGTGTAATATATATATATTTATGTGAATCATAGCAAAAATATTTGTTTTTAGCAACAAATTTAATTTTTATTGATTTCGTCATTTTTTTACCATTTTTAGACATAAAAGCCTTTAAATTTGAAATTTGAAATTAAAAAAAAAAGTAATCAAATAAAAAACAATCAGTTGTCTTTTATTAGGGTTACAGTAATATCAAGTAAAAAATGAGAAAGAGAGAGAAAGGAATAGAAGAGATAGTCGTCGCTGCCGTTCGCCGTTCGCCTCACACATTTCTTGCCGTCGCTATCGCCTCGCACCTTTCTCACTGTCGCTGCAGAAACGCTTCAACGATCAAAAAGTCAAAAACGATTCAGTCTTAGTTTTTAAACTTTGATCATTTCTTGCAATTTCCTTATATATATGTATAGCCAATATATGGTGGTTCTCTGGTAAGGAAGTCCTGAAATTATAAGTTAAAGACGTCTAACTATAGTCATTTCATATTGGATGTGCGTATTTGTGAATGTGGGGTTGTGAGCCCACTGTGAATGTATGGCTGTGGTTGGACGTCCTGAAATTATAATGTTAGGACCGTCCTGATTGGAGAAGTATTATTTATATGGGCCCATAGCCCCACATTAACAAATACTCACACCCAATATGAATGTGTAACTGTAGTTAGACATCCTTAACTTATAATTTTATGACATCGTTACTAGAGAACCACCATATATATATATATATATATATATATATAATATAAGTGGAGTAACTAGGACTTACTGTATAATATTATAAAGCAGAGATTGAACCTTCAACTTTGAAATTAAAAGCCATAAGCTCTAACCAGCTGAGGTACTCTAACTCATTGTTGAAGATTTGTTGATTTAAATGTATATATATAGTTATATAATTTAAAATAAACTCATATATATATACATATTAAAATAAACTCATATTTAATTATAATAATAATATATAAAAATATGTTTATGAAAATGAAAAAGAAAATAATAAAACAAAAGGAAACCCAAAAAATCGAAACCCGTAAATTTTTTTTTTCTTTTTCTTTTTGGATTTTTTTTCCTTTTCAAAAAATATATTATTTTAATTTGATAAAAAAAAACCCCAGAAAATCAAAGATCATAAATTGAAAAGGGAAAAAATAAACAACAAAAAAGGAAAATAATAAAACAAATTAAACTCATATTTATATAATTTAAAATAAACTAAAATATAATAATAATATATAAAAACATATTTATGAAAAAGAAAAAGAAAATAACAAAACAAAAGGAAAAAGGAAAAAAAAGAATTTTTTTTTTCTGTTTTTGATTTTTTTTCCTTTTTCAATTTACGGGTCTTTGATTTTCTGGGTTTTTTTATTATCAAATTGAAATAATATATTTTTTGAAAAGGAAAAAAATCCAAAAAGAAAAAAGAAAAAAATTACAGGTTTTAATTTTTTGGATTTTCTGGGTTTCCTTTTGTTTTGTTATTTTTTTTTCATTTTCATTAATATGTTTTTATATTATTATTGTTATTATTATGATTAAATATGAGTTTATTTTAAATTATATAAACAAACTTAAATTAATTTAAACAAATTATATAACTATATATATACATTTAAATCAACAAATTAACAACAATAAACTAGAGTAGCCTAGCTGGTTTGGATAAAAATATAACAATTCATAAAATAGTAAGGGTTTTAGTAATAATATCACTCACAAGAATTATCTATTATTTCATATATAATATTGAAACTACTGGTTTAATTTAGGCACATATGACATCACATTTGTTTCATCTATATTTAGTTATTTACACACTGAACTCTTATATCTTTTGAAGGTTGAAGTACTAATATTTCATTATGCATATAATAATATCACTTTAATTTATAGAGCTAGCACATATCCTGCATTTTTATAGATTTTAATCAGTAACTAGGATATTATATGAATACTACGTCTTATTCAATAACTAATACTGTGGAAATCTTGACAAACCTTGCATTGCATGTTTCGTTAATACTTAATATATAAACAAGCAAGAAAAGGAGATGCCCATGTTTAGCGAGGTTGATATAGCTACTCGATCCATTTAGAACTGAACTGATTTTCATGCTCAAATCATTTTTATTTTGCCTTACTGATGCTCATGCATGTTGTTGGGGTCGAAAATGAGCCTTCGGTTGTGTGCAACAAATGCGGACTTCGGTGGCCTAATTCTTGGTTCGGATGTCTTTACGAGCGTAATGGGTGTATGTACTTTCAATTACGGGTTCATTAGTTTTGAGTTGGATTTGTAAAAGTGAAAAAGGTTACCCTTGTTTGAGGAAAAAATTTAAGGGGGTATATATAGTGTTTGGCTCTGACACCGAAGGCTCCCTGTCTTAACCACATATTAAGAATTTGAACCGAAGAACGCAAAAACAGTATGCATAATATTCACCAATAACTCATAGCAATTAACGTTTATAGTAGAAAAATAAGATGAGAGAAAATAAACAATCACACAACACAAAATATACGTGGCAAACCCTAAATCAGGAAAAAAAACCACAGACCGTTAGGATAACAGAGAAAGTTCTACTATATGATAAATTGTTATAACCATATACTATAGGATTATCTCTCTCACAGTCTAAACCCAAACTACTGAGCCTTACCAAGCCCCTAAGCTCACAACCGAGCTTTACATCCTCACAGGGTCCTCCTCCTAGTACACCCCCTCCAGGAATATCCCTTAGGTCTCCCTTGAATATTACTCACGGATCTCTCTCTTGATCCCCAAATATTCCAAAGGGTCTCCCCCACTCCACTCTAGCTGATGTTACAAGTGTTCCTTTTGCTCCATACAAATAACCTAGTTACAAGGTTTTATTTATACTAGTTACATGGAGCTTAGACCAACAAAGAAATTCATCTCCTATACGTACAAGACTACCGTATTCCATGTAAACACTATTTCCTTTTATGACAAGTTTTCTTGTAAAGAGAAATCATTTTCTTTCAAGCACAAGAACTTCCAAAAGAATTACTTTCCTTTTCCACTGAAGATTTCTCATTCCACGCATTTTTATGATTGACAACGATTCGGGTCATGGTTGTGCATCCGCTTCCTAAACCGTTATAAGTCATCTGAAATTACATTGCTCAGAAAACCGCAATCCATGCGCCGAAACGAACTACTTCTTATGTTCTTCATGGTCTTCAAATCTCCTTCAAACACCATATCCAACTTCCAAATGTTTTCCCATGTTTCCACATCGAAAATTTCACATCAATTGAGTCTCGTTTGGTTTACATATGGTTCACTTGGGAATACAAGTCAAATCTAACACCTCATTAATTGATTTTGACAAATGTCATTACCTAAGTGACAAATGTCATTATGCATGAACACCACCAATGCATGGTCGGTGGCTCGGGATTTCAGACACTGTGATATGAGATTCCAAATCAAGATCGGAGGAAATATTAAGCCACATTTCTGAATTTCACAAATTTATCGAACCCGTTATAAGTATATGCATAGTCGGTGGGTCACGGATTTCGGACACTGTGATATGAGAATCCGAATCTAGATCGGAGGTAATATTAAGCCACATTTCTGAATTTCACAAATATGTCGAACACATGTTATAAGTATATATATATATATAGATAGATAGATAGATAGATAGATAGATAGATAGATAGATAGAAAGAGCTAATTAAGCTAGCTAGATAGATTGTCAAGTGTAAATTCATCTAGAGCTAGCTAGGTTGTAACTCAACTATCCATCTGAATAAATAACGTGAAATTAAAGAAGCGAATATTGCAGAAGTGATCAAGACAACACACTGGAAATCATCATTCGATCAACTAAAAAAAGGAAAAAAAAAAAAGCCTTTCTCTTTACGCGGAGTAATATATATATAAAGCAAAAGGTGGTTAATTGCTTTGGTGGTCCTACTAGCAAATGCAAGTCCCAACACGTCAATTTGATTCTCTTTCACTTCTAACGTCTAAAAGCACATACCATTAACAGATGTTTGTGGTGATCCAAGGTCCTTTCTCTCACTGTCAGTATAACAACTGATCACTACAAAAAAAACCATAATGTTTTTAGACCTTGCTCACCAACACTGAAATATCCATATACTAGAATAATGAAGAATAAGAGGAAAAATGAGTAAATACTAGACACCAAGCAAAAGAACAAGACACTTTATAGAAGAAACAGGAAACGCCAGCGCCATCCTGTTGCGCATATCCTATATTGCTACTAGATACCACGATCTCATAAAGCAAATGAAGAACAGGTAATTATAACTGAATTAGACTGTAAAAGTTTTGATTCCCTAGTCGACAAGAAAGGCCAGGGCATCCAGCTATCAGATGCATACATAGCAGCACCGTACCTTGCATGTAGACGGTGCTCTCAAGATAAAAGACCATGAATGTAACGGTTCACTCATCATTTGCATTCTTTCACAAAATTCCTGTCCAAGACTCCATGTTCTCCCTTGTTTCCCTTTCTATGTCAAGGTGACACATACTTCTCACATGTACACTGGACAAACTTGGTGCACTTCCTGCATAAAATGAAAAAAGAATGTAAACTTTAAGGTAGAAAAACACTTATCCTAGTACCCTAGACATTAATGTATATTGCCATGAGTCACATTTCAGGAGGGGTACATTTCGATCAGAAGACACTTAAACAATGTACTCAGTCCATGAATTGACCATCAAAACTTTACAAAGATCAAATTACTCCAAAAGGTTTAGGATTAGGCAGCAAAACTAAGTGTTGCTTTTACATTTTATCCAATCTAAGGCTTTCATTACACACCTGTCAAGGCTCGAGACTTCAATCTTCTCTAATCACATCGATTGGAATCTTCTCAATCTGTTACCCAAAAACACCACCACCAGAACCACGAAATTTTTTTGAAGGATGAAACCCAAGTCCTTGGTTCTAATCTTGGCAATTACCTTGAAGCTAGCCTTCAGGGCGCTTAGCCCTGTTGGTGAAGGATGGACATGGGGATAATGTCAGTTGTTCGAATCCTGCTCAGACGGGGGCGAGTCATGGTTTACTCTTCTGCATCGTTGTGGGGCCAATGGTGAGGCCGATATTTTTTATCTGTCCTACTCTGCATCCAACATACAAACCAGTAGGGCATACAGACCAGACGTATGTCACGCAGTTAAAGGAGGATAAATTCATTTGTATCCAGACGAAGTTTGGGATCCTCGATACCAATATATATATATATATATATATGTATATGTATATAAAGCATTGATCCGGTCCTAGAACTTTGTCTGTATATAATTAATGTGACAATTAAATGAGAAATCGGTATTGATCTGTGTCGGTGATGATGGTAAAATGATTGATCATGAGGGATTAATGTGGAGCAGCAAAGTAACTTTGCCAAAGTTGGACACGATCGCTGTGCTAGTGGAGTTGTGAAAGTGAAAGCACTAAGAGTTACTTTGGTTTGTGAGTTGTGACGCATATGAGAAAAAGCTATGAGATAAAGCTAGCTGTAGGTCCACGGTCTGAGAAAAACTCGTATCGGACAGTCCCCTTCTCTCTCTCTCTGTCTATATATATGGGGTAAAATCGTTTACAAAAATGTATCATTTATATTAAGAATATAAATATATATTTATAAAGTATTTATATGATGCATTTTCATTAGACGATGTTATTACCACCCGAATGAAACCCTTTCATATAAGTTATTCTCCTACAATACGTCCACTATCTACGATTGTGAATTGTCATGAAGATTAATTAAAGAAGCTCACTGGAATGACTCCACCACCTCAGTCCTCAACAACAGCACCAGCAGCGTACTCCCTAATAAACATTGATTTGACATAGACCAACCAGCCCACATGCCTTAAATAATTATTGCAACTCATACACATAATTATAGCAACATATGTTTAATCAAAGGGCAATCGTGAATTTATTTTTTTCCCAAAAAAGAAATTGATATATAATGTGTAAGGTTTTTGGATGCAAAGCACAAGAATTGTAATTTGTGTATGGAGAGTCTCTCACTCTCCAAACAAAAAACATATATGAAGATGCTTCAAAAAAAAAAAACCATATATGAAGAAAGCCGTCAGTTTAACTTTTATGTGGTGAATAATTTTTAAAGGCTTTACTGATCACCGCATGCTGCATGCATGCTTCCATCATTTCACTAGAAAACAGCAGCATAAATATAATAAAAAAAGACAAAAAGACCGTCCTTCATGATGATACTAGACACGTATAAATATAAAATTTAGAGTACACTAACATATTCTCTCTCGTGCTCTCCAAATCTACGCTCTACACAAATCTTTAATCAATTAATCTAGGCGTTTCATGAGATGACAGATATTGTCCCCAAATAGTAGATTTCTTGAAACATGCAGATACCTGCTTTTCAAACCACGCTATTTAAACACTAAAGTTTCTCAGTTATTTATTGTTTTAAATAACCTGTCACCGCTTATTTAAGAGCCAATTAACCAGCATCTGGGAAGAGAGTATCATCATGCTTCTCTTCCAACACATGTTCACTGTAAACATGGCATCAAGTAAGTTCTAACTTCTAACTGGTTTTTTCCATGCCTGAAAATAAACTATATAATTTTTTCTCAATACTTGTTATCAACTCTGAATTCCTTTGTGCATATATACATAGTTCACTAGCATAATTTTTGTGTACTCTGTTGCAACCTATATTTCCTTCATACATATCTCTTTTCAGTTTCTTCAACTCAGTCAGCTAGCTTTATTCACATAGATATTTGCTAACACACGTTTTTGGTCATGTAATGAATTTCTTCAGCTTGTTAATTAAGACAAAAAAGACAATATCAGAATGTAAACGAATGGTAAAACTAGCATGATATGGATTTGGTATTCTCCATATATATATATATATATATATATATATATATATATATATATATATATGAATAAGCATTGATTTGTATGTTAAACTATGTACATGAAGAAAATGGGAAAATGAACTTGTACAAGGAACCGTATATCAGTATATTGAACTTCTACAATAAGTGTTTCAAAAGAGGTCCCAGATTATGGAACTTTTTTTTTATGTCAACTCAAATGACATAACTATATAAATGCATCTTGAATAATTCTGAGAAGAAAGTGTTGGATATGGCATATATTTCCAATGGTTAACAAACGGGATTCCACCAATGCGAAGACTTCCCGGAGAAGTGGGAAACGTTTGGAAGTATGAGATCGTGTTTGAGGGAGACGTGAAGACCTTGAAGAATTGAAACGGCTAGAGGGCGACGTCCCTAGCACTGTGCATCAGACATCGGTCTAAGGAGCGCTGTGTCTTAGAGATAGCAACTGTGTGCCTTGTGCTGTGCAATTGCACAGCGGTAAGGACAACGGTCCTATTCCAGGGATTTGCGATGTGCATTGCACGACGGTGAGGTCAGCGGTTTTGGGTGATGCATCGCATGGATGGCGGTTTTCTGAACAATGTAATTTCGGGTGACTTCAACACGGCGTAGGGAGTGAGTGGCCAACTGTGATCCGAACCGTAGTCAATCATAAGCATACGTTGAATTAGGATATATTAACGGAAAATGAAGTAGTTTGTTTCTAGAAGTTCTTGTACTTGAAGGAAAATGATTTCTCTTTACAAGAAGACTTGTCATAAAAGAAAATAGTATTTAAGTGAAACAAGCAAATCTTGTACATATAGGAGATAGATTTCCTTATAGGTTTAAACTCTATGTAACTCATATAAATAGACCATAATAACTAGGTTATTATGTGTGGAGCAAAATAGCAAATACTAGAGAGATCTTAAGAGAGTAGACATTGGGTATAATCGGGTTTGGGGTATTTTAGAGAGAGAATTCTGAGTGTGTTATAATAATTTACAACATAGTGTAACTTTCTCTTGACGTCCTTACGGCCATGGTTTTTCCATATTCTTGGGTTTCTACATAAAAAATTATTTATATTGTGTGTGATTGGATTTGATTATTTCTTCCATCTCATCTTCCCTTATTATTGTGTTTGTTTGTGGTCTATTCTGCAACGCTTCCGTGTAGTAATTATTTGATAACAATTGGTATTAGAGCCACGGTTTCCTAATAGTGCAAACTGTTATGGCTGGAAAGATAATGAGATTCAAGGTTGAGAAGTTTGTTGGAATGATTAACTTTGGCTTATGGCAAGTTCAAGTCAAAGATCTGTTACTTCAATACGGGTTACACAAGGCATTGAAGGGCAAACCAACCCCTGAAAACCATGAAAGCTCTACAGACTCTGAAAAAGAAACGACGGGTACTAGTTATGGAAAACCTGTGATAAGCAATGATGATTGAGAGGATTTGGATGAAAGGGCTGCAAGTGCGATACGATTGTGCCTGGCCAAGAACGTTCTTGCAAATATTTATGGAACATATTCAGTGAAAGAACTTTGAGAGAAGCTTGAAGAATTGTCTCAAGTGAAGAGCGTCTGCACCAGTTCTACCTGAAGGAGCAGTTTCATTCACTGCAAATGTCTGAAGGTACGAAGGTTTCGGATCATCTATGAGTGCTAATTAGGATAATTTTTGAATTATAGTCGATTGGAGTTAAGATTGACGAGGAAGACAAAGGGTTAAGATTAATTTGGTCCCTTCCACCGTCCAATGCGCACATGAAGCCAATTTTGATACAAGAGAGTTCAACCAAATGTTTTGGAGATGTGGCGAACAAACTGATCTTTGAGGAACGAAGGCTGAAGAGTGAAGGTAAATCTTCTGATAACTCTGCTCTTTTAGTTGACAGAAAAAAATGGAACTCTAAAAAGAATGTCACTTGTTGGAGATGTATACAGTTTGGACATGTTAGGAAGGATTGTCAAAATAAGAAGACAAGTGTGGCTAAGGGCTCGAAAGAGAGGGATCCGGCAATCACCTCTCTTGAGTATGACGACTACAGTGATGCCCTTCAAAGGGCATGGACATCCTCATGGCATGACCGTTAGTTGCCATGGAAGAGGATGTGTTGCTAATAGAAAATCTACAATTGCGCACGAGTATTGGTTAGGAGGTGATGCAAGGTGTGCAGTGGACAAGGATGTCGATGGCTAATTGAACTCCCTGGGAACCTAACGTGACGAGTTGCACCACAATTTCAGCAAGGTAAATTTCGACATGTGCCGGTGAAATCTTAGGATGGGTGTTCCTAAGTGGTTATACCTCGTGGTGGGTATGTTGATTCTCTGTGTTGAGAGTAGTAGTTGTGGATGAAGGTTTGGGAATTCTCACCATAAGGGAGGGTTGTTAGATATGACTCGAATTTTCAATGGTTACCAAACGAGATTCAACCAATGCAAAGACTTTCTAGAGATGTGAAAAACATTTGGAAGTATGAGATCGCGTTTGAAGGAGGCGTGAAGACCTTGAAGAACTGAAACGGCTGAAGGGCGCTGTCCTTAGCGCTATGCATCAGACAACGATCTAGGGAGTGTTGTGTCTTAGAGACAACAACGATATGCCTTACGCTGTGCAATTGCACAGTAACAAGGACATCAGTCATATTCTAGGGATTGCGATATGCCTTGCGTTGTGCATTGCACAGTGGTAAGGTCAGTAGTTTTGGGTGATGCAGCACAAAGATCACGATTTTCTGAGCGATGTAATTTCAGGTGACTTCAACACGGCATAGGGAGCGGGTGGCCAACCGAGATCCGAACCACAGTCAATCATAAGCATGCATTAAATCGGGAAATATTAACGGAAAATGAAGTATATTGTTTCTGGAAGTTCTTGTGCTTAAAGGAAAATAATTTCTCTTTACAAAAAGACTTGTCATAAAAGGAAATATTATTTATATGAAACAAGTAAATTTTGTATATACAGGAGATAGATTTCCTTGTAGGTTTAAACTCTCTATAACTACTATAAATATACCATAATAACTAGGGTATTATGTGAAGCAAAATAGCAAATACTAGATAGATCTTAAGGGAGTGGGCATTGGGTGTAATCGAGTTTGGAGTATTTTAGAGAGAATCATGAGTGTATGGTTATAATAATTTATTACATAGTGAAACTTTCTTTTGTCCTCCTGAAAGCCGTGGTTTTTCCTTGTTCTTGGGTTTCCATATAAAAAATTCTTTGTGTTGTGTGTGATTGGATTTAATTACTTTTTCCATCTCATCTTTTCCTATTATTGTGTTTGTTTGTGGTCTATTCGGCTACTTTCACATGTCACTAAGCTGCTTGTAAATGTGTAACAGATTTGAAGCTTCCCCAGTTGCAGATAGCATGGCTGCCATTACAATCACCCTGTATGAGGGAGCGTATCAGCATAGTTGTGCAACTTACTTTCCTCGTACTCCTGCTGCTTCAATTCTTAAGAAAATTAGTGAGCCTAATATGCAGACACAGAACAGATCAGGTCAGAGATCAAAGTGTAGAGAAATACATGGCTGGTGTAAAATTCAACATCTCTTATAGAATCACCATGGTTTGCTCCACGTTACTATTTGCCACTCATTTAATAATGTTGTTGATAATGCTAAATGGTGGTGAGATCCTCTGCGACTCTAAAGTCCGAGCTTTATCATCAGAGGTTATGCAAGTGGTATTATGGGCAAGCACACTGCTTACTATATACAAGATTCCAAGTAACAAGTATGCCAAGTTTCCTTGGATTCTAAGAGCATGGTGGTTTTGCAGCTTCTCATTGTACATTATCTGCACAGCTCTTGATGCATATTCAAGAGTTGCAAATCACAGCCAATTCAAAGTACGAGATTATGCAGATTTCATCTGTCTCCTTCCATCCACCTTGTTGTTTGGAATATCAATCCGAGGGAAGACTGGCCTAGTCTATGCTCTCTCTAATGACACCACTGAGCCGCTTATCAATGGAAAAACTGATAGACCTTTGGAATACAAAAGGGAATCTCTATATGGAAAAGCTACTCTTTTCCAACTTGTTACATTCTCCTGGCTCAACCCTTTGTTTGCTGTTGGAATAAAAAAACCCATTGATCAGAATGAAATCCCAGATGTTGATATTAAAGATTCTGCTGAATTTCTCTCCCACGACTTTGACGAAAGACTAAAACATGTTAAGCAGAAAGATGGAAGCATAAATCCATCTATCTACAAGGCAATCTTTTTGTTCATCAGGAAGAAAGCAGCAATCAATGCATTATTGGCTGTCATAAGTGCGGTCTCATCTTATGTTGGCCCATACCTGATCGATGACTTTGTAAATTTTCTTAATGTGAAGAATAAGCAGAGCTTAAAGACAGGGTACCTTCTAGCACTAGCCTTTCTAGGTGGCAAGATGGTTGAGACAATAACACAGAAGCACTGGGTTTTTGGAGCCCGTCAGCTAGGCCTTCGTGTAAGAGCAGCTTTGATATCTAAAATATACAGAAAGGGCCTGCGTTTGTCATGTCAATCTCGCCAAAGTCACACAAGTGGGGAGATTATCAACTATATGAGTGTGGATATCCAAAGAATTACAGACTTAATCTGGTACTTGAATATCATATGGATGTTGCCTATACAGATATCCTTAGCCATCTACATTCTCCATACAACTATTGGTTTGGGATCATTGGCTGCATTGGCTGCAACTTTTATAGTCATGTCTTGCAATATACCTATAACAAGATTCCAGAAGAGATACCAATCAAAGATCATGACTGCTAAGGATGACAGGATGAAAGCCACTTCAGAAGTTCTCAGAAACATGAAGACACTAAAACTTCAAGCATGGGACAGTAAGTACCTCAACAAGATAGAGAGTTTGAGGAAAATTGAATGTGATTGGCTGTGGAAGTCACTGAGACTGTCAGCAACTTCAGGTTTTATTTTCTGGGGGGGGCCAACATTTATCTCTGTTGTAACTTTTGCGGCATGTATGCTAATGGGAATTCAACTTACAGCTGGGAGAGTCTTATCTGCATTGGCCACCTTTCGAATGCTGCAGGACCCTATATTTAGTTTACCCGACTTACTCTCTAACATTGCTCAGGGTAAAGTTTCGGCAGATCGGATTGCATCCTATCTGCAGAAAGATGAAATTCAGCAAGACTCTGTTGAGTATGTTTCGAAAGATAAAACAGACTTTGGAGTTGAGATTGACAATGGAAGATTTAGCTGGAATCCTGAGTCAAGCAGCCCAACTCTTGACGGAATCCAGTTGAAAGTGAAAAAGGGTATGAAGGTGGCAATTTGTGGGACAGTGGGCTCGGGCAAGTCTAGCCTGCTTTCATGCATGCTTGGGGAAATGCAGAAGCTAGCGGGGACTGTCAAGATTAGCGGTACAAATGCTTATGTTCCTCAGTCACCATGGATACTCACAGGAAATATCAGGGATAATATTCTATTTGGCAATCAATACGACAGTCACAAGTATGAAAAAACTGTTAAAGCATGTGCCCTGTTGAAGGACTTTGAGCTGTTCCCCTGCGGTGACCTAACAGAGATTGGAGAGAGAGGAATAAACATGAGTGGAGGGCAGAAACAGAGAATACAAATTGCTCGTGCAGTTTACCAAGATGCTGATATATATCTACTTGATGATCCTTTCAGCGCCGTGGATGCTCATACAGGCACTCAACTCTTTGAGGTAAGGTCCTCATGGTAGATCCTAGTAAGTAAAATATATTCTCATTCACTTTCTTTGAGATCATTTTCACTTACTTTCTGTAGGAGTGTTTGATGGGAATGCTGAAAGACAGGACTGTACTTTATGTTACCCACCAAGTTGAGTTTCTTCCAGCAGCAGACCTCGTTCTGGTAAACATAAGATCTCTGTCCAATTTCCCAGTCATTCAAAGAATTTGACTCAAGTTTGAGGATTTTAAGTCCCTGAAATATAACACATATATTCAATTGATAAATCTCAATAGGTGATGCAAAATGGAAAAATCGCACAAGCCGGTAGATTTGATGAACTTCTACAACAAAATATAGGATTTGAAATTATAGTTGGCGCTCATAACAAAGCTCTCGATTCAATTCTCACAGTTGAAAATTCTAGCAGAACATCTCCAGACTTAGTACCTGATGCTGAGTCCAAAACAGATAACACCTCAAATGCAGAACTCATACACTCACAACATGACTCAGAGCGTGACCTCTCCTTAGACATAACAAAAAAGAAAGGAAAACTGATACAAGAAGAAGAAAGAGAGAAGGGGAGCATAGGAAAAGAGGTTTACTGGTATTATTTAACTGCAGTGAAAGGTGGAGCCTTCATTCCGATCATAATATTGGCACAGTCATCATTCCAAGTATTGCAGGTAGCTAGCAACTATTGGATGGCATGGACTTCTCCAACTACAAGTGATGCTGAGCCAGTAGTAGAGATGAAATTTATATTTCTTGTTTATACACTACTTGCCGTTGGAAGTGCATTCTGCGTGCTCCTACGAGCCATGCTAGTAGCAACAACAGGACTTAGGACAACCCAAAAGCTATTCACAAACATGCTGCATAGTATATTCCGGGCTCCGATGGCATTTTTTGATTCAACTCCAACTGGAAGAATCTTAAACCGGGTGAGTAACTTATAGAACATGAATTTTATGTCTGCTTTTCAGTTTATAAACACCTTGTAAAAAATTCATTCTTACCATATTATAGCTGTAGGCATCAAATCCATTACTTTAAAAACTGAACTCTGAATGGAAAAACAAGCTTAAATCAGCAAGACAAGTTGGTAGAACCGATGAATTTCTTATAGATTGAAAATGAAGTGAATGTATTTTAGAGATTTGTTAATTTGGGAAATTTACAACTTACAAACTGTGACAATGAAAATCTAATGACAACATAAGAAAATTAAAACATGTTATCTGGTTAATCAAGTAAATTTTCTGTTAAATAAAGCTTCTATAATGTATACTTTTGCTGATCCAAAGTATAATTATTAGAGAGGACTAATAGCTTAATCTTATTTTATTTGTAGGCATCTACAGATCAAAGTGTGCTTGACTTGGAACTGGCAGGAAGATTAGGTACTTGTGCTACCACAATACTACAGATTATAGGGACCATTGCAGTGATGTCACAAGCAGCATGGCAAGTGTTCGTCATCTTCATTCCAGTAACTGCTGTCTGCATATGGTACCAAGTAAGATACAAACTCACCCTCAGTATCAATCTGTTCATAGATAATTGATTAGGAGTACCGCAAAAAAACATGTAAAGAAGAATGACCAAGTTTATTACAAGATAGATCTTTATAACACTAAGCATATGAAAACCAAATTTAAAAATTACACAAATGCAGAAATGCAGAAATGCAAATGGACTCTGATGTATGATTTTATTAACTTCATTCATATATGTGACTACCTCAGCAATACTACATACCAACAGCTAGAGAACTGGCCCGCTTGTCAGAGATACAAAGAGCTCCAATCCTTCACCACTTTGTGGAATCACTATCAGGAACAGCAACAATCCATGCTTTTGATCAAGAAGACCGTTTCTCCAATGCAAACCTCAGTCTTATTGACAACCACTCGAGGCCATGGTTTCACAATGCCTCAGCCATGGAATGGCTTTCCATCAGACTAAATTTACTGGCCAATTTTGTCTTTGCTTTCTCATTGATCGTGCTGGTTAGCCTCCCTGAAGGAACTATCAATCCAAGTAAGTATCACATAATATCTATAGATATTATATATAGACCTATAATATGCTTCTTAGACCTATAATCTCCTATGTGAGACTAATAAAAGAACAATTTGGATTCATTCATAAAATAACATGCATATATTATACTATTTAATGTACCAAATATTTACTCTATTACACCTATCTTCTAAAAAGCAACACAAACTTTTTTTTCTTTTTTGTAAAAATTAGTCCTAAGAAACGGCTAACCTGACTGGATTTTTTGTTTCATAGGCATTGCAGGATTGGCAGTAACATATGGAATGAATTTGAATGTTTTTCAAGCTTCCATTATGTGGCACATATGCAATGTAGAAAATAAAATGATCTCAGTAGAACGAATAATTCAGTACTCAAACTTAAAAAGTGAAGCCCCATTTGTAGTCGAAGAGTATAGACCACCAAATAACTGGCCAGAAGTTGGAACAATTTGCTTCAACAATTTGCAGGTAAGCTTCCAAAAAAAAAAGATTAGAAAATGTTGACATCCCATTTGATATAAAATCATTCCACAAACATTTGTAACAACGCTTCCAAACTGTTTCAAGTACTTCTAAATTAAGATAAATATAAGATTTGGTTGTGTAGCAGGTCTGCCCTTCCTATTTAAAATCGCTTTAGGTCACTTATGCTTACATCCGACTGTTTTGCAGATCCGTTATGCTGAACATCTCCCATCTGTCCTAAAAAACATTACCTGCACGTTGCCAGGAAGAAAGAAAATTGGGGTAGTGGGAAGGACAGGGAGTGGGAAATCAACCCTTATACAGGCAATTTTCAGAATTGTTGAACCTAGAGAGGGAAGCATTATCATCGATAACGTGGACATTTGCAAGATAGGCCTGCATGACTTAAGATCAAGGCTTAGCATCATTCCACAGGATCCAACATTGTTTGAGGGAACTGTTAGAGGAAACCTCGATACATTGTTTCAATATTCGGACAAAGAAGTCTGGGAGGTAATTATTTTGATCAAAATATAGTCAGTCATAGGGTGAAATATGGATATCAAGTCAGTGATCTAGTGTATGTGAATATCAAAATTTTATAACATTTCATCAAACACCATTATGTTCAGGCTCTAGATAAATGTCAACTTGGTGATCTAGTGCGCGCAAAGGAAAAGAAGCTGGATAGCCCAGGTCAGGTTCTTCAATTTTGGACTATAACATGAAGTTAATTGTATCTACAGTAAATGGTGAAGAAAACTTGTAATATGTAAGTATGTAATATGTAACATGTAAATGGATGATGGCCTTACAGTGGTTGAAAATGGTGAAAATTGGAGCGTGGGGCAAAGGCAGTTATTCTGTCTTGGAAGGACTTTGCTGAAGAAAAGCAGTATTCTGGTACTGGATGAAGCAACAGCATCGGTGGACTCTGCAACAGATGGTGTGATACAGAAGATAATTAGTCAAGAATTCAAAGATCGGACAGTTGTGACAATAGCTCACAGAATCCATACGGTCATTGATAGTGACTTTGTGTTGGTCCTTAGTGATGGTAAGAAATACACACAAACCCCTAATCAGAGAAAAAATATATTTATATATATATGATTGGATTATTGAATGTGATTGAGTTATTTGTGTGTGAACTTACAGGAAGAATTGCAGAGTATGACTCACCAAAAAGGCTACTGGAAAGAGAAGATTCTTTCTTCTCAAAACTCATAAAGGAGTATTCCATGAGATCCCAGAACTTGAACAGCAGTCAACAATCAACATAGTTAAATCTGTTAGTCTTTGAGGTTTTTCTACACTAAATGAAAATATTTTTGTATTTTGTTTGGTTGGTCAAATATTACTCGGTAAAGGTGTGATAGTCCTTGCTTTAAGGATATCTGCCTAGTCCGTGGATGAATGGATCTCTGATAAGCTTTTGCTACTCTTTTTCCTTTTTTTCTGGTTTTTTTTTTTTCTAATAGCATCTCCAACCATGTTTTCTGAATCGTAGCTAAATTTTAACTATTTTAATTAAAAAGATATTTTAGCTAACCATTTTTCATGAGGTCACCATAACCATAGTCTTTATTATAGCTAGTCATTAATATTTTAATATTTTTTAAATTTAAAATATAAATAAAAAATAGAGAGCCATTGAGATATTAAAAAAATAGGGAGCCATATTTAAATTTAAAAATATTTAAAAATTAGGAAAGAGAAGATAGGAAGCTTGCTACATTTGGTGAGCCACCAATAGGCTCTCTAAAATGGGGAGCTATTTAGGGAGCCCTTTGAAGTGCTCAAAACCCAAATTGGCTCCCTATTTTAGCTAAAGAGAGGATTTTGGGAGCCCCTTGGAGATGCTCTAAGAGCTCATTGTCATTGATCTTTAAGGGCTGTGAGTGTGAGAGAAAACCAGCAAGGCTTCTCTTCCTTAAAAAACAACTGAATCTCCTAAGAATTACCCTATGGCTTCTGGTAACTTTTCCACGCCTTCACCTCCAATTATTACGGGTGAACACTATCAAAGTTGGACAGTAAAAATGAGGGCATATTTAAAAGCATTTGACTTTGACGTGTGGAAAAAATACAAAGCCTTGTCTAGTATCCACACTGTTGTATCAGATGTGATTTTCAAAAGAATAATGGCTTGTGAAAAAGTAAAAGAAGCTTGGGACTAGCTTAAGGAAGAGTTTCAAGGTAGTGACATGAATAGACAGACGCAAGTGCTAAATCTAAGGAGGGAATTTGAAGTTCTCAGGATGAAGAAGGAGAGTGAGACTGTCAAGGATTATACAGACATACTCATGAAAGTTGTTAATCAAATCAAACTGCTTGGTGAAGAGTTAAACAAAGGAAGAATTGTTGAGAAAGTTCTTGTTACGATGTCAGAAATATTTGAGTCTAAAATTTCGTCATTGGAAGACTCAAAAGATGTTTCTCAGTTGACTCTAACAGAAGTTATCAATGCTTTTCAAGCCTTTGAGCAAAGGAGAGCAATGTGGCTTATAGAAACAATAGATGGAGCTTTTCAAGCAAAGCGAAAGGAAAAGAAACCAAACAGCATTGGAGGAAGAAAGCAACATGGAGAGAAAAAAGAAAAAGAGAAGAAAGAGGGTGATAACTACAAAGGTGGTAGCATAAGAGGAATGTATCCACCATGTCCTTACTGGAAAAAGAGAAGTCATACTGAAATTTTTTGATATTACAGGCCTAATGTGACGTGCAGAGTCTGCAATCAGTTTGATCATGTGGAGAAAGTTTTTAAAAACAAAGCCAACCAATAGGGACAACAAGCATAGATTGTTGAAAATCAAGAGCAAGCTGAAGAAACACTTTTTATTTCTAATTGTTATACAACAAACTGTAGTAGTGAAGCTTAGCTTATTAACAGACCATAAGACATACGATGCTGTTTTTTTTTTCAAGGAGTTGGATATGTCCTACACTTCTAAAGTTAAATTGGCAATGGTGATTGTATTGATATGTTGGGGAAAGGAGTTGTAGCAATTGAGACTTCTTCAAGTATGAAACTTATTTCTGATGTTTTCTTGTACCTGAGATAAACCAAAGTTTATTGAGTGTTGGACAAATGCTTGAAAAACATTGTGCTTTGTTTTTTCAAAACATGTCATGCATTATAATTGATCCGTCTGGTTGTGAATTAATGTCTATTAAAATGAAACATAAAAGTTTCCCAGTAATAAACAATTATGCATGCTTATCCGAATGTTGTTGATGATTCTGTCATTTGGCATAAGAGATTTGGACACTACAATTATTCTTCTCAAGAATATATGCATGCACATGAATTAGCTCAAAATATGGCTGTTATTCATGCTGATCAAGGAGTGTATGGTGTTTGTCAATATGGGGAGCAAAGCAAATTGCCATTTCCCTCATATTAGGTCTGGAGAGCTTCTTCAAAGTTGCAACTAATCCACGATTATGTGTGGGGACCAATGAGTACTCCTTCTCTTAATAGGAGCAAATACTTCCTTCAATTTATAGATGACTACACCAGGATGAGTTGGGTGTTCTTCTTGAAGCAGAAGTCAGAAGTATTTGATTCATTTCAAAAGTTTAAAGCTTCTGTGGAAAACCAGTCTGGATGTAAAATAAAAATATTGAGATCTGACAATGGATCAGAATATACATCAATGGAGTTTAATGGATTTTGTGATAAAACTTTAATTCAACACCAGTTAATTGTTCCCTACACTTCTCAACAAAATGGAGTGAGTGAAAGGAAGAACAGAACATTGATAGAGATGTCAAGATGCCTGTTGTTTGATAAAGATCTTACAAAAATATTCTGGGCTGAGGCAGTTAATACCTCAGCATATCCATTAAACATGCTGCCAACAAAGGCCTTGAATGGTGTAAAGCCTTCAGTTGAGCACCTTAGAGTATTTGGGTGTGTATGTTATGCTCTTATTCCAGATGTTAAGAGAAATAAATTTAATCAAAAGTCAGAAGCTGGAATTTTTTTAGGCTATAGCCGTAATACAAAAAGGCTGTTGAATTTACAGTTTGAAGACTGGAAAGGTCTTAGTTAACAGAAATGTCAAATTTGATGAGGCTGTAAAATGGAATTGGGAAAAGAATGAAGTTGAGGTTGTTATGAAGAATCAAAATTGATGAGTGTTTGCCCAACAACAAGAAGCAGCTAAACCAGAAACAGATTCAGTTAGTGATACTGAAATAATAGTTGACGGGCACGTTGTTGAAGTGTCATCAAAAGATTGAACATTTAAGTTCGGCCTCGCAAGCGTGCGAGTCACAGAGACTAGCACAACGGCAAGCAAGGATCGTTCCGTACGGAGGTGGGATTTGATAACATCGCAAAATACACCTTTTGAGGTCCCTATTTCCTATCGTTTGCTTTCGTTTCCGATCGTATTTTTGTATATAATGTGTTTTGTGAGCCTTGTGCAAGTTCATTTTGGTTTGGGGAAGTCATCGTGCAGAAACGGGGTGTTTCGGGGCCAAAACGCATCTTGGAGGGCAAAATGAGTGATTTCTGCGGTACTTCTCGTCAAAGCGTACTGCAGAAGTGCAAAACGTGAACCGCGGGAATCAAGAATGTATACACTGCCAACTTCCGCGGATGGCTTCGTCCAAGCGAACCGCGAGGGAACCGCGGAAAATAAGGGCAACTCCACTGCCAACTTTCGTGGTACGTCTCGTCAAAGCGTACCGCAGAAGACCAAATGACGAACCGCAGAAACAAGCTGAAGTAAATCAGCGGTTCAGTTCGTCTAGCTGAACCGCAGAACGTACCGCGGAATGCACCAGATCTGCGATTTTAGGGCTTTTTCTAAGGGGTAAACTCGTACTTTCACCCCTAATTTGTACCCTAACCTCCCCTACTATAAATATCCCATATTTTCTCAATTCTTTCAAAAAAAAACACCCACGCCTCTTCTCTCTCTCTCTCTCAAGCCCAAACCTCTCTTTTCTTCCATCTTCTTAATCTTCTTCGTCTTCTTTACCAAATAAGGAGAGACCCAAGCTCCCATGAAGGTTTTCCTCCATGGGAGCTCGCCATTCACCTCCACCACACTGCTATACACTTCCTCCATCCATCTTAGAGTAGATTACAAAGGAAATATGAGCCAAACTTGAACTAGGAAGGATTTGGAGCATCTTTGGAGGGTTTGTCTTCAAGAGTTTACTCATTTTTGCTCATTTTTACTCATTTCTTTGTATTTCTTACTTCTTTGATGTGTAACCCAGATTTGGGGAATATTGTAAACCTTCACTTGTGAGATATATGGATGTTTGTGCTTAAATTCGTGTGTGTTATGTTTTACTCTTTGTTAATTTCATGTATTAAACTCTTATTGTGAAATCCATGTGTGTGGATGGTCAAAATTGATATGTATGCATGATTGGGATTAGGTGCAAAGTAATTTAATGTAGGAGTAGTATAATTTAGCTTCCCATGAGTGTTTGTATGTTAATGGATGACCAAAATACCATGTATTGAGTAATTTGAGTATTAGAGATTTTAGCCCCAAAGAGTGGAAAATGTTTCAGTTCAGGCATTAGTAAGGAGAGACCCAAGCTCCCATGAAGGTTTTCCTCCATGGGAGCTCGCCATTCACCTCCACCACACTGCTATACACTTCCTCCATCCATCTTAGAGTATATTACAAAGGAAATATGAGCCAAACTTGAACTAGGAAGGATTTGGAGCATCTTTGGAGGGTTTGTCTTCAAGAGTTTGCTCATTTTTACTCATTTCTTTGTATTTCTTACTTCTTTGATGTGTAACCCCGATTTGGGGAATATTGTAAACCTTCACTTGTGCAATATATGTATGTTTGTGCTTAAATTCGTGTGTGTTATGTTTTACTCTTTGTTAATTTCATGTATTAAACTCTTATTGTGAAATCCATGTGTGTGGATGGTCAAAATTGATATGTATGCATGATTGGGATTAGGAGTAGAGTAATTTAATGTAGGAGTAGTATAATTTAGCTTCCCATGAGTGTTTTTATGTTAATGGATGACCAAAATACCATGTATTGAGTAATTTGAGTATTAGAGATTTTAGCCCCAAATAGTGGAAAAGGTTTCAGTTCAGGCATTTAGTTGCTAAATTGGCCTTGGTTCATATTATTGTGCTTAATGGGTCTTTTTAAGACATATTTGCCCATCCTTAGCCGGATTGGGTGATGAATTGATTTGGGATAATTCCTAAGTCAAGAGGATGGACCCTTAATTTATATTGAATGGTCTTAATATAAATCAACTAACTTATTGCACATTGTTGTTTGGTAAACTTGTTTTCCATGTCTAGCCATCCTAGGGAGTTGACTAAACCAAATCCGTATCTAGAGTAAAGATAAACCAAATTCCTCTTGTGCTCATGTAGTTATATGGGTATTTCATTGCTTAATGCTTTCACTCGGCTAGCGACCTTATGAATGATATTTAGGCTGTGTGTTATATATCGCATGGTTCGCATTAACATGCTCATCGTGGTACCCTCTACATTTGACCAGAAAGTTGAGAGATCACTAGGCTGGCATGTAGAGCTCGTGTATGTGTCTCACAGTCCTTAATGGATTCATGTTTTTGCATGAATGCAATCTCTATGCACTCGAGAGAGGGTAGAGATTAATTAAGGGGACACGCGCATATAACATACGTGTTGTATGGGTATCTCGTATTCTTAATGCTTTCACTTGGTTGCCATCTCGTATTTGGTTAGCCTCGTGGATGAATTATTGGCAGTAGTATGGCCCACGTGGTTACGTATTACATGCCCAACGAAATAACCTGTGTATATGATCAGAAAGTGAGAGTATCACTAGGCTGGTGTACATGGCTCATTTGTGTGTGCCACGGCACTTAATGGATCCATGCAATTGTGTGGGTGTGATCTCTAAGATATCGAGAGAGATTAGAGATCAATTAAGGGGACACGAGCCTATGATATACTTGCACATTTGAGGGACTTGGTAAATCTAGTACTTAATTAGGATGATTGTCATGGTTGAGTCATTTTCCTAGCGTAATCACATTTCATGCATCTCTCCATTCCATCCTATCACTGTACATATTTATTTATGTAGTTTGTTAGTTAGTTTAGCATTTACTTTCCGCATATTCTTTTTGCATACGCAACACACGAGTCCGCTCGGCGTGTTGTATAGCTAGAACTAGAGACGGTCGATGAATCCCACCTCCCTGTGGAACGATACCCTCGCTTGCCGCTTTACTAGTTTTCATAACTATAGAGCACATTGCGTATGACTTTTTATAAATATCTTTTTGGGATCTGCAATTCCCTAACGACAGAATATCGGGTTATTAGGATTCACCGACCGTCTATAGTTCTAATTATTATTACAACAAGCCGAGCAGACTCGTGGGTTGCGCATGCAAAAGAATGTGGAAAGGTAAATGCTAAACTAACTTAACCAACTACATAAATAAACAATATGTGCAATGATATGATGAAATGGAGTGATAGGGAATGTAAATGGTTACACTAAGTAAATGACTCCACTATAGCAATCACACAATTTCATACAAACATGCATAGTCAATGTTGAATGCCGTGCTCACTTAATCCTCGCCGATTGTCCTCACTCCAGCAACAATCAACTATCTGATATGCACCAGCAACCTATTGTTACATGGTTGCCCGAACTGCACTCGAGTTCATTAAGAACTATGAGACACACTTAGCGACAATACATGTAAAACAGCACGCAGGCTCTACATGTAATGGCCAACCTACTAGTGCATGTTGAGAGCTTCACCTCTCAGTCTTTCACACAACAACCTAAATTCATTCAAGTAGTGGCTAACCACTCAAAAGCTTTAAGCACTTCGAAGGGTCACTCAACCATTAACAAGCATATGCAACAAAAGAGGCAACAATGCTAGGTTTATATTAATTCCCTAATGAATGAAAGTACACATTGAAGAAGAGACAAAGATACAAAAAAAGAGATATAAAATGGATAAAAAGGAGACCCATCATCCGTAATCGGGAATCGAACACCGGGTCTTCTCGGGTGTTAATTCGAGATGTCCTCACTACTTGACAACTACAGCGTTCTTCAATCTCATGAATGCACAACTCTCTCAATAAAAGAGAAAGCTCTCTCATTATCTCTCTATACTCCTTAAGATGGATGGCTTAAAGTGGAAATAAGCTTACCAACAACTATATGCATTAATGTTGATTATTATCATTAAGAACATTCAATTGAATTAAGGGTTTATTCTCTTGATTATGGTGAAGGCTTTCACCACAATCAATTTATCACCCAAACCCAAGTCATGGGATGAGCAATCGTGCCTTGAAACAATGCCTATTAAGCACAAGAATAAAGAACCAAATCCTAATCTAGCATGTAAATGTATAATCAACCAAGCTTCACCCATACTTTGGAGCTAAAACTCAAATACTCAAATCATTCTACTCATGTCATTTCTAGCTATCCATCAATCAATCAACAATCATGAGCAACTAAATTCCTACTCTCAATTACTCTACTCCTAAACTCATTCATGGACACATATTGATTTTGACCATCCACACACATAAATATCATAATCAGATAGAAATTATGTTTAAATCAAAGAATAGAACAAAACCCAAAGAATTTAAGTACAATCAATACATTTATTACACAAGTGTAGGTTCACAACATCCCCAAATTCGTGATACACATCAAAGAAAACAAGAAATACAAGAAATTAGTAAAAATGAGACAACCTTTGAAGACAAACCATCCAAAGAAGCTCCTAGCTTTCCTAGCTCGGATTGGGTCCAAGAACCACTCATATTTCCTTGTAATCTACTCTAAGATGGAAGGAGAAGATGTAAAATAGTGCGATGGAGGTGTATGGTGAGCTCCCATGGAGGAAAAATCTCCATGTGAGCTTGAATCACATCTTATTTGGTGAAGAAGATGGAAGAGATGAAGAAGATGAAGAAGATGAAGAGAGGGGTGTTTTGGGCTGAGAGGAAAAAAAGAGTTGTTTGAAAAATGAGAGAAAAATGAGAGAAAAATGAGATATTTAAAGAGTTGGGAGGTTAGGGCAAGAATTGGGTGTGAAAGGACAAAATTGCCCCTTAAAAATGGGCTGGAAAACGAGTTTAATAGTGCTAAAGGCGACTTGGGAGGCGACTTGGAGGAAGTCGCCTCACAAGTCGCCTAACCTTCTAGTGAAGAATTTCCATTAACGCACAGCGTTACGAAAATGGCTATAACTTCCTCTAGAAAATCCGGAATTGCGATCTGTAAAAACCGTTAGAAAGTATACATCCGAGGCTTTTCGAAAATAGGTAATGGGAAATATAGTTCGATTTGAGGAGGGAGATATGGGCACTGAAAGTTGGGTGTACTGCACGACATTTTCCAATTCAGCACAAATAACCTCCAACACTTCAATTAAGCTCAAATACCTTCTGTAGGGAATATGTACATACACAAGGCTCATAAAACACATTATAAACCAAAAAATATGCTTGAAAACGAGAACAAAAGCTAGGAAATAGGGACCTCAAATAGGTACATCAATCGGTACGATATCAGAGGGACCAGACATTTAGATGAAATTTATACAAGATGTAATGTTACAGTTTTAGAACCTGTTACCTATGATAAAGCTACAAAGTTACATGATTGGAAGGTTGCAATGAAGGAGGAGATCAACATGATAGAGAAAAGAGAAAATTGGAACATGGCTGCTTGTGGACAGGCCTGAAAATGAGAAAGTTATAGGTGTAAAATGGGTTTATATAACCAAATTGAATCCTAAAGGTTCCATAAACAAACTGAAAGCTAGGCTTGTAGTTAAGAGCAATTTTCAAAAGCAGGGTGTTGATTTTTCATATACTTTCGCACATATGGCAAGGCATGATACACCAAGACTTTTTAATAGCCTTGGTAGCAAAAATAGGTTGGAAAATATACCATTTAGATGTAAAGTCAGCTTTCTTAAATGGATTTCTTCAGGAAATAAACAATAGAAAGGTTTTTTGGTTCCTGGTTGTGAAGATACTGATAGAGTATACAAGCTCAACAAGACCCTATATTGTTTAAAACAGACACCAAGGGCTTGGTATAACAGGATTGACACCTATTTGTTGCAGTAAGGATTTAAAAGAAGTGACAATGAAGCTACTTTGTATATGAAGCAAAGTAGAGATGAAGTGCAACTTATTGTGCCACTATATGTGGATAATCTTCTTGTTACATGTGGTGATTCAAAGTGTTTAAAAAATTCCATGTCTAGCATGAAAAGTGAGTTTGAAATGTCAGACTTGGGTGAGATGAGCTACTTTCTAAAGTTAGAAACTTGCCAAACAGATGTTGGTATTTTATCTCACAAATGAAGTATGCTAAGGAGATTTTGAAGAAATTTCAAATGGAGAATTGCAAATCAGTAGCTACTCCATTGGTTGTTAATGAAAAACTGATCAAGAATGATGAAGAAAGCAAGGTCAATGGTTCAATTTATAGAAGTTTGATTAGTAGTCTGCTGTACTTGTCAACCACCGGACTAGATTTAATGTATGCAACAAGCTTGCTTTCAAGATTCATGAATTCTCCTAGCCAAACTCACTTTAGGTTTCGTTTTGACCAACATCTTTTTCCCTAATATTTGTAATATATATGGTCGTGGATGAATGAACTCTGATAAGCTTTTGCTACTCTATGTTTATCTCTCTTTACTTTTTTTCTGGCTTTTTTGCTAAAAAATCCTTACAACCTTTTTTTTTTAAGTATTACAATATTGTATAAATTTGGGGTTTTTAAGGAGGGAAATGACTCGTTCCCGCAACTTCGTGGTGCAGGAAAAATATAAAGGTATTAATTGGGGAATAGAAAGCAGTAAAAAAATATATTAATATGACACATTACAACTATAATTCCAACATTACTCAAATATCGTTTATCAAAAAGAAAGAAAAAACTAGTAAAAGATAGGATATTTTAATTAAGGGAGGCTCTATTGCCACCCAAAATAGTTTTCCACACACTCATTTACTCATCCACACCCACACACCGTTTGGGTGTGTGCAGAACTATTTCTAATGGCAATAGAGGCCAATTTTTCTCTCATTGACACACATTTTGAACATTCTGATGCACATTATCACTACAAAAAAATTGTCATATAGTGACAAAAATTAATTGTCACAATTTAAATATTGTAACAAAAAAAAGTGTCACTAACAATTCGTCACTAACAATTCGTCACTTTTGCCCCGTCACTAAAAATATTTGTGACAGTTTTTTGGTACTTGTCACGAATCATAAATTTTAGTGACATATTATCACTTGACCTTAATTAGTGACAAAATAAAATTGTGTCACTGAATTTATATATAGTGACAATTAATTGTTTGAAGATTTTGCCACTATACATATTTTTAGTGACAATTAATTGTTTGAAGATTTTGTCACTATACATCTTCTTAGTGACAAATTATTGTCTTAAAATTGTGTCATTATTCATAAACTTTATGACAATTAACCATGTTAAAATTGTGTCACTATAAATAAACTTGTTGACAATTAATTATTTAAAATTTGACACTATACACAAACCTAGTGACAATTAAGTGATTAACCATATGAAAATTATGTTTGTTTTACACAAATTTAGTGACAATCAACAAGAAGATAACAAGTTAAAAATTCAATCAAAGTTAATATAATGGTACATTCTACTATTATTAATTATAAGAAAACTTAAATACAAAAAATACAATAGAGGATAGATAATCAGAACACAAGAAAGAAAATAAAAATAAAAAAGAAAGTGAAAAAAATATATTACAAAATTTGTTAACGTACATACACCAATTTGCTACAAATTTCAAGATAAATGCATTACGTCAATTATATCCTGATAACCATGATAAAGATTCTTCAATGAAAATATCGGAATAAACTTTTCGCCTAGATACAATTTGCAATAGATGAAAGTATTTTCTAACACCTCAATTATATATAATTTTTTTTCAATACATCAAACAATTGGTTGTTCCATAAGAATCATTTAATCAAACAGTTAGTATGCACATCAACTAATATTAACATGTAATGTGGAAATCTAAGAACAAACAACTATAATCATAAAATAATAATTATGGGTTCCTGAAAAAAAAAACTAAAAACAAATTAAAGTTAAGAATCATTCCTAAATATAAATATAAAATTCTATATATAACATACATTGTTCAAAGAAACTTTCAATATAAGAAACTCGAATTTGAGATTCTGACCATGAATAATAAGTACAAGAAAATAAACCCTAAAAAAATTAAATCAAGAGAAGCTTACATTTTCTATCAATGCAAAATTTTCTCCGGTCTTGGTGATTTCTAAAGATTAAACACAGTTTCAAACCTAAAAAGTGTTTTTAAGGAAAAGAGAAACTAAAGAGAAAAAAAATTAAAAACAAATTAAAATTAAGAGATATCACTAAACATATATAGCATTCTACATAAAATGCATATCTTATTCAAAGAAACTTTTATTATATGAAACTCGAAATTTGAAATTCCGACCCTGAAAAACAAGTAAAAGAAAACAAACCATTAAAAAAAATTAAATCAAGAGAAGCTTACCATTTTTCTATCAAGACGGAATTTTCTCTACAATCTTGATGACTTCTATGGATGAATCATAGTTTCAAACCTAAAATGTGTGTTTAAGGAAAAGAGAAAATAAAGAGAAAATCTAGATATGGCAGTGACAAAGGGAGAACCAAGAGACATGTGAAAATGGAATAAGGAAAAAAAAACACACACACACACACCACGATTGTGGCCTTTTTTTCCAAATAAAATAAAATTGATTGATTTTTATGCCTTTTAAAAACCTAATTATTTATAAAATAAAATCTTTCTTTTTATAGGGTAATTTTGTGACTAATTATATTATTTGTCATAAATTATCAAATATTTAAACTAATTGTGACAATTATTTTTTAAAAGTCTCAATTGAATAAAATATAATGACAAATAATAAATTTTGTCACAAAATAATACATACTGTGATACATTTGAAATTTGTTACAAAAATTGTGTCGCTACAGGTCGCTTTTCTTGAAGTGTATAGTATGCTCAAAATGTATGTTCATGAGAGAAAAATTAAAACAAAGGCACCCTTTAATTATTCTTAAGATAGTATACATTGAAATCGAAAGGTTTTTTTTTATAGTTGGGAAATGGAGTTTTATTTAGCAAGCATAATATATATATATATATATAAATATATATATATATATCATTAGCAAGATTTATAATTTGGTTGTGCAGAAAAAGTTGATAACGGTGGAATCACGGAGAACTCTTTCAATAGTTCCCCTTTTGAAACTTCTCATTAACAAAGTTGAAGAGCAATCAGGCATTTTAAGTGTGACGAACAAGGATATGGACCACAAATGAGAGCTGAGGAGATGCTCTTAGTCTCATATCAGATGATTCAATCTTTGGTTAAGTGTAAATTGGAAATTATTCTTCTCAATATTTGAACGATATTCGTGCAATAATTAAATTATCATAAATATTAATAAAAGTGTACATCACGTTAACTTTTTGGGTTTACATGAGAGTAGTGCTAAATTCACTCTCTTAATCCACTTTCTCAACACACTCTATATTTCTGTGTTGACATGTAGATAACAATAAATATTTTATATTAAAAATCTAAAGGGGTGTTTTTTTTTAATCTTAAGTATTAAAAGACCTTATTTTAAGTAAGTAAAGTAATACCATTTAATATTTAAGATACTCTTATTTGTTTATTTTTTTATTTGGGAGTATTCCACTTAATTAAGTGGTTTTAATTTTACTATTCTATCCTTAGTTTAACAAATCATTTAACTTTTAAGATAATTTATTTTTATTTTTTTAATGCATTTTATTTTTTAATAAATATTTATTTTTTATAACAAATTTATTTGTTTTCATTTAAAATTTTATCTATCGATTTAAATATTTATTTAAATTATAATATAATATAAAATAAAATAAAATATTCGATATTATATTTTTGAAAAAAAAAAATAGCCATCAGAGGCTTCAGTCCATCACAATCAACCCTTCACTGTCGCTGCCCCCGCCACGTACCAACGTCCGCCGTCATCACTGCCGCGAGTCACCCATCACGGCCTATCTAGAAAGATTCACCAGTCACCGATCACCAAACCCCCGGAATCGAAGTCGCTGATTTGTTCGTTTAATCGCAAACGAAATTCGATCATGAAGATTCGTCATCGAAGGATAAGGCCGCTCCTCCTCCACAGCTAGAACATCCAATCTCTGATCCATGCTCGTCGTTCGATCCTGATGCCTCCGAAGATGAAACCGTGATCAAAGGAATGAAAGCGTCCTCGCCATTCGATCCTGACGCCGACGCCGTCACCTCCTCCTAGGTTAATTTAGGGTTAGGTTAGTGTAGGGTTAGAGTTAGGGTTAGAGTTGTTTAGGAAATTGTGGATTTTTTATTTAAGGTTATTTTTGGTACTACATAGTTGTCCAAGGTTAATTGTGGAAGTAGTTGTGAAAGTATTAATTATCACTTATTACATAAGTGAAAAGCCAAAATTTTTTACTTTTTCTATTAGACAAATATATCTTAAAATAAGATATAAATTTAAAAAAAAAACAAATCTATTTCTCTTAATTTAAGTGATAAGAGTTAATAAGACTTATAATGAAAAAAACAAACAACCCCTAACTTTTATAAATTGTCTAATTTTTCATTTTATTTACAATACAAACAAACAACTAATTTCTTAAATTGTCCAACAAATGTAAAATTGTCTTTACATTATGAGGAGTGTTAAATTCACTCTCTCAACACACTTTATGTTCTTGTGTTGTCATGTGGACAGTAGTAAATGTTTTATATTAAAAATATAACATATATAAATAGTCTACCTTTTCATTTTATTTACACTACAAACCAACAACTAATTTCCTAGATTATCATTCTTCATTTAATATCAACTTCAATATATAAATATATATATATATATATATATATATATTTCAGGTAGTGGTGGCAATTCGGGCCGGGCCCAAACGGGCCGCCCGGCCCGCTAGCAAAACGGGCCAGGCCCAAGCCCCTTTCGCCGGCGGGCCAGGGCGGACCCCTATTTGAAAAAATCGGGCCTGGCCGGTTAAGGCCAGCAGCCCAAAAAAAATTTTGAAAATTTGAAATTTTTGAATTTTTTTAAAAATTTGAATTGAAGGGTGGCTTTGTAATTAGCCAGGTTACCGTTGGTGACCGTTAGGAGGGGAAAAAATATTCAAAACTTTTAAATATTACGTTTTTTTAAATCTTTTACAATTTTTTCCAATTATACCCTTACCTAACTTTTTCCTATAAATACCCCATCACCCTCACCTTATTCTCTACATTTTCTCTACTTCCCTACTCTTTTATTCTCTCTATTCTCTACAATCTCCAACATCTCTCACTCACTCTTTCAACTATTTTGAAATTTATTTATTTTATTTATTTAATATATTATTTATATACTATATACTATTATACTAATATACTATACACCATACATTATATATTATACATTTACATACCTTCCACTCTCTAGTCTTTACATATTCTAAGACTCTTACTCTAAGGTATTGTCTTGTTTAATTTTTTTTAATTAACTTTCATTTGTTATTTAATTATTAAGTATTATTAATATGTTTACAACTAATGTTATTATTTGTTATGTTGTTAGGTATCCAATTGATTAATTAATTCAACACTCTCAAGCCTCAAATTTAAGGTTAGTATGTCTACTTCTTTACTTTTGTTATTAATAACTTTTTAAGGTTGTAATTATTATTATTTAGTATTTAGTGATTAGTATGTGTGTAGTTAATATTGTTGTTAGTAGACATGACACCGGTTCGGTTCGAACCGGAGAATCGAACCGGAACCGCCACGAAAAAATCGGAACCGAAATTCAGTTCCGGTTCCAGAACCGGACCAGAACCGGTACCGGACGGTTCCGGTTCCGGTTCCAAATTGTGCAGAACCGCCCGGTTCGAACCGGACTGGAACCGGCGGTTCCGGTTCTGGTTCGAACCGGGCGGTTCTGCACAATATATTTATTTTTTATTTTTTTTTCACTTTCTCTCTCTCACTTTCTTTCTTTCTCACTCACTTTCTCTCTTTCTCTCTCTTCTCTCGGTCTCAGATATCAGATCATCTCTCCATTTCTTTCTTTCTCTTTCTTTCTTCTTCTTCCCGTCGACATCACGACGTCGGCCGCTCTCTTCGTCGACGGCCGAGACTGATCATCTCCATCTCTTTCTTTCTGATCATTCTTTCTTCCTTCTTCTTCTTCCCGTCGACGCGACAACGACGGATCTCTTCACCGACGGCCGACCTACTCTTCATCCCGTCACCGATCTCTTCTTTCTTTCTCTCTCTTCGATCTCTTCCATGATGGCATGATTCCATCTCTGATCTCTCTTCTTTCTTTTTAATTTTTTTATTTTTTTGAGTTTGGGTGTGTTTTGAGTTTTTGACAGATGAAAATGATGATGATGGATGGATTTTGGGTGGATGGATTTTGGGTGGATGGATGATGGATGATGGATGAAGTTGATTTTTTTTTAAATAGGGAACCGAACCGTCGGAACCGGACCGGAACCGAAGAACCGGAACCGGAACCGGAACCTCCTCGAGGAGGTTTCGGTTCCGGTTCTGATTTCCTTGGAACCGGAACCGGACCGGAACCGGAACCGGCGTCATGTCTAGTTGTTAGTAATATGTTAATTTTATGTTTTTTATTGTGAGTTTAACAACAAAATAATAATTAAAAAAATAAATTCCAAAATTTTTAAAAAACATTTCGAACTTATTATTTTATTTGAAAGATTATGTTTACTTTTTTGTAGAGTTTAAGAAGAAAAAAATGATTTAGAAAAATTAATTCCGAATTTTTTTAAATTTTTTTGAAATTAATAATATATTAGAATGAATATGTTAATATATTTTTTTTGTAGAGTTGAAGAAATAAGAAGAAAATAAAAATTGTATAAAATTAATTCCGAATTTTTGTTAATATTTTAGAAATTATAATATATTATGATGATTATGTTTATGTTTTTTTTTGTAGAGTTGAAGAAATAAGAAGAAAATAAAAATTGTATAAAATTAATTCCGAATTTTTGTTAACTTTTTAGAAATTAATAATATATTAGGATGATTATGATTATGTTTTTTATGTTTTTTAAATTTGTTATTTGTATAAATGTATAAATGTATAATTGTATCTGTAATTCTGTGACATTTAATCAATTATTTAATTATAATATTAGGAAAATGAATCTTGAACATTTCAACCTGAACCTTAACGACTATATGCCGGACGAGGAAATCAACCGATTATACGGTGAATTCCATATCGATATCGATCCCGATCTCCCTAGTACTACTGGACCTACTGGTGCAGGACCTTCGTCCTCGGCACAAAATTCAAGTAAGAAGAGGAAGAAGAAGAAATCGATGGTGTGGGATTCCTTTCAAGTCATACAGGTAAAGCATACATATGGTATTGAAATTGAGCATGCCCAATGTAAGTATTGTCAATCTGTACTCACTAGTTCAAGTAATGGAACTAGTCATCTCAAGAGACATAGAGAAAAATGCATGGCTTCCCACGGGCAAGTCAATACAACTCGACAAACCCAACTGCAACGGAATCCAGATGGTTCTGTGAGTACATGGTAGTATGACCCCGACCGGGTCAGAGAGCAGGCGGTGTTGTACTGCGCTGCAACTGACCAACCCATAGGTTTTCAAGATAACCCTCATTTTCAATATTTTGTTAATAATGCTTTGAACCCCTAATATGTCCATGTTTCTAGAAACACAACTAGGAGCGATGTGATTCGTATTTTTCAAAAACGTATGATTGAATTGATTTCTGAATTGCAAAACATTTCTTTTTCAATTGCATTAACGTCCGACATCTGGAGCGGACGTTCAAAACAAAATTATTTATGTGTCACTGGACACTATGTAGACACTGAATGGATTTTACAAAAAAAAGCTCCTTGGTTTTCGTGTCATGGATTATTCACACACTGCACAAAATATTCATGATGTTATTATGTCCGTTATACAAGATTATGGCATTCAAAACCTCATCTTATCAATTACTTTGGATAATGCATCTGCTAACTCCAAAGCTATAGAACTTTTCGATAATTCTAGAATCCCTAATACTGCGGTAAAATTTTTCCACGCCCGTTGTGCAAGTCACATTATAAACTTGATTGTAAAATCAGGTGGAAAGTCGAATCGACAATATTAGAGGGGCTTTGGGTTGGATTATGGCATCTAACCAAAGAATTGCTGAGTTTTCCAGATATTGTACATCAAAGGACATATTACCCCGTAAATTCCAAACAGATATGTCAGTAAGGTGGAACTCACATATTTAATGTTGAAATCTGCTTTACCATATGCTAAATTGATTACTAGTTTTTATAACGTGAACACCGCCAATGACACCGGACTTGAAAAACTCACGGATGGTGATTGGTATGTGACCACTGTTTTTGTTGAATTTTTAAAAGTTTTTTATGATGTTATTGTAGAACTTTCCGGGGTTTATTACCCCACATCTTTTCTTGCAATTCTTAAACTTTATGACATGGTTGATGTACTTAGACAATATAGTGAAAATGTGATGGTAGCTTCCGTTGTTGTAGCTATGCAAAAAAAATTTGGAAAATATTGGGGGAAAATTCCTCTTTTGTATGCCCTTGGTATTATTATAGATCCTAGGTTCAGATTTAATGGTTTAGAAGTTTTTTCCAAAGAATTGGGTGAGTCTCTGAGTTTAAGTGAAACGGATGTTGCTGAACATCTTAGTACACTAAAATCCCAAATGTTCGAGATTTTTTCTATTTATGAGAACATGTACAGCCACGGAACAGCGGAACCAGCGCCTCCTCAGCAACAATCCCAACAACAATCGAAGCTCATGAGGATTTTTTTAGCAAGGCCACAACTTCTCGCGCTTCAGGTCCAGGAAGTTAGAGTCAAAGTCAAAGTCAAAGTCAACGACAACACGTGGAGCTGAACAGATATCTGACTACGGAGTACTCCATCACGGAGAGCGATGACTTCACAACCAACGATCTACTGAAATGGTGGCGCGCCAAGAGAAACAACTTCCCCATTCTATCGAGATTAGCATGTGACGTTCTTGCTATCCCGGTTTCAACAGTTTCATCAGAGCAGGTGTTCAGTACGGCCGGACAAATACTAGAAGAAAGAAGATGTTCATTGGCCCATGATGCGGTGGAAGCTTTGACATGCCTTAAGGATTGGCAAAATGCAACATTCAAATGAAAACATAAACCGGATACCGAAGAACTCATGGATGACTTCTCCAACATGACCATCGAAGAGAGTTCTAGTAGCAACCAGCCGACGAGATGATGTAATTGTAATTTGTAAATACTTAAATTCTTTTCCCGATTGCACTCTTTTTCCCTTACCAAGGTTTTATCCCACTGGGTTTTTCTTGGTAAGGTTTTTAATGAGGCAATCATGATTTGTAATTTATACATTTCAGTATCTCACCACAAATTTAATATAAAATTACAAAAATATTATCCATCGAAAACTAATTAAGTGTTGTATGAAATGAATAATATTATATTTCATATTAAAATTATTACATTAATTACTCAAAATTATTACAATGTATAAAAAAATAATATTGAATTAAAAAAAAAATTTGGAAGCCCGACGGGCCTGTAACGGGCCGGCCCCCACACGGGCCTCGGACCCGGGCCGGGCTCCCTCTTTTGTCTGACGGGCCGGCCCGGCTCGGCCAGTTTTCCATACCGGTTCGGGCCTGGCCCGGCCCGTTTAACATACGGGCCTAACGGGCCAGGGCGGCCCGAATTGCCATCACTAATATCAAGTATGTGGTTTGTGTTGTTACTCTACGACTCTACAACTTTTTTTTTCTTCTATAGTTCCATCAGGTATGAGTTAACTTTAACTCTCAGCATTTACAAACAAAAATTGCTTTCTCATCATTGTTACAGCTCTATTCAGGTAATTTTTTTAATTGTTTTTTATTAAATAATTTTATTGTATTTGATTAAATTTTTGTTATTTAACTTATTTTATTTGAATTTCGTTTTCAATACTTGTTTGTGTAGTTCTCACTATTTTCAAACATAAGTTGTCTTCTCACCATCGTTACAACTGTATCTAAGTAATTTTTTAAATTGATTTCAATATTTAATAATTTTATTGTATTTGGTTAAATTTTTATATTTAATTTTTTTACTTAATTTCTTTTTCATATCTTGTATATGCAGTAAACACCAATTCTCACCATTTTCAAACCCATTTAATTGTATTGAATTAAATTTTTATATTGAACTTCTTTTATTTGAATTTCTTTTTCAAAACTTGTTTGTGTAGTTCTCACCATTTTCAAACATAATTTTCCTTCTTACCATTGTTACAACTGTATCTAGATAATTGTTTAATTGATTTTCATATTAAATAATTTTATTGCATTGGGTTAAATTTTATATTGAATGTTTTTTCTTAATTTGTTTTTCATATCTTGTATGTGCAGTAAACTTCAATTCTCACCATTTTCTATATTCAGGTAATTTTTTAATCTTTTTTTTATTAAAAACTTTTATTGTATTGTATTAAAATTTTAAACTAAACTTCTTTATTTTGATATAAGTTAAATATAAAAATTTAATCCAATACATTAAAATTATTTAATAAAAAAAATTACCTGGATAGGGCTGTGCTTGTAACAATGGTGAGAAAGCAATTTTTGTTTGTAAATATTGAAAGTTAGAGTTAACTCAGACCTAATGTAATTGTAGAAAAAAAAAGTTGTAAAGTCTTAGAGTAATAACACAAACCTACACAAACCATAGACCTGATATATGTTATATATATAACATATATATATATATATAACATATATATATATATATATATATATATATATATATATAAGTTGATATTAAATAAAGAAAAGCAATCTAAGAAATTAGTTGTTGGTTTGTATGTAAATAAAATGAAATAGTAGACAATTTATATTTGTTAGATTTTTAATATAAAATATTTATTGCTGTCTATATGTTAATATATAAATATAGAGTGTATTGAGAGAGTAAATTGAGTGACTGAATTTAGGACTCCTCGCGGTATAAAGGCAATTTTAGATTTGTCAATAATTCATGGCGTGAAATATTTATGTGATTTTGATAGCACTGTCTAGAAATAGTAAAACCTGCAATTCTAATTAAATATTCCTTAATAAATTTATCACCGCCAACTTTACAGCTTTGGCTCAGCAAAGTTAATAAAATTGCAATTTTGAGCTTAATTATATAGTCTCCTTAATCAAGAAAAAGAGATCATCTAAAAGTTGGATGGTTTTGTGGCACCAATAAATCATTCTGTTATAACTCATTTCCAATATTGTTGCACCAATGACTATTATTGAATATATACGAGGAATGTCATTGATTATTGATATTTACTTGCTTGTCCTGGAAGGCAAATCTAAGAATATGGGGACAATACAAGAGCGAAGCAGAGCAGTTCATCTGCTCTTGCATCCAAAAAGGTAACAACAGCTTCAAGAAGACAGCAGGTGGTCTTTTATGGTGTCTGCCTTGGAACAACCTGCAATATTCAGCCACTGCTTCTCTGGTCTCAGCCGTTTATTCCAAATATCTAACGGATGCAAAAGCATCACTTCAATGTCCTGGTGGTGTTGTCCAGCCGTCTGATTTGATCAGCCTTGCACGCTCACAGGCTGACTATGTGTTGGGTCAGAACCCGAA
Source organism: Dipteronia sinensis (assembly GCA_033220585.1). Taxonomy (NCBI): domain Eukaryota; kingdom Viridiplantae; phylum Streptophyta; class Magnoliopsida; order Sapindales; family Sapindaceae; genus Dipteronia; species Dipteronia sinensis. The sequence continues at coordinate 54,282,228 of CM065643.1, forward strand.
GGGGATGAGCTATATGGTCGGATTTGGGTTGAATTATCCGACTCAAGCCCACCATAGAGGAGCCTCTATAGTTTCAATAAAGAAGGACCCAAAGCCAAGGTGGGATGGAGACGTGGTTCAAGAAGGACGCTCCGAACCCGAATGTGTTGGATGGGGCAATAGTTGGTGAGCCGGATGAAAATGATGGATATGCTGACTCTAGATCCAACTTTCAACAGGCTGAGCCTGCTACTGTTACTATTTCACCCTTTGTTGGTGTTTTTGCTTCTCTTGCTTAGATGGCTAGATACTAAACTGTCATTTTATTACTACAATTAATATATAATACAGTTTTATACCTTGATCTAAAACATTTGAGAATAAGTTTTACATTTAAAAGTAAATGTCGGTATATATATACAAATATCAGCGCAGAAGATACAAATTCTTTCAATTAAACATTAACGATGTAAATTACTAAATTGTTCCCAATATGCATTAATAAATAATAAAAAGTGATGGGAATTTTGGGCTCTATTGCCACTCAAAAAGTATCATGCCACACTCATGTTTTAATGAAATTTTTCTATTTCTAAAACATCTTTACTTACGTTTAATTACTATTTTTACAATATCTATTAATTCGGGATCAGATATTTTTTCGAAAGCTTTCACTATTGGAGAATTAAATATATGGTTGTATAATTTGAAATTTAAATTTACTCTCTATATCCACAAGTTGAACACCCAATTTATTGTAAACCCTAATAATAGATAAAAAATCAAAATCAAAATCAAAGTCAATAAGAAAATATAATTTTCACATATAATTTAGAAATTGATAAACAAATAATTGATTTGATGGATTTCGAATACATACATGTATGTTTATTTTAATTTTTATCATTATTTTGTGATCAGAAAAAATAGTTTAAAAAAATACAAGAAGAATGTATATAGATTGTTGGTATGCTTGATGAATACTTCGTCCATAGCAGGTGAGGAACAACAAAATCCGACCGTCAAATAGAGGTGTGGATTGGACGGATGTAATGTTAATGAAAATATTTTAGTATTAAATTAGTAGAACAATGCTAGTTACACTCTCTCAACCCACTCTCTGTTCATTTAGGGTGCGTTTGGTACGGGGACGGGATAGGACGGGACGGGACTGGACTGGACTGTACAGGACAGTTGTTCCATGATGTGTTTGGAATGTCTGGGACAGGACTGTGGAATATACTGTTATGCGTTTGATATGGTTGGGACATGACGGGACAAGAGGTTCAAATGACCAGAGTGCCCTCCTTGTTCTGTCTAATATTAAACAATATATTAAACAAACAATATTAAATAAATATTGTAATTAAAATATATTATAATATTAAATAAAAACAAGAGGTTCAAATAACCTTTTATTTTCAATTACAATATTATTATATTTAACATAAATAGTAATATTGTAATTGAAATTGAAATATATTATATTTATTTAATAATATTATATATTAATATTTTATATTATATATATATATATTATTATATATAATGATATAATAATCATATATAATATTATATCATTATATATAATATATAACATATATATATATATAATATTAAATATTTGTACATATAAAAAATATACTATTATAAAATATTTGTACTATTAAAAAATATAATATTATATATATATATATGAATAATATATATTGTATATTATATATATATGTATCCTATATATATAATAATATAATATATATATATATGCTATATATATTATTAAAAAATATATATTAAATATTTAATAATATTTAATAATATATAAAAATTATTATTATATACATTATATATATATATTAATATATATTATTATATATATATTATATGATCTATATTAATATATAATATAATATATATATTATATTATATATTATATAGTATATATTATTATTAAATATTATTATATATAATAATATATTTAATATATTATATATAATTTTATAATATATAAAAATTATATTATATATGTAATTATAATTTTATATATTATTAAATATTAATATATATAATAATATATTTAATATATTAAATATATTAAATATTAATATATATATAATAATATATTTAATATATTATATATTATTATATATAATTTTATAATATATATATATAATATAATATATATGATATGTTTGTAATTGTTTGAACATTTAAAGGGCAAATTGGTCTTTCTGACACTTGTCCCATATCATGGGACAAGTTGTCCTAGGGTCTTGGGTGAGACAAATTTTTGTGAATTTTGTCCCACTTTGTTCCGTCATGTCCCATGCTAAGGTCGCGCCAAACATAGGACAAGAACAAGTTGTCCCACCTTATCCTGTCCCGTCCCGCGTACCAAACGCACCTTTGCTGATACGTGAATATCATTAATTTTTTCACATTAAATTTGTAGTCTTTATAAATAGCCTCTTATTCATTTTATTTACAATACAAACCAACAATTTATTTCCTAGATTGCACTTATTCTTTAACTGTAATATATTGTTATTTAATGTCATTTTTGTAACTGTATTTATTGTTCATATATCTATTTATTTTTTACCAAATTTACTCAAACGCTTCTTTTTACAGCAAACTTGATAGTTGTTGTATAAAATAAATACATAATAAAACAAATTAGAGATAAATAGTGTTAAAATATATTATAAAAAATTCATAAGATAAGATCACTAAAATTTAATGTCTATATCTAAATTTAAAATAAAAAATAAAGAAAAAAATATGTTGTTAAACAATACCTACATTTTTTTATCTTTTAATTTAAAATTGATTTGCTTTAAGTTGACTTAAATTGTCTAATAATCTAGCCATATTCATTTGTTTTTTTTATTTTATTTAATCACACAGAGAAAAACAAATTTTTTTTTATTACCTAAATTTTGAAAGGTAAAGATTTTGACTCAAACGCATATACAATTAGGGAGGACCCAATAAGGGTAACTGAAGTTTATGTTTCTCTCCTTAATGTTGAAAATTAAAATAATTAAATTTAGTTTATATAAATTTTTTATAATATATTTTAAAACTATTTAATTCTAATTAGTTAGTATTTGGTAATGAAGATTTGGTGAAAAGTAATATTAGAGTAGTTCAATTTGGGACCATACATTCAAAAAATAAAAAAAGTTGTAGGGTCTTAAAAAGAAACATATATATATATATATATATATATATATATATATATATATATATAAACTGATATTAAATGACAATGTTAAAGTTGAAGAAGAAGGGCAATATAGGAAATAAACTGTTGGTTTGTATTGTAAATAAAATGAAAAGGTATGCCATTTATAAAGACTACAAATTTAATGTGAAAAATTAAATGTTATCTATATATCATTATATGAATAAAAAGTATGAAGAGGGTATATCTAGCCCTCATCTTATTATTTATTAAGGGTGAGGTGGAGGCAACGAATGAATGTCGGTGCATTTATAACACAATGCTCTCTTTTGTCTTGTAACAACAAAGGATCCTAATTTTTGGGCTCCATTTAGATTTTCAGATGTTCATCGTTTCAACATTCTGTCATCTTCTTCTTTCTCTTGCTTCTCTTCTACTACATTACAGCAGTTTTAAAAATTGAAACGGAAAGAGGAAGAAGTAATTATTAATTTTAGCAAACTTTCAATTTTAAGCATCGTTACTGGAATGTGAAAAACGGTAATGATTAGTTCTATTCAAAAGTTTGATGAGGTGGGTAAAGTGGTAAAACCCCTCACGTACAACTACGCTACAAGATCATTGGTTCGAGTTATTCTTCCTTTTAAAAAATAAAGAATTTATTATCTTGTTATATTAAATATAATAAATGTTTTCTTTAAACAGTGGTAGTGGTTGTTATAGGTGGGCTAACTAATAATAAGGTTGCTAATATTGTTGAATTCAAAAATGTTGGAATAAGTTGCAACTTGCAAATTCTCGGAAACTCTCGAGTATATTTTTAGTAGTGATTTGAATAATTGAGATGGTTAACTCTTTTCAAGGTCCCAATCAACACTCGTGTCATGTCCCCCACACCCAACTTCGTATATATTGTCTCTTTCAATATTTCTCACGAAAAATGATTCATCTTAGTGATGAATGCATGATTAGATTGCGTTTATTAATTACTTTTTGAAGTTTCTTGTCAAATACTCGCTCTTACTTTTGAAAATTGATTTAAAAATGTTTTCCAATCCCACCAACCAAAAGTTTTAAGCTTGGATACTGGATCCGATGCAATGCATCAACGGGTTTTTTGTCTACTTACTGTGTCTGTGACTCTTTGTATTATATATAATATTAGTGCAGTAATTAGAACTAATTATATACAATAAATACAAAAACATCGGCCACACATGTACATAGGTAGATGATTTATTCAACGTGTAACTCTGATTAAAACTATATATGTCAGAGAATCCCATCTCATAAACTAATTAACTATATAATACTTTAAAATGTAGACTCACAATTATATATTATTTCAAAATGTCACAACATTATCTACCAACAAGTACTGGCATCTCAAATATAATATTGAAACTACTGGCTTAATTTAGGCACATATGACATCATATATGTGATATGTTTCATCTATATTTTTTTTTTCTGATGATATCTCATTATCCGGACCATGTATTATTTTTTAAAACTTTTATCATTGGTAGGATTCGAACCGTTGTCCTAGGAGTCATTTATCCAAATTTCAAACTCGTCTATCTACCGGCTGATCTACACCCCATGTTGTTTCATTTATATTTACACACTAAACTTTTATATCTTTTGAAGGTTGAAGTACTAATATTTCAGTAAGCACATAATAATATCACTTTGATTTATAGAGCTAGCACATATACTGCAATTTTATAGATATTAATTAGTAATTGAGATATTATATGAATATTACGTGTTATTCAATAATATTGTGGAAATCTTGACAAATCTTGCATTGCATGTTACGTTAGTATATAAGCAAGCAAGAAAAAGACCTTGTATAGCAAGGTTGATATAGCTACTTCATTTAGAACTGAACTGATTTTCAGGCTCAAATCATTTTAATACTTGCTTTTATTGATGCTCATGCATAAATGTTATATATATATATATATATATATATATATATCTAATTAATCAAAAAGCATAGACTGTTAAAATTCAACTATCCATCTGAATATATAACGTGAAATTCAAGAAGCGAATATTGCAAGAAGACAAGACAACACAACTGGAGCTCATCACTCAACTAAAAAACAAGAAGAAGAAAAAAAGCCTTTCTCTTTCGGCGGAGTAATATATATGTATATACATAGATAAGGCAACTTCCATTGATCCAGACCTAGAACTTGTATGCATATAATTAATGTGATTAAGAAATGAGTATTGATTTGTGTTGGTAATAATGGTAAAACGAGAGATTAACGTGGAGCAGCAAAGTTGGACACGATCGCTGTGAAAGTGAAAGCATCTGTGAGTTGTGAGGTATATGAGACAAAGCTAGCTGGCGGTCCACAGTGCACTATCTATGATTGTGAATTGTCATGGAAATCAATTAAAGACGCTTAATGAAAATCTGAAATGACGACGACGACAACAGCGTACCCCCAAATAAACATTGATTTGACATAGACCAACCAGCCCACATGCCTTAAATAATTATTGCAAGTTGCAACCCCCATACACATAATTAGATCAACATATATGATATATATATATATATATATATATATATGCAAAGGGAAATCGTGAAATTTTATTTTATTTTTTCCAAAGAAGAAATTGATATATATATATAGATGTGTAAGGTTTTTGGGTGTAAAGGACAAGTATTGTAATTTGTGTATGGAGATTGGAGGGTCTCTCACTCTCCAAAGTCCAAACACAAAACAAAACATATACGAAGAAAGCCGTCAGATCACCACATGCATGCTTCCATCGTTTCACTAGAAAACAGCAGCATCAATATAATAAAAAAGCCAAAATCACCGTCCCTCACGGTGATACAAGACACGAACAAATATAAAATTAATTTAGAGTACACTAACATATTCTCTCTCTAATCTTGGCTTTTGATGAGATGATGATAGATACTGTCCCCAAATTGATGTGGATTTTGTTGAAACATGCATATACCTGCTTTTCATTAAACCAAACTATTCAAACAAATACTGAAGGTTCTCTCTTGATCATGATAACTGATAACATTTACTAGTATTGATCGAGTATTGACTCTAATAGTCTGTTAAGACTCATGAGATGAGAGGCCTCACACTTGTTTTATTATTTTAAATAAACTATCACCGCTTATTTAAGAGCCAACTAGCATCTGGGAAGAGAGTATCATCATGCTGCTCTTCCAACACATGTTCACTGCAAACATGGCATCGAGTAAGTCCTAAATTCAAACAGGTTTTTTCCATGCCTGAAAACACACTATATAATTTGCTCTCAATACGTGTTATCAATTCAACTCTGAATTCATATATATTAGTGTAATTTTTAGAGTCTTCTGTTGCAACCTATATTTCCTTCTTCATACATACTGTATCTCTTTTCAGTTTCTTCACAAAGATATTTGCTTACTCGTGTTTTTGGTCATGTAATGAATTGCTTCAGCTTTTTAAGACAAAAAGCCAATATCAGAATGTAAAGAAATGATAAAACTAGCATGATACGGATTATCAAGAAAATGGGAAAATGAACTTGTACAAGGAACTGTATATCAGTATATTGAACTTCTACAATCAGTGTTTCAAACGAGGTCCCAGATTATGGGACCTTTTTTTTTTTTTTATAATATATCTGTATAACTGCATCTTGAATAATTATGAGGTGAAAGACAAACCCAATAAACAAATCAAAAAAACTAACAACAGTGCTAGGATAAACAAATCACTCCACTTAAATTATGCAACGTCAATTCGACTGCTGAAAGCTACCAGCCACCAGTGCTGTGATGATGGAGCTTACTCAAGATTGGTGTATATATTGGTCGGATGTCCTATTGTTTGCTATTAAAAGAGCTGGCTGCTTTCACATGTTATTAACCTGCTTGTAAATGTGTAACAGATTTGAAGCTGCCCCAGTTGCAGATAGCATGGCTGCCACGAAAATCACCCTGTGTGAGGGAGCATATCAGCATAGTTGTGCTACTTGCTTTCCTTGTACTCCTGCTGCTTCAATTCGTAAGCAAATTAGTGAGCCGAATATGCAGAAACAGACCAGAGGTCAGAGATCAAAGTGTAGAGAAATACATGGCTGGTGTAAAATTCAACATCTCTTATAGAATCACAATGGTTTGCTCCGCTTTACTATTAGGCACTCATTTGATAATGTTGCTGATTATGCTAAATGGTGGTGAGACCCTCTGCGACTCTAAAGTCAGAGCTTTATCATCAGAGGTTATGCAAGTGGTATTATGGGCAAGCACACTGTTTACTATATGCAACATTCCAAGTAACAAGTATGCCAAGTTTCCTTGGATTCTAAGAGCATGGTGGTTTTGCAGCTTCTCATTGTACATTATCTGCACAGCTCTTGATGCATATTCCAGAGTTACAAACCACAGCCAATTCAAAGTTGGAGATTATGCAGATTTCATCTGTCTCCTTCCATCCACCTTGTTGTTGGGAATATCCATCCGAGGGAAGACAGGATTAGTCTATACACTCTCCAATGACACCACTGAGCCGCTTCTCGATGGAAAAACTGATAGACATTTGGAATACAAAATGGAATCTTCATATGGGAAAGCAACTCTTCTCCAACTTGTTACCTTCTCCTGGCTCAACCCTTTGTTTGCTGTTGGAATAAAAAAACCCATTGATCAGAATGAAATCCCAGATGTTGATACTAAGGACTCTGCTGAATTTCTCTCCCACAAATTTGACGAGAGACTAAAACATGTTAAGCAGAAAGATGGAAGCGTAAATCCATCTATCTACAAGGCAATCTTTTTGTTCATCAGGAAGAAAGCAGCAATCAATGCATTATTTGCTGTCATAAACGCGGCATCATCTTATGTTGGCCCATACCTTATTGATGACTTTGTAAATTTCCTTAATGAGAAGAATAAGCAGAGTTTAAAGAGTGGGTACCTTCTTGCACTAGCCTTTCTAGGTGCCAAGATGGTTGAGACAATAGCACAGAGGCAATGGATTTTTGGAGCCCGTCAGCTAGGCCTTCGCTTAAGAGCAGCTTTGATATCTCAAATATACAGGAAGGGCCTGCGTTTGTCATGTCAATCTCGCCAAAGTCACACAAGTGGGGAGATTATCAACTATATGAGTGTGGATATCCAAAGAATTACAGACTTCATCTGGTACTTAAATATCATATGGATGTTGCCTGTACAGATATCCTTAGCCATCTACATTCTCCATACAAATCTAGGTTCGGGGTCATTGGCTGCATTGGCTGCAACTTTTATAGTCATGTCTTGCAATATACCTATAACAAGATTCCAGAAGAGATACCAATCAAAGATCATGACTGCTAAGGATGACAGAATGAAAGCCACTTCAGAAGTTCTCAGAAACATGAAGACACTAAAACTTCAAGCATGGGACAGTAAGTACCTCAACAAGCTAGAGAGTTTGAGGAAAATTGAATGTGATTGGCTGTGGAGGTCACTGAGACTGTCAGCAACTTCAGCTTTTATTTTCTGGGGGGCGCCAACATTTATCTCTGTTGTGACTTTTGCGGCGTGTATGTTAATGGGAATTCAACTCACAGCTGGGAGAGTCTTATCTGCATTGGCCACCTTTCGAATGCTGCAGGACCCCATATTTAGTTTACCTGACTTGCTCTCTAACATTGCTCAGGGCAAAGTTTCAGCAGATCGGATTGCTTCCTATCTGCAGAAAGATGAAATTCAGCAAGACTCTGTTGAGTATGTTTCGAAAGATAAAACAGACTTTGGAGTTGAGATTGACAGTGGAAAATTTAGCTGGAATCCTGAGCCAAGCAGCCCAACTCTTGATGGAATCCAGTTGAAAGTGAAGAAGGGAATGAAGGTGGCAATTTGTGGGACAGTGGGTTCGGGCAAGTCTAGCCTGCTTTCATGCATGCTTGGGGAAATGCAGAAGCTAGCAGGGACTGTCAAGATTAGCGGTACAAAGGCTTATGTTCCTCAGTCACCATGGATACTCACAGGAAATATCAGGGATAATATTCTATTTGGCAATCAATACGACAGTCACAAGTATGAAAAAACTGTTAAAGCATGTGCCTTGTTAAAGGACTTTGAGCTGTTCCCCTGCGGTGACCTAACAGAGATTGGAGAAAGAGGAATAAACATGAGTGGAGGACAGAAACAGAGAATACAAATTGCTCGTGCAGTTTACCAAGATGCTGATATATATCTACTTGATGACCCTTTCAGCGCTGTGGATGCTCATACAGGCACTCAACTCTTTGAGGTAAGGTCCTCATAGTAGATCCTAGTACAAAAATATTCTCATTCACTTTCCTAATTACAAGATTTTATATCATTGAGATCATTGAGTATTGTTTAATTACCTTCTGTAGGAGTGTTTGATGGGAATGCTGAAAGACAAGACTGTACTTTATGTTACCCACCAAGTTGAGTTTCTTCCGGCAGCAGACCTCATTCTGGTAAGCATAAGATCTCTGTCCAATTTCCAGGTCATTCAAAAAGACTTAGAAGGAAAAATCGACCTATTAGGATGTATGAACTGTCAACATACAAGATTTCTATAGAGGCTTATAATATATTTGAGCAATTGAAAAGAAAAAACAAGCAAAAATTGTATTTCCAAAGTTTTTGGATTCACAGAACTCAAAAGTTAGGTCAGTATGTTATGCGCAACGCATTGTGTGTGTGTGTTTTTTTTATAGGAAACTAAAATGGGTTGTGTTACATGTGCTTCACATAAAATTGGCATAGTACCCACAAATTCAAAGAATTTGACTCAAGTTTCAGGATTTTAAGTCCCTGGAATATAATACATATTTCAATTGATAAATCTCAACAGATGATGCAAAATGGAAAAATCGCACAAGCCGGTAGATTTGATGAACTTCTACAACAAAATATAGGATTTGAAGTTATAGTTGGTGCTCATAACGAAGCTCTCGATTCAATTCTCACAGTTGAAAATTCTAGCAAAACATCTCAAGAATTAGTACCTGATGCTAGCACAGATACTACTTCAGATGCAGAACTCATACACTCACGACATGACTCGGAGCATGACCTCTCCTTAGATATAACAAAAAGGGAAGGAAAACTGATACAAGAAGAAGAAAGAGAGAAGGGGAGCATAGGAAAAGAAGTTTACTGGTATTATTTAACTGCAGTGAAAGGTGGAGCCCTTGTTCCGATCATAATCTTGGCACAGTCATCATTCCAAGTATTACAGATAGCTAGCAACTATTGGATGGCATGGACTTCTCCAACTACAAGTGATGCTGAGCCAGTAGTAGATATGAAATTAATATTACTTGTTTATACACTACTTGCCGTTGGAAGTGCATTCTGCGTGCTCCTACGAGCCATGCTAGTAGCAACAACAGGACTTAGGACAGCCCAAAAGCTATTCACAAACATGCTGCATAGTATACTCCGGGCTCCCATGGCATTTTTTGATTCAACTCCAACTGGAAGAATCTTAAACCGGGTGAGTAACATAAAAAACATGAATTTTATGTGTGCTTTTCAGTTTACAAACACATTGGAATTAATTTATTCTTACCAAATCATAGCCATAGGAATCAAATCCATTACTTGAAAAACTGAACCCTGAATGGAAAAACAAACTTAAATCAGCAAGACAAGTTGGTAGAACTGATGAATTTCTTAAATTTGCAAATGAATTGAATGTATTTTAGAGATTTGCTAATTTGGAAAATTTACAATTTACAAACTGTGACAGAAATGTAAACAATATATGGAAATGTAAACAATATAAGGAAATGTAAGAATGTTATTATCTGTTGAATCAAGTAAATTTCTGAGAAATAAAGCTTCTATAATGTAAAGTGGTTCATTTATGTGTACTTTTGGGGATCCAAAATCATAATTATTAAAGAGAACTAATAAACTTGATCTTATTTTATTTGTAGGCATCTACAGACCAAAGTGTGCTTGACTTGGAACTGGCAGGAAAATTAGGTTGGTGTGCTTTCTCAATAATACAGATTATAGGGACCATTGCAGTGATGTCACAGGCAGCATGGCAAGTGTTTGTTATCTTCATTCCAGTAACTGCTATCTGCATATGGTACCAAGTAAGATACATACTCACCCTCAGTATCAATCTGTCCATAGATAATTGATTAGGAGTGCAAAAAACCAAATTTAAAAACCAAATTATATTCTGGTAAGCTCAAATAAACTCTTCAATTATAAGTTGAAAGAAAAACCAAATTTAAAAGCTACACAAATGTAGAAATGCAAATGGACTCTGTTGTATTATTTTATTAACTTCATTCATATTTGTGACTGCCTCAGCAATACTACATACCAACAGCTAGAGAACTGGCCCGCTTGTCACAGATACAAAGAGCTCCAATCCTTCACCACTTTGCGGAATCACTATCAGGAGCAGCAACAATCCATGCTTTTGATCAAGAAGACCGTTTCACCAATGCAAACCTCAGTCTTATTGACAACCACTCAAGGCCATGGTTTCACAATGTCTCGGCCATGGAATGGCTTTCTTTCAGACTAAATATCCTGTCCAATTTTGTCTTTGCTTTCTCATTGATCGTGCTGGTGAGCCTCCCTGAAGGAATTATCAATCCAAGTAAGTATCACATAATATGTAATAACATTCTGTGTCCATCAAAATTATATGCTTCTTAGACCTATAATCTCCTATGTGAGACTAAGAACAATTAGGACTCATTCATAAAAAATAAAAATAAAATGCACATATTACACCATTTAAGATAACAAATGTATACTCTATTAGGTCTATCTTCTAAAAAGCAGCAGAAACTCTTTTTATTTTCTCTTTTGTAAAATTAGTCTTAAGAAATGGCTAACCAGACTGGATTTTTTGTTACACAGGCATTGCAGGGTTGGCAGTAACATATGGAATAAATTTGAATGTTTTGCAAGCTTCCATTATATGGAACATATGCAACGCAGAAAATAAAATGATCTCAGTGGAACGAATAATTCAATACTCAGACTTAACAAGTGAAGCCCCTTTTGTAGTTGAAGAATATAGACCACCAAATAACTGGCCAGAAGTTGGAACAATTTGCTTCAACAATTTGCAGGTAAGCCGTCCAAAAAAAAGATTAGAAAATGTTGACATCCCTTTTGATATAAACCCATTCCACAAACATTTCTAACAATGCTTCCAAATTGTTCCAAGTACTTATAAATTAAGATAAATATAAAATTTGACTGTCTTGCAGATCCGTTATGCTGAACATCTCCCATCTGTCCTAAAAAACATTACCTGCACGTTTCCAGGAAGAAAGAAAATTGGTGTAGTGGGAAGGACAGGGAGTGGGAAATCAACCCTTATACAGGCAATTTTCAGAATTGTTGAACCTAGAGAGGGAAGCATTATCATCGATAACGTGGACATTTGCAAGATAGGCCTACATGACTTAAGATCAAGGCTTAGCATCATTCCACAGGATCCAACACTGTTTGAGGGAACTGTTAGAGGAAACCTCGATATATTGTTTCAATATTCGGACAAAGAAGTCTGGGAGGTAATTATTTTGATCAAAATATAGTCAGTCATAGGGTGAAATATGAATGTCAAGTCAGTGATCTAGTGTATGCGAATATCAAAATTATATAACATTTCATCAAACATCATTATGTTCAGGCTCTAGATAAATGTCAACTGGGTGATCTAGTGCGCGCAAAGGAAAAGAAGCTGGATAGCCCAGGTCAGGTTCTTCAATTTTGGACTATAACATGAAGTTAATTGTATCTACAGTAAATGGTGAAGAAAACTTGTAATATGTAAGTATGTAATATGTAACATGTAAATGGATGATGGCCTTACAGTGGTTGAAAATGGTGAAAATTGGAGCGTGGGGCAAAGGCAGTTATTCTGTCTTGGAAGGACTTTGCTGAAGAAAAGCAGTATTCTGGTACTGGATGAAGCAACAGCATCGGTGGACTCTGCAACAGATGGTGTGATACAGAAGATAATTAGTCAAGAATTCAAAGATCGGACAGTTGTGACAATAGCTCACAGAATCCATACGGTCATTGATAGTGACCTTGTGTTGGTCCTTAGTGATGGTAAGAAATACACATATACAACCCTAATCAGAGAAAAAAAAATATTTATATATATGATTGGATTATTGAATGTGATTGAGTTATTTGTGTGTGAACTTACAGGAAGAATTGCAGAGTATGACTCACCAAAAAGGCTACTGGAAAAAGAAGATTCTTTCTTCTCAAAACTGATAAAGGAGTATTCCATGAGATCCCAGAACTTGAACAGCAGTCAACAATCAACATAGTTAAATCCTCACAAGGTCTCTTGAAGTATCAAAATATAATGCAATAAGAGATGACCATCAAAGATTAAACATGATTGAATCTTTCAAATGTGGTAGGAACAAAATAAGGATTTAGATAAAATCTCCGAATCCGAGATGTAGAAGATTATAACTAGCAGAATGGAAGCATTTATATTATTTTATTGGCTCTGTTCCGATTTATGTTCCATCTTCCATGTTATTTATGTTTAAAATCTAGATTCAAAATAACTCAAGGAAGTCTGTGATTTGAGCACCATTATAAGTAACAATATGTTAAGGAATGAAAAAAATAAAATAAAATAATATAATTATTTTTGGTAAAATATAAGAAATTGTGCATTAATATATTAAATGACAAAATATGAGTTTTGTATTCGAAGATTCAAATCAACCAATAAAATAAAATGATAATTAAAATAAGGGATATAATCATTTCCTCTTTGTAGTTTGCTTCTACTTTGCTATATTCGATACTTTACCCCCTCTAATTTCAGTAATAATTATTCTTCCCTTTAAAAACCAAAATATTAAACACTTTACCCTTCTAGTTTCAGTAATGGTCATTCTCTCCCTGAAAACCAAAATAATAGACATTTTCACCCTAACCGTTTGGAATTATGTTACTCAAGTACTTTGACCATCAAAAAATCTATTAAATGACTGTATTACCCTTGAAACCATGATACCATTAATTGTTTTTAAAGAAAAAAAATCAGAAATAAACAAAAACTAAGAAAAGTATTTAAAAAAAAAACAAAATTGAAAATAAAAATTTTTTAAAATTATTTAAACAAAAATTAATATAAAGAATTAAATGTAAAAATAAAAATTTTATTTAAAAAACATTAAAATAGAGAATGAAATGTAAAAATAAAAAAAATCATTTAAAAACATTAATATAGAGAATAATACAATAATAAAATAATATAATTGTAAAAAAACTAAAACAATATTAAAATTTATTTCAGAATATTAAATTGTTTTTTTTTAATAATGAATTTTTTGTTGCTAATTTTAAATTTTTTAATTTCAATTCTGTTTTTTTAAATACTTTTTAGTTTTTAGTTTTTTATTTCCAATTATTTTCTCTAAAAACAATTAATGGTATCATCAGGAGGCATAACTCATGTGCTCAAGGGTAATAAAATCATTTAATTAATTTTTTGACGGTCAAAGTACTTGAGTAATAGAATTCCTAACGGTTAGGGGGCAAAATGTCTAATATTTTAGATTTCATGGGGACGAATGACCATTACTGAAACTATAGGCGGTAAAATATTCAATATTTTGATTTTCAGGAGGAAATGACCATTACTAAAACTAGATGGGACAACGTTTCTAATATAGCAAACTACGAGGGGAAAATATGATTATATCCCTTCAAATAATGACAATATTACTGTCGACAGTCGACAGAATAAATATTATCAAATTAAAATGAAGAATAAGTAATAAAAATAAAAATAAAAATAAAAGATAAAAGCGGAGGCGGAGTGGGAGTGTATTGATGTGTGCGAGAAGATGTTGGGAGCGGTGGTGGCGGTGAGGGTGAGAAAGCCGAGTCTGTTGAGAGCAGTTGGATTAGAAGACGAATCATCCAACTCCTCCAAGGAAGCTTCTCGTCCGCTGTCTTTTCCAAAGCCGTCTTGGGTCGTCCGAACTGAGGCAAAACAAATCAATAACAACTCACCAATCCATCAATTCATACATTATACATTAATTAATTGTGTTTCTGTTTCTGTTGTTGCAGTCAAATGTTCGAAAACATGTAAGGAAGAAGCCAGATCCACCTTGCGTTGTCTGTCGGGGCTCCGGTAGAGTTCAATGCCACCATTGTTCTGGACAAGGTCTCTCTCTTTTTTTTTTTCTCTCTCTCTATGATAATTGATAGAAAGCCTTATATAATATGGATATGATTTATAGGCAGAACCAACGAGGTTCAATCGACAATGCTTCCCAAAGGAGAATGGCCTAAATGGTATGAGCTACAGCTAGACATTCCATTACATCCTTTAATCTAAACCATTTAATGATCCAAGTTTGATGTTATTATTGTAGGTGCACCATTTGTGGGGGTAGCGGCCTCACCTACTGCTCCCGTTGCCTTGGAACCGGAGAGTACAGGCACTTGATGGGTTTCCACTTCATGAACAGGAACAGGAACAGGGTTGATGATGCACCAGCACCACATGATAAGTCATAACAAAGTAACAACATCCAATGCCTACCATGTCTGAATTTACATGTTGTAACCTCTCAGTAACCAAATTAATCTGTATTATCGTTTCTCATATACTATGATATTTTCACCATTGTCTTGTCTTTACCATACATGCTTACCTTATGTTTAAGTTCAAAAATACTGCAACAAACAAATAAACTGGAATTTTGGCATTTCAACTCTGCGGTCATTTTTGTCATTAAAAAATGTATCATCCAGCTATTTATTTTGCATTCACACGTCTCTTGCAATTCACTTGAGACACCTTAATCATGAACAACAAGAAGAAATGCACTAAGATGCAAGTTATGGTGAAGAACTACAATATCACCTTGATTCCACAAAACAAAAACCTATTCAACTTAATTACAGGTCAGTCTCTACCGGCCAGTTTTTAAGCAGCTTCTGCAAAAGAGTGAATGACTCAACTAATCAAGGAGATCCGACAACAAGAACAGGCTGCAACAGAAACATCTTACATATAGGTTCTAGACTTCATGAAGATACTCCATATGGGAGAAGTGCGGCAGCCACAATCCTACCTTCCTCATTCAGTATGTTGTAAGTGGATGAAGCATTCCTCTGCAGCGAAAGGAAAGAAATTACCATAGTGTATGGAAGTCATAGGAGCGATCAGCGGTATTTTCAAGTCAACATTTTTGTTTGGCCTTTGGATTTTTGATCATCCAATTGATTATAGAACAAAATAAACCCTTGAATAGAAGATTATGGTAGTCTAAATGTCTAATACTAAGTCACTACCACTTTTCTTTCATTTTTTCTTTCAAAAATGTGTTAAAGTAAAAAATAATATATATATATATATTATTGAGAGTACATAAGAAGTCCTCAATATGAAGAAATCGGCTCAAAAACCTCCTGCAACATTTTGCAGTCCATATATTCAAGTGCAGAAGAATGAAATCTTAACAGAACTTTCAAAGCTTTCAAAAATATCAAACTTTAGATCTTTGTTTCCACATCAAGAAAAGATTTCAATTTTTATCAACTATATCTTCATCCTACAACTTTTTGTGGTCCTTATTAATTCAATTAGTGAAGAATCAAATCTTAACAGTCAAAGCTATGGGACAATTTCAACTTTTAAATTTGGTTCATCATCTATATCTTCTTTCCGTAGGGAAGTTTTCTGAGAGGAACCTCTCTTACAAACCCTTTCAACTATTTATTGGTGAGCTTAGGAACAGGACATTATACCAAATTATAACATAATTACAGCATGCTGATATGTCATCAAAGCCAAAAGTAATAACAAAATCCAAAATAACAATACCGAGTCAACGGCTTCTAGCTTTATGCCAATAGAACGGATGAAGCGCCGAACCTCAGGATCCACTGGTTCAATGTACCTCCCACAACCAAGAATCAAGATTTCTGAAATAAATTACCACAAGTGAAAGGCCAACAAAAGAGTTAAAAGTCCTTTAAAAAAAAGAGTTAAAGCTCTCGAGACTTTCAGGCAAATCGATTTTTCTTTTGGAGTGGATCTCATTAAATAAAGTTTGAACACTCACCTGGAATAGGCCGCACAAGTTGGAAGATAGATAGGCTGAACATGGCATAACAGTAACGTCGGGTATTAGCATAGAAAAAATCCATGTTCTTATTCCAGCTAAGAAAGTTTTCATCAGGGAACTCTAAGCAATTCATAGGTTATCCTTCATTCTTTCTAAATCCATTCAAGGAAATCTTAGAACTGAATTAGTATGAGATAATAGCTCCTTTTTGTTGTATCAGCAAGTCTCACAAAACTAGAAATACATAATTATTTATAGGCTACTGGGGAATTATACATTCAAGGTCAACAATGAGATATCCAGAATTGGTATCATTTCTAACATTTCAGTCTACATCAGCCATCAGGCACCATGATAAAATAGTGACATAATACGTTTATATGTTTGCTAATGTCTTTGGCTTGGAGGAAGACGTGTTGTACATATATTGGTGTTTTTGGCTTTACACTCTTTCTTTCCTTTTTCAATGCTATTGATGAAAACGTGCAAACCCAAAAACACCAATAGATGTATGACACAACTGCCTCCAAAGGTTACCTTTCTTTCACAACGGAATCTACAAAAGACACCTCATTATATATAATTACACACACACACAAAAGCAAACACATTAGATGAAATTGCTTGGATATGTTGATGGTGTATTGGTATTCGTCGTGATGCAAAGGAAAGGATTGTACCAAAGTTTACTATAGGTCACAAGAAAATCAGCTTAAGCAGAGTGTGATTGGAAAGGAGATAGATACCTGTCTGGAGTAATCTCAGAGAACTTCTTGGGGGCCCAAGACATAAGTAAGTTTCCCACACAAAGCAAGCTACCTTCATACTGAACTCGATTCACCGTGAAGCCTGTGTCTGTGTACCTAGAAAATCAGATCAAATTCCGTTAGAAGATTAGAATAAATGTTTATACAGAGACAGATAAGTATACAGAAAGAAAGAAACCCTTGAAAGCGGAGCTGATCCTCAGGGACATTGTCAATGAGATTTATCTGATCATAGAGAGAGAAGGCGCGCCTAAGTGATGGTAATGGTTGATTTGGAGCCTTGTGGGAGTCCTTCCTCAGGCTTCTCATCAAATTCGGTAACGTTGCTACTGCTCTTTGCCTCCCTGCCATCTCTCAGTCGATTTCGTCCAAGAGGGCTACCTTTGAAATTCCCCTGCACAACGTTATCAGTCAATTTTTAAGACTAACAAAAAATGGTTTTTTCTTTCTCCTTCTCTTTACCCCCAACTAATATTCTTCAGCTGAACTTACAACAGAAATTCATATTTTTCTACTTTGTATTAAAAGAAAAAAAAAAGAAAAAAAGAGAAAAAGGAAACCAAAATATCAATTTAGAATTAGAACCTATATATCTGAAAAGAAATCGACAGTGTACAATCAACAATGTTTCTAATTACAATCAGTCACAAACCAGATTGTCGAAAAAGGAAAAAATTCTATAACACAAAACCTAAAAAATCGAAACTTAAATCATTTCCAACAGCAATCAATAAAATTTATAAATTAACAGAAAGAGAAAGGATTAAAGAAAAAAACTGACCTCTTTACTGAAATAGCGTTTGTAGAATGCTCCTCCGATTTAAAGATGGAATAGCGATAACGGAGAGATGAGATTTCAGGGTTTGCGAGTAGCGAGTAGCGAGCAGCGACCCAGCTTCGCTTCTTCAATTTTTTTTTTTTTTTTGAAAATAATAATATTTAGTGTCCATCTTCGTCCTAACCCGTTTTACTTTCACTGGCAGAATACCCGCTCTACTCGGGGCGGGTACACGCTGGACGGGCCCTTCGGGTAAATTTGTGATTCCGTTTTTTGACCCGTTTCCTATTTCTTTTTTATTTTCAAATTCAGAATTTATATACGAAAATCTATTCGGTTCACATTTTTTTTATCTTTTGCGAATTAATAAATTTATTTATAAACCTTACCTTAACACAATATTCCCATAAATATCATAATTTCAATTTTATTAGCAAATATTTTTTTTATTACTAATTAGCTAGTACTATTATTTAATTATTTTATGGCTTATTTTGCTTAATATTTGTACTGATTTTCTTTTTCACATTCATTATATCATTTAATCATTATAAGGTGAATTAGACGAAGGAACCATAGCTGGATTCATTTTTCTCTTTCTTTTTCTTTTTTAAAATATAAACCAAGATAAATTAACTCTATATGTTTACTTTCCTATTGTTACCGATATTTATTTATCAATTGCTTCTAATGTTCTTTCAAAAAAAAAAAAAAAAAAATTGGCTTCTGATGTTAAGTATTAATATCATTATTACTTTGGGGAAGGGATTTAAATTTGGAAGCTCAACCAAATAATAATAATGATTTGAGATAGGGGATTCAAACTTATAACCCCAACTCTATTGAGATATTAAGAGATATAGTTACCACCAAATTATGTATGTGACCATATAATTAATTTTAATTAGATACATATTATTATTGTGTTCCAATTATTTTGATATAACTTTGAATTGAGAGGTGTTTGATCTGAAGAGGTGTTTGAAAAATAAAAAATAAAATAAAATGAAGGGAAAAATAATGCAAGAGAATCAAAATGATTTATTATTAATAGACATGTCACATGCATTAAAGCAAAGATTTGAAACAATATTATTTACATGAAGATGAAGCCACTCTTGTAGATCGAGACGAATTGCTCAACTTAGAGAAATGAAAATTTAAGGCAGGCATTTCTCGAGTTTCATGGCATACAATAATAATCCACATCCATATATATTAACTTTATGCTTGATCAAGTAAAAGTTTGATCAAACCATGGCGATGATATTTTCACTACTTCTGCCCCCAAACTTGATATACTTGTACCATCTGGCGCATATAATATAGACGAGAAGATCAGCTGTGGTTAGAGCTGCTAATAGAAAGTAAAATCTGTCAAGATGGCCTTTGTTTAGATTTCCAGGGATCCAACCAGGCATATCATCACTTGTTGATATTTTCATTACGATTGTGACAAGCAGACTACTCACGTAGTTCCCCAGAGATATGGATGTCATGCAAAGTGCACTTCCAAAGCTTTTGAGTCCATCTGGTGCTTGTCCATTGAAGAACTCTAACTGACCCACATACATGAACACCTCCGATGCTCCTATCAACATATACTGTGGAACTTGCCAAAATATGCTTAGGCTGCTCGAGTTTTCACAGTTTCTGCAATTCTTGTCTGCGTATTTCAACCTGAAAACCTCCACTAATCCTGCCGACACCATTGCAATTATCGCTATCACTATACCGATCCCCATTCTCTGAAGCTCGGTCAGTCCTTTTGATTTGGTCTTTTTCAGCCTGGCCACTAAGGGGTCCAGAATTCTCCTGTATATGAATATGAAAGCTGCAACGCTCAGGATGTCGAAACTAGACATGCTTGCTGGCGGTATGTGGAAGGTGGATATGTTGGTCTTCATAGCAGCTCCTTGTTCTACAAAAAGTGAGGCCATTTGAGTGAAAACCACAGAGTAGAGTATGGTGCAGAGCCATATTGGAAGGAGTCTCAATATGCATTTGACTTCTTCCACTTGTGTCACCGTGCAAAGACGCCATGGATTGTAAGCAACATCATTCTTCTCCTCCTGATCAATCACATCATTGGAGGTCTTAACTGCGGCTCTATCCAAGAATCTGCATATTTAGTTTGATAATCAATCAATTAGCACCTGATCGATGATCAGCTAAGGTATTAGGCATGCCTGAACAGATGAACTTACTTGAAACCTTGTGTGTGGAAAATCTTTCTAGCCCCAATGTTGTTGGAACTTGGCATTCCATCGTCTTCGAAGAAATTCTCTTGACCTGAAGTGATTTCGACCTTCCATTTCCTGATAGCAGCAACCACAACTTGGCAAAACCTGGAGAGGGGATTGCCACTGGGTTTGAAGTGTCTGTAACTTGGAGTTCCAACGAGGAACAGGACAAGAGCCAGAGCAGCAGATCCAGCTGATGCCCAAAATCCAAGTGCCCACATCCCTTCATCCTCAAAATATCCCAGTATAGTGTTGGAGAAAAGAGAGCCGAGATTCAAGGCCAAGTAGAAGTAGCTGAAGAAGGCTATTTTGGAGTGCCCTTCCTTGGGGTCCTCTTCATCAAATTGATCTGACCCAAACGTAGCTATGTTGGGTTGGTATCCTCCATTTCCAAGCGCAACTAGGTATATAGACAGATAGAACAACGACATATGGAGCGTTGAATGGGATCCACATGGAGTTGTCTCACCACCACACCCACTTGGCTCTAGTAAGAACAGGTAGGTTGTCAGTGATAACGATACCAGGCCCTGCATAAATATATATAAGCAAGCACTTGTAAGTTAGTTACGATAAAATTAATTAATGGCAACTGAAAGAGATCGAGAATATTGAAAAGTATAAATGGGTATGCCTACTTATACTTACAATGACAAAGATGGCCTGAAATATTGCACAAGTTTTGTACCTACCCCAGTAAGAGTCACTGAGGAAGGCACCAAGCAAAGAGAAAATATAGACAGTGCCTGTCCATTTGCTGACATTGTTCGCTGCGTCAGCGTTGTTCTGGCCCATTACTCTTGTCAGAAACAACACCAAGTTCACTCCAACTCCAAAGAATGCCAACGTAGCCAGCCCTTGGTTCACTGAATTCAGAATCCATTCATTTTAATTAATAAAACAACACAAAGTGATCAACATGTTACATGTATAGGATCTTTGATCTGATACTACAGTCAAGTCATTCGGCTGTTATAATAAGTATACATACAAAGGGAATATCAAAAGCAATTAATTAAGGAGTATTCAAAATTTGCTTGTATTAATATATAATTCGTCGGTGCATTAAATTAAATACTGTAAAAGCCTTGAAAGGCATAAATATATTAAAGCAGTGATCAAAATGCCATTTGAATTATACATGAAGAATCAAAGCAGTAGAATATTATGACATTAATTAATTAATTTTTTTTGAGGTGTAACATTAATTAATTTAATTATTGTCAATTGCAGTGTTAGAGCATCTCCAATGTAAAAATTCGCTTGTATATGAATAATTGTTGACATGGCAACAATGTCAAGAGACTTACTTCCTATGTGGCATAAATATGGACTTGATGGACAATCAACATAAAATTTGGTCTCCAATGATTCCGTTTAAAACACATTTTGTTTTAATGACGTATCCAATTTTATTTCCTATTTTATTTTTTATTTTATTTCCTTACCAAAAACAGATGAAAATTAACATCGATTTTAAATGTTTGCTGAGTCAACCTAAAAAAGAGCTGTGCAACAGGCCGTCTGAAAGTGGACGGTCATGTTAACAATGTCTATTATTTTTTTTGTCACGTCAGCTTGAGGTTGAATATGCACGGTTGTATTGGAGACACGATTATTAACAGAATGTCTATTTATATTACGTGGCATCTTTTTTTCTCACAAGCCACGTTTGCATTGAAGATGATGTTATATGTATGTCTTTATTTTCTAATAAAAAAGTTTAAAGTTACCTAAAATAAGAATTCCAGCAAACCAAGTTCCAGTTTTTTTCCTGATGGCAGGACGGCCACGTCGATCAACAGTTCCATCAAGGGTGCATGCTTCTTCCTGATCCCTTTTAATCTTCTCATCTACAATACCCTGGAAGTTTTGCAACTATTTGTAAGTTTCAAATATATATATATATATATATATATAAATATAAATATGCAACAAACTAATTAGTCAAACTCGATAGAAATTGCTTATATGCTAGCTAGCAACAACGTATATGCTAGATCCATATTCGTGAACCACTCCAATACGAAATCTTAACCAATAATATCGATCTATATGTCATAAAGGATGCGTATCAACTATCAAAGGATATTAATTATTTGAAACTAAACAGATTAAAACACACTTGGGTTTATTTGTTACTAATTAATTAAAACTAGTAATTAAGACAACTCTAGCTAGTTAAATCAACTAATTAATGCTTTCTTAAGGCCTATCTCGAAAATTTAATAGGAAAAAGAAAAATAATGATTGAATTTATTACTAATTTGTAGATTTTTTTATGTCCCGTCTCCAAATGAAATGGGGTTGGCTGTGGAGGAGTTGTCATGAATCAGATGACCTTCCACCTAACAAAACAACAGCAGCATGTCGCACTATTATTTGCAAACTTTAAGGCTGTGACATGGAATCATGAGATCATGATTTATAAGGCCAACCTCAACCACACGTAATGTTTTCAATTCTATCTTTAAAGTATAAGAACCACATGTGAGCATCAAATCGATCTGCACATAACTGAATAAGTTACAAAATCTGTTCCAAATAAATTAAAGCGTGCAACTTTGAACAAACAGGAAGCAAACGTGGACAAATTCACTTTCTCAATATGATCAATTTTAGTATTATTTTTGACTTGTAAGCAACAAGTTGGTCGATAATTGCTTGACATCAATTTAGTCCACTTAATGATTGTTGTCATTAAGGTGGTGACCCTGCTATATGATGTAGTGCAATCCACCTCCCCTAGATAGCTTTTTTTTGGGGATCCGTTTTTTATCCAACTCTAGTCTAGTCTGTCCCCCCAGAAACAGATCACAGATGAATACAAAAAAGGAAAAAGTTAGTAAATAGTACGTTACAAAATATATTTTTGGGTGCAAAAGAAATAAATAATAATAATGTTTTTGCTAATATATTCTCCAAACTCTTTTATTAATGATCAACAAAAGAGTATATTAATGGCATCTGATGAGTTTGGTCTTGAACATCAACATATATACTTGACACGTTGCACAGATCCAAAGTGATCACATGTCTCGGGAGAAATACACTAGATAGACACGTTGCACAAATACCAGATTCTAGATAGCTAGCTAGCTTATATAGTATAGTATAGTATAGTATCGTATAGTATAATAACACACATGATGATGAGAACTTCAGATCAAATCCCAGAAAGACATGCATATCAGCATATATATATATATATATTCCAAAAATAATGAAGATACTGCATGCAATATTATTAGCAGTAGTGTAATTAAGAACAAATATTCCAATTTCAATATATGTGTATTATATATAAGCCTTTCACAAACCTTTTTGCAGAAGTTTAAAAAAGCCATTTCTGATGTACTCTCTCTCTCTCTCTCTATATATATATATATATTTGTGTATATATAGCTAGAAATGATGAAAATGGTATGATCAGCAAGAGAAATGGAGATGAAGAGAGAAGATGGGTGAACCAGGAGAAGGAGAGAAGTGTGTTAGAGAATTGAGAGAGTTGCTTATGAATAAGTGAGTATATATAGAGGAATTGAAGCATTAATGGACGGTTAAGATAACACGAGGAAAGTAAGAAGAAAGATCCACGTGTACATATATAGACTAGGAGATTAAAAAAAAAAAAGAGGAAATGTGTTGGAAGGAACACGTTAAGAGGAAGGCAAAAGCTGCGTGAGATTGTTGGATACACTCATGCATGCATCATCCCCAACGACTAGTTTAATTATGTCTCTTTCCAATTAAATGAACTCGCTGTGCTTAAGCTGTCTTGATATTGACATGTTTCAATTAAACAAGCATTTTCTATGATTATCAAATTATGTACATCATTAATCTTATAATTATTGGTATAGTATTAGAGCAGCTACATTATTAATTAATTCCTATATAGTATATACATATGCATGTTTTAATTGGTTTGTGTGTTATATTTAAACGTACAATCTTCTCCCGACATCATTTTTTCATGGCCTAATTACAGGGTCATGGTCATGGAGTAGTACTGATCAAGTCATTTAATTATATTACAGGGTGTTAATTTGAATTTTATTTTATTTTTAAAAAAAAACAAAACATTTGCATTGGAAATATAATAAATTAAAGCAAGAAATAATGGGAAACAAAAATAAGGTCAAGCTGCAGATCGAGATGGATTATAGACCTCCGCCCTCCACTTTAGAAAAGTTGCAGAGAGCAACATCAATCTTTTTCCTAGATTATGAAAAGTTGGGATCGATCGAAGAAAATTTAAAGTTTAAAGCTGATTGATTTTGATGGCTGCTGCTAAAGGGCGTAGGAAGGTTACAATCAATATATAATAAGGATAAAAATAAAATTGAAGGGTTGGAATCTAGAAACCAAACAGATGAGAAAAAGTTGATATTAAATGACGTTTGTGATGTGGAGCTTGCTTAGACAAACTTTAATACTTGCCCACTTGATCATATATAATATCTCTATATTCTATAATGCTACATTGTGGACATTTCAGCCTTTCCCTTTCTATTTTAAATTTTCATGAATTCAAGTGGATTTCAAGTGGAAGAGTCAGCAATATTCCCCAGATAGCTGCTTTCCCAGAACTAATATTCCTGACTTACGTTTTTGGTCGGGTTCTCTAGAAATACTCGAGGCGGCTATATATATATATATAGTACGTGTAAATGAAACTGTAGATTTAAATTTAGTCTCCCTCAATCAATTTTTAAATTTTAAAAAGAAGAGAAAAGAAAAAAGTAGTCATTTTCGTCACGAGATCTCTAGTCTACAAAGAAATAAAAAAATTTCAGTAACCTGACAAACTTTTATTCGTTTGTCTTATATATTGTAAACGAAAGGGACAAATTAAATGATGGAGGCAATGGTCAAATTAAACGATTTTGATGCCAGCTCATGCCACAATTTCCAGCTATATATAAACTTTACTTTATTAATTAATCAAGCTTATTTTTTTCGTGCTCCATATTTACATTATAAAATAGCTACATTGTATTCCAATGAAACGGTAGGTCAATGTAATGTTGAATGAAATGCGTTATTAAAAGTTGATGTCTCTTTCAAAGAGCATAGTAGGTTAGACTTTCAGTCAAATTTCGCTTTCCAGGCGACTTGAAATATGAAAAGCATCCTCTCGTATTCAACTCAACCACGTCTTATTTGCCTTCGCTTATCAGTAGTGTATTAAATTTTTATTTAACAAATGCAAGTAAAATAAGCAGATCCAAATATCTACCAAAACCGGATTGCTTATCACCTTTTTGATTAATTAATTCTTTTAATTATGTATTTCGCCGCCTACTAAATGCTCATCGTCAATTTTAAACATTATTTCTCGTCTTCGGATAATATTTTCTTGGACGGATAACTACTCATTGACCAGTGTCTGCCTCCATTTAATTTGCTGAAAATGTTTTCCACTTTCTCAAGTATATATCAAGTAAGGTTCAAGAATCAAGATCGACCCTTGTTTTTTCTTCCAACGTTTGGATTTTGGAAGGAGTGGTGAATTCAAGTCTTTAATTATTGCTACTTTGATTTGATTACGGCTTGTTTTAATTTTCTTCACGTCTTGTAAGTCAGTATGTGGTGACACTAGACATGAAGAAAATTATAATTTGCTGCTATTTTAAGTTAACTGAAAAATGTTTTTTCAAGCATGGATATATACATTCAAGATCGACCCTTTTTTTTTCCTTCCAACATTTGGCAGGAGTGTTGAATTCAACACTGTAATTATTTCTACTTTGATTACTGCTTGTTTTTCTTCATATCTGGTGACACCATCTATCATTAGATATTTTGTAGATGAAAGCTTAATTTATCTTAATGTAATTTTATAAAGACGAATTGACTGTGATATTTGAAAATGACACCTACCTAACTTTAACGTTTTGTTTTATTTTTTTCACACTTGAGCTCAGTCGCTCATATAAGTTTAAAAGTTATATAAATGTAACATCATTGAATTTATTACCTGTTATGTCATGAAATCTTTTTAATTTCAACCGGAAGATTATCTGGTTAAGAAAATTTTAAATAAAATAAACACGTCACCTTATCTATCTATTTAGATAATAAAATTTTGTTACGAAAGTATATACGTATGACTTGAACCACCTATCATTAAAATGTAAAAGAAGAAATATAGATTATATACGTATGATTTGAACGACCTACCTACCACTAAATTGTAAAAGAAGAAACATAGATCATAAACATATGATTTGAATAACCTACGATTAAAATGTAAAAAGAGAAGCACCAGAACCTATGGTAAACACTAAGAAGTGATACGCAAATCGATAATTTTTAAAAAATATATACCTAGGTAAAATAATTTTGTTAGATGGGGTTTTTTTAAAAAAGAAACTTGTGTGGCCATGAAGCATTGTAGAACATTAGGGCCTGTGGTTGGGCTATGGGGGTATAGCATAAAAGAGTTGGGCAGTTGGTTCAAACCAGGCTTTGCCCCAAGAAGGGTACTAGGGATTTTGGGCCTTATTTTGGCTTGGATTGAAATTGAAAGTGGTCCAACTTAAATGGAGTATGGGCCCACATTCACTTGCGAGTTGCGAGTTGACAAGTTGAAAAGTAATGGCCCGCTCTGCTGCAGAAGTGAGAAGTGGCAGCGCTTTTTGAGGGAAAGCATACAAGTCTCTGGAGGGAAAGGGCAAATGCAAAAAGGGCACTGTAATGAGTAATCTTCTGGTTCTGGAACTAGTAGTTGTAGTATACTATAAGTAAAAAATCAGACATTATTAAAGAGAGCGAGTTGTTTGATTGTGTTAATAACTTATATATAGAGCGAGAGCGCTCACGTGGGTTATGTTCAGAAGTTGAGCTTGTCATGTGACACTCCCTACTCCCAACTCCCAACTCCCAACTCCCAACTCTTGTCTTGTATAATCAGAGGCTCAGAGGAGTTCAAAGTGAAAAGCCCATTTTTTGACTTTGAATACTCATCTTCACACTTGACACCCTCAACTCAATCAGACCAGTCAACCCTATTCCACTCACAACTCACCAGTCATGGGCTGTTTCCAGTCCAAAACCGCACATCTACCCTCTCCGGACCAAGAGCCTCCACCTCCACAACCAAAACCAGATCTGCCTGATGCTAATGAACAAAACCAACAGCTTCCTTCCTTCAAAGAATTCCTTCTCGCTGACCTCCGAGCCGCCACTAATGGTTTCTCCAGCGATTTGATTGTCTCCGAGAGCGGCGAGAAAGCTCCCAATGTCGTCTACAGAGGCAAGCTCAAGAACAATCGCTTAGTTGCCATCAAACGCTTCTCTAGACTCTCCTGGCCTGACCCCAACCAGTTTCTGGTACTCCTTTTTTTTTTTCTTTTTTTTTTGCATGCGTCAAACAGTTTTATAATATGCCTTTACAAGCTTGTATCTGTTCTAGACGGAAGCTGCTGGTGTGGGCAAGGTTCGACATAAGAGATTGGTCAACTTGATTGGTTGTTGCGCCGAGGGAGACGAGCGTTTATTGGTCGCCGAGCTCATGCCTAATGATACCCTCTCCAAGCACCTCTTTCACTGTATCTCTTCTTCTTCTTTTAAGGTTTTGCTTTTCTACTTTCATGTCCCTGCCTTCACTTTTTTATCTGTTGACACTAGGTGGCTCCTATTTGTTTGTTTATTGCAGGGGAAAAGCAGCCGTTGCCATGGGAAATGCGTGTCAGAGTTGCTTACTATATTTCTCAAGCACTTGATCATTGCAACTCTGAAAACCGAAAAATCTATCATGATTTAAATGCTTACAGGGTTCTTTTTGATGAGGTACATACTCACTTGTTATTCAATCAATGTCTAATCCTCTGTTTTGTTGTTCTACTTTCATTTGAATTTATGACTATTCTGGGTTCCAAATTGATTCTTTTTAACTAACTTGGAACAACTCATTTTACATAAACTCTATTTGTATTACATTCCTTTGTGCTCTTAAAATTTCTTTGATTGCTTAAATTTTGGATTCATTCCAACAAACTATAATCTACTTGGTCGAATAACAGTGGAAATGAAGAATTTTTTTCATAAAAAATATACACCTTAGCTCATAAAATTTGACCAAAAAGAGAAACGCCTTGAAAATGGGTATTCATTTGTTTGTGTTGTTTAATTCTGTTTGTTTATGTCAGTTTGGGAAATCTCCAAGTTGAAACCTGTTTATAAATGAATTAGACAACATTTGGAATTCTAAGACATAAGGGTTCTTGGTCAATCCCAGTACATTTATTTCTCACTTGTTCCTTATTCTGTTGTTGTTGGATTGAATCTGCATACCTCATTTTTATACCCCTACCATTGACTAGACTTCCCACTTCACCCATTTAAGAGCTGTAATTGTACACTTTATCAAGACTCATGCCTTGCTACTCTTTCAAATGTCACACACTATACTTCTTCTGCTTCTATTTTTCTATTCATCACATTTCCACACTTTTTTCTCCAAGAGTTGTGTCTTACCCGCTCAGCCGAAGTTATATCCGGCTCTGTATAGAAATTAAAAACAACCTTCAAAAATTGAATTGTGATCTTATTTCTTTATAAATTGCAAATTGCTTTATGCCTCATGTTTCTTTATCTCAACCCTTTGAAAGAAGGTCATTCCTTTTTTGTCCATAAACTTAATTGGTTTGCTGTTGTATTTAATTTACTTTACATTGCAGGATGGTGACCCTCGATTATCCAGTTTTGGTCTTATGAAAAATAGCAGAGATGGAAAAAGCTACAGCACAAACTTGGCTTATACTCCGCCAGAGTTTCTAAGGACAGGTACACCATTCTAATTCCACTTACATTATTGTATGTATAGAAGGATGCTAACTGACTTTTTATGTTACAAGAATTTCAACTGAAACAGATACATGGAGTTTTCCAGAAAAGTCGAATCTATGAAAGCATAGAATTGCTTAAATGAATTAGCACACAGACATTGTTTTTTTTTTTTTTTTTGGTATTTCAGACACGGTGGTTGGTGTTAAGAAGAATTGCACATTATGGGGTATTGTGTCGTCACAGTGCAGTGAGTGCACTCATGATGATCCTGCCATACAACTTCTTAAAATCACCGCTTTAGGAACACTGCATGAAATTTTTGTTGTTACACTTGTTGCAGCTATCTTAAATATGAAATTTTATCCAGAATCATTAACTTCAGTTGCAATCAATCATATTGTAGATAGCCGACATTTTGAAAATAAAGGATTTTTTTTAATGGAACAAGTTTCTTCACTCTAAATTCGATGCGCTATTTTGCAGGCAGAGTTATCCCAGAGAGTGTGATCTACAGTTATGGAACTGTTCTGTTGGATCTCTTGAGTGGAAAACATATCCCTCCAAGTCATGTACGATACATTCTGTCACTTATATTATCTACCTGCTCTCCTTTCTTTTGGTCTTTCTGGTATTTATGTATTTTAGTTCAATTGCCTTGTGTTAGTACCATGCTTAGCAGTCTGTTATACCATTCATGAGATATCAACACCATTTTTATTTATTTTTATTTTGCTTCCCTTTTCAGTTTGCTTTGTACTTTTCTTAAGGATTATGCTCGTATTCTTTTATTTGCTTCAAAATTTTCCTGAATGAGGAATCTTTTGTATACTGGACTATAGATGTCTGTTCAGAATCATCTTATGCTGAAAATACAATAGTATTATGTTTGTATGATTTAGAAATATTTGAAAGATCCAGTAAGATTCAACAGAAACAATTTGATAAATAGGAAAGTTTAATGTATTTACCCTAATATCTTGAAACATAGTTTATAAAATGGATTCAAATATTGGGGTTTCGTAGTCATGTATTATTTTGAAATATTTTCCATGGTATCAGTTACAAACTTACAATGATAAAAAAGGAATAAGGTTTGTCAGAATTAGTACACATGATAAGTCTCTTTGTTTGTATTATAGCTAGGCCTTAGCTACAACTAGTGTTACTTATATTGATTTTGTTTTGTTCGTCACATGGTTGTTGTGTCTCAGGCATTGGATTTAATAAGGGGAAAGAATTTGCTATTATTAATGGATTCATCCTTGGAAGGACAATATGCTAATGAAGAGGCTACTCAATTGGTTGAGCTGGCCTCAAAATGTCTTCAGTATGAGGCTAAAGATAGACCAGATATTAAGTTTCTTCTTTCAGCAGTGGCACCCCTCCAAAAGCAGACAGAGGTGAAATCTCTTAGTGCCTTTCAACTTAAACAAAAACCCGGCGTGCTCTTCATTTATGAGATATCTTGATCCATACATTCTGATTAGCCCCACTCATAAGGTGTTTTCTTTCACATGTGGTTTCCTTAGGTTGCCTCACATGTTCTAATGGGTTTATCAAAAACTCTGGTGGCGCTGCCAACAATGTTATC
Source organism: Dipteronia sinensis (assembly GCA_033220585.1). Lineage (NCBI taxonomy): Eukaryota > Viridiplantae > Streptophyta > Magnoliopsida > Sapindales > Sapindaceae > Dipteronia > Dipteronia sinensis. Next base: position 54,313,675 of record CM065643.1, read on the forward strand.
CCCACTTGGAAAGGCATGTGCAAGGATGGATCTCACTGCAGTGCATGATATCTTACTTAAAACTGGTTATAAAGATGAAGAAGGTGCCGAAAATGAGGTATGTCAAAGCTACCAATTTCATTTCTGTTGGTCACTCCACTAATTGTTGACAGACCAGAAAGAAAACAAAGAATTACATTTTCTATTTAACTTTTAGTCCAGAAAGAATTGACAGCGACCTTGCTTTGGTTTCTAACTTGGTAGTACCATCTTTTCACTAATTTTTATGATATTGGTGGAAAGATGAGAGTCTTGTCATGTGGCCTTAATTTTGGTAACTGTTGTGCATGTTGGTATTCTAATTAGCTAACATAATGTAATTTTTGAAGTTATCATTCCAAGAATGGACACAACAAGTTCAAGATATGTTAAATACAAAAAAATTCGGGGACATAGCTTTTAGAGACAAGGATTTCAAAAATGCTGTTGAGTATTACTCGAAGGTACTTTGCACTTTTTGAACATTTGGCATGTCATGAAAGTGATAACGGGCTTATATTTATCTATATGTAGTGAATTTGATGGGTGTTTTTTTTTATTTTTTGTGTTGTAAAATTCAGCTGGTATCGATGATGTCAGTTCCTTCGGGTACTGTTTTTGTGAGGCGAGCACTGTCGTACCTGATGATTGAACAAGCGGAACTAGCATTGAGAGATGCAATGCAGGCACAGGTGTGCTTGCCAGAGTGGCCGACGGCGTTCTACATGCAAGCTCTTGCACTTAACAAGTTGGGAATGGAAACAGACGCTCAAGACATGCTAAATGATGGAGCTTCTTTTGAAGCAAAGAAGCAGAATAGCTGGCGCATTTAGACAAATTTATAAAAACGTTTAGAGTCAAGAGGGTGAAGATTCCCACTTTGTCATGTTGGCTCAGCTCAATAGTTAAAACACATAAAAGAAAATGTATAAAAAGATGATTGATACGGAGAAATAACAAGAGAAGTGAGCAAGTAGCAAGTAGTCTTATCTGGTGTTTTTAAATCTAGTATCATATGTTGAGTTGAGAATTAATTGTAACAATTAAAGTTTGTTTATCACCATTTTGGAGAGTATTGATGATATTTGATATGATTAATGATTTTAATGAAGAATGAATTTGGTAATTTCAAAACAAAGGAGTTGATGGATCGATAGAAGGCAGCCCAAGACACGGACCGAGAATGGTGGGCCGGGCTATACGAATAGATGACAAGAGAGGACGTGGAAGTGACTCGAATCGACGACATCCAGAAAAGAAAAGGAGAACAATTTTCAAAATGTTCGATAAGGACAGTGACTTGTCTTTTACTATTTATTATTTTATTCTCTAATATTGTGCTAATCATGCTTAATTAAAGCAAAAAAAATAATACAAAAAGCAAGGAAGGCACCAGCTGAATATTAACAAAGGTAAAGGCAACGGGGAAGATCGTTCTGTTGAATTGGAAGCAGCAACTCAGCTCAGGTAAGATTCATATCTCTCTCTCCTTATCTCTCTCTGGTAACTTGCTCTCTATCTCTATCTCTATCTCTATCTCTTTTCTTTTCTTTGATTTAATCCTTTTTAGGGTTTCTTGTTCATTTTTATTTGAATCTTTCATCGTTGACTTATCATCCTAGCTGTTTCTTTTGATTTTGATTGTAATACAACTCTGATTCGTTTTGGATATAAATATATGCTCAACTTGTAAATTGTAAATTCACCATCTTTGTGAATGAATTCAATATCATCCCTTGTTTGTTCTCTTCTTCAATTAATCAACTTTGTATAATGTAAATTGGATTTTGCTCAAGCTAATCTTAGATTGTTGGATTCACCATCTTTACACATTCATTTGATTTGATGTCATGTGCAATCTTGCCATCCTAATTGTTTCGATTACAAGCTTTTTATCTAGTGCAGATACAGGTTGTTTAAATTACAAATCTAGGTTTGTTTTCAATTAATTATCTGTTGTTGACCAGAGATGAGACTAATTTGGTGAACCAACCATGTCTTTTATTTCTTTGCTTTAAAATTTTGTTGATTAGAAGATTATGCTGTTCTAGTCTCATGTTATTTCACTACTTCTTTTAAGTGATCAAATTCCAAACAGAATGATGTGACATAATATATGATACTCGCAGAACAAGCAGATAGTCATTTTATGGATAAGTCGACTCTTGGCAACGAAGCTCGTGAGGAAGTTACACGGGAATCCCTCATTGCGATCTCTTACTCTGTACCAGACAAGGCTCTTGCTTCAAAACTGTCACCGGAAAAACTTAACGGTGAAAACCAGGTTGAAGAGAATGATTCTGATGGAGCAGAGAAGTATAGGTCGGAGCTGATTTCCATTTCGTATTCTCAGTCACCAGACACTAAAGTCCTACCAGTTACTCGGGGAGAGTTTGAGAGTTGATCTGGACAGGCAGAAAGCAGGTTCTCTTTTTTGTCAACATCTTTTTTTTTTTTTTATTTCTTTGTGTTTTTTCTGGAAAACTTGTTTGCTGCCGACTTGTAATATGTACTCATGTTCCATTGTGGTCTAGAACTCGTGTGATACCGAAGTCTGTGAACTCGTAAGCTGTATGATCGTTCAAAGTTAACTTTACAATTACCTAAAAAAAAAGATTTTGGGACCATTTTATGCTTGATTTTGCAATTTTTCATCAGCTTTTGCCATTGCAATGGAAATGCTTGTATCTAACAAGTTCTTAGCTCATCATTTTCTGCCTTTGCAATGGAAATGCTTGACTAGAAATATGACCTTCCACATATTTCTTAGATGTTACACTTGTAAATGGCAGCTATTATTTGTTGATTTGCAACTCAAGATTGTTTCACTTTGTATTTTTATTTGTGCTGTGTTGTGTATTAATGTTCAGATTTTATTATTCACATTACCATATGTAAAATTGTATGGTCATCTTATGATTTAATTTAGAGTCACATCATTTGTTAAATTGATCTTCACAAATAGTGAAGTGTTCTGGTCTTTTCCTGTTGTTGTCCATGTGTTGATGTTCTCAATGGAAGAGAGCACATTTTACTATTACTTAGCATGAGGAGTTATATTGAAAATTTTTGGTGATTAACTGCTGCAACTAGGTGGCTTCAAGAGAAACCTGAAAATGTGACCCTTGTTATTTTTCTTGAGGAGACGGGGTGATATAGAGTTTCTGAGCTCACATTAGAGTTGAGGATAATATTTCAGTTAAGAGTAATTTTATTTTATCTAAATTTAGTGTTTAAATTTGGAGTCCAAATGATGTGACAATCTCAAAAATCTAATCATGCAATTCTAATACAAAGAAATCAATGATCCTACTGGATTTGAACATCAAATTTGGACAAAGTGGTATTATTGTTCGGTAAAAGATATATTATTGCAAATCCTTCCTTTCTATATATGTTTTTTTAGAAGGGAATATCATTGCAGTCTTGCATCAGAAGTACAGGATTACAAAATATAGGTAACATATCAGCCAACACTAAATTTGAAATGGAATGAATTGGACAAAACAAGGTCCACTAAAGCGTTTGAAACCAGCAGTTGAAAGTTGAAACTTGAGAGAAGCCAAGTATCGCCATTCGATGTGGGATTTCATTTCTTCTTTTCGACCTCACCCATCAGTCCATCACCCAAAGCTTATTTCTTTTTTCTATTTTCTGCCAAATGAAATGACATATAACTTTTTTGATGGAATAAAAAGGGCTAATATATATAAAACTATACATGGAGGTATTAAGAAGTCGGGTGACATCCTTATCTTTTTTATTAACCGGTATATAACATGTATCGCTTGTATGAATATTTAATCATGATGTCCTTTTCAAAATTTCATTTCATATAAACCTAACTATTGTGTCAATATCATGAAATTGATACGAAATTCTAGATTTGATCCACACAACGACAAAAGCTTTATATGATATATAATATAGTGTTTCAGTGGAAGTAAAGGTTTAGTATAATAAAATTTAGAATTAATTAGGTTTTGATTATATTAAAATCTACTAATGGATCTTCTTATAATTCTTAGAAATTTTACGAAAACTTTAAAATAAGGTGAGTAGAATTTGCACATGAACTTGCTAGTGGTGAACATCATCAAGTAGCCAGAAATTGAACTATAATTTTTTATAATTTTAATTTTGGAGTGAAATTTTGTATAAAAGACAGGAGAAGCATTGGAAAACGGTGTTGAATAATGGGACAAGTCCTTATATTCCAAAAAGATTGTGTTAAAATCGGACTCTTTGCAAAAACCAAAAAATAAATAATTAATATAAAGTAGGGATATAATTAATTAAGACTTAAGAGAGCTAACGAGAAATTGAAAATTATGGGAGAAAACATGATCCATAGGTAGGATTTTCAAGTAGCATCAAGGCATCACATTCTGTTGTACCTTTATGAAACATTGAATTATGGCATTTTTCTCCAATTTCTGCTCTCTGCATAATGCATATGTATATGTCTCTAACATTTTAATTAATAATTTAATATTACAATTTTTAACTCTAGAATCTTTCTTATATATATACAAGATAGGTATTAATGGAATAAAGTTGATTATTATTATTATTATTGTTATTTTAAAAAGAAAATAAAGTTGATTATATTGTGAGATATATAGCTAATTAAGGGGAGTTGAGTTTGCATTAATTTTACTACCATTTTTTTTTTAAGAATGACAGTTGAAATATAGGCATTGATACTAAAAATTGCAACTCTCCATATGGACCACCACCCAGGTTTAGTGTAAGACTGCAAGGGCTCACAACATGTCTTAGGTACAATCCTCGATCACGAATGTGATATCTAAAAAAACTCTCTGTATACAATTGATTACTTGTTTATATATTTATATTAAATGGAAAAAAATTTAATTATATTGCTAATTAGGGGGAGTTGAGTAAGCAATTTGACTATCATATATATAATTATAGGAATGCCAACTGAGATACAGGCATTGATATTAAAAATTGTAACTCTATATATGGAATAGAATTATATAATTTTTTTTTGACAAAGTATATATGGAATAGAATTAATTAGTTATTAATTTGTTATATATATATATATATATATATATATTTATTAAGAGTCCATTTTTGATGTAAAGGGGGTGAGCATTGCCCCCCTTTTAAATGGATGACATATGTCCATGGAGGGGGTGAATTTACGTAAGTCATCCATTTGGGAAGGGGGTAATGTTCACCCTTTTTTTAAGGGTTAGCAAAAGTAAACTCATATATATATACATATATATAGAGAGAGAGAGAGAGAGATGATTTATAGATTGAATACACTCAATTATATATTGAGAGATATAGATAATTAATGGACATACCAATATATGTGCAGTTCAGATATCTATTTCCACAAATCGAGAGAAAACTCTCTACACATGCTTATAAAATGGGTATTGTGAGATTCGAATCTTTTGACCACCAATATGAAAGGGATGTGCACAACAACACGTGCTAAGACGAGGAAGGTATTGATTTGGTTGTATACTAAGAATTGTAAATTTCTGTATATAGAATATAGAATTAATTATTTTTTTCTTAAATATGAAGATAGAATGAATTTGTTGATTATATTTGTTAAAAAGAGAATAATAAGTGTAATAAGAAGAATACAAAGACAAGAGAGCCAGGGAACAATAGGCCGGCAAATTGTATAGGCTTTCCCAAATTTAGTTAACCTCCATTTTTATTTTTAATTAGTTAATGAATTCAAAATTTGGTTAATAACCTTAAATGGAAAGTATTTATTATTATTTTTGATTTAATCTATGTAATAAATAGTTTCTTTTTATGGTCATTATACTGAATAGTGTTAACCTATACTCTTGGTAGTATTATTTTATGGGTAGTGATAAACTAACACATGTTAACATAATAAATATTATCATTAAAAGAAATCAGAAAATGTATTTTTTTTTCTTCATAAAGACAAGGATCAAATGTATTGTTTAAATTCTTTTTATGGTAATATTTAGAGTGTTAACGCTACCCTTATTTTATATAGAAAAATCCATCAAAGTCTCCTGCGGCCTTTGGTATATATAGAGATGAGTGGAGGCAGTAAACGAAGGACAGAGGAAGAGGCTGGCAGAAGCAGAAGCAGAGATCGATCTGGTTTGTGATAGTGATATATAGAGAGATGGGGGGTGTGGAGTTGTTGATTAGTTGGAGTTGGATATGGGTGTTGGTGGGGGTATTGATGATATGTGTAAAGAAAGCAAACAGATGGTTGTACGAGTCAAGACTTGGAGCAAAGCAGTACTCGCTGCCTCCAGGTGATTTGGGTTGGCCTTTCATCGGAAACATGTGGTCTTTTCTCAAAGCTTTCAAGTCCAACAATCCTGATTCTTTCACCGACACCTTTGTCACCAGGTACATACCTTCTCATCTTATCACAATTCAGGCACCACTCACCAAGATATGCTCATATGCATGTGTGTTTTGTTTGAACTTTGCATCATCAAACATCTTCCACACTCTTCAGTCTTCAGATTAACTCTTTGTCTTGTCTTTTCTCACTAAGGTATCAAACACGTCATCACCTTCTCCTCTGCTACCTGCACCTTCTGCTAAACTCCAATTTCCACCGTCCCTTCTTTCTCCTATATATCAACTCTACTACTTTTTCGATCTCTTTTTATTATTATTATTCATTCCCTTTCAACCACTTTGCTAATTTATATCAATCTAAATTTTGTATTTCCTGAATTATATATATATTGAATCATTAGTAGTGTTCTTTAAGTTTCATATATATGCCTTCAATTTCAACTCTAGCTAGCTTCAAGTGCTGGTCAGTCATATAATTTGTCTCCAATTCTCTTCAAGTTGAAAACTTTAAGAAAATATTATGAGTTTTGGGGAATATATTAAATGTTTATAATTTTATCTAATAATATAAAAATATAGACCAACTCTGAAAAGGATAAAATACAGAAAACGTCCATAAGGTTAGAGTTGTCGTTTTACCCGAGACCTACAGGATTCGAGGACCACTACTTTGTCTTAGAAACTTGAAATAGTTTATGCTGTTTAGGGGGGGTATTATAGTAATTATATTTCAGTGATGGTTCTATTTCTAGAACAATTGACTGAATTATTTGATTTTTATTATTATATAATACTGTAGCTAGGAATAGAAAAGAGAAAACCTGGAAAAGTTGGATGCAGCCGGCATTGACATGCAATGCATCCGGGGCAATGGGTGTGATAAGGAGAACCAAACAAATGAGTTTCCTTTACACATGGCATGTGCCCATTGGTTAGAATGTATTGCTGAGCATTCGCGGCATGCATTTTTAGAGGAGACTCATCTATTTTATCTAAGCTTATAGTGGGGTTTGATCTGGTGAGCATTAAGTTGCTGTGAGTAGGTGATGCTGATGCTTTTCTTTAATTGGTGGCAAAGAATAATAATGAATAATGAAGTAAAATTAGAAATCTGTTTGAATAATTTATTATAAGTTGAAAGTTTGTGATAATGTTGAAATTAGATGTTTTATGTTCTACTTTTTATAAACATGATAGATATTAACATGTCCAGTCTCTGTCTTTCTCTCAGACAGTAAGTATATAATGTTGTGGAGTTGTACTACTACTGTACATATATATATAAAGTTTCTTTCGAGTCTCGAGTCTTATCATGAGGAATTTGACTTTTTAAATATGAGGAGTAGCTTGTTGAATAAGATATATATTTTTTGGATGGTACGTGCAGATATGGACGTACTGGAATATACAAAGCATTGATGTTCGGGAGGCCAAGTGTGATAGTGACATTACCGGAAACATGCAAGAGAGTGCTAACGGATGATGATGCATTCAAGCCTGGTTGGCCTGTTTCCACCACCAAACTGATTGGAGAGAAGTCCTTCATTAGCATATCTTTCGAAGAACACAAGCGTCTTCGACGTTTAACAGCTTCTCCTGTCAATGGTTACGAAGCCTTGTCTCTATACTTGACTTACATTGAAGAAAATGTCATCTCTGCCTTGGAAAAATGGTCCAAAATGGGCCAATTCGAATTCTTGACTTATACCAGAAAGCTCACATTTCGAATAATAATGTACATTTTTCTTAGCTTTGAGAGTGAGGATGTCATGGAGGCTTTAGAGAGGGAATACACTACCCTTAACTATGGAGTGAGAGCCATGGCTATAAATATTCCAGGATTTGTTTACTACAAAGCTCTCAAGGCTCGAAAAAAACTTGTGGGTATACTGCAATCTATAGTGGACGAGAGAAGAAATCAGAACACAATGAATAATAAAGACATGCTCGATGCACTGCTCATTGTTGAAGATGAAAAAGGCAGAAAATTGGAAGACGATGAAATTATTGATGTCCTCCTCATGTACTTGAATGCCGGTCATGAATCTTCGGGACATATCATTATGTGGGCAACTGTTTTCTTGCAAGCACACCCTCAATATCTACACAAAGCTAAGGTACTATACTATACTATACGTACTGCCAATTCAATTCAGTTCAATTAATTGCATATATATATATATATATGATGCCTTATATTATATAGGCGGAGCAAGAGAGAATTGTTAAGAAGAGGCCAGCAACACAGAAGGGTTTGACGCTCAAAGAAGTTCGAGAAATGGAGTATCTTTCTAATGTAAGTGTTATTGCTTAATATATATATATATATATATATATATAATCTTGCATGTGACTTGTGAATACAAATTAAAATCTAATGCTTTTTTTCTTTTGAAGGTGATTGATGAAACTCTTCGCATTGTCACATTCTCTCTTACTGTGTTTCGAGAAGCAAAAAAAGATGTCAATGTAAATGGTACGTACGTGAGTTGTTGTTTTTATGTAGCTCCTTAATTAATTGTTGTTAAAAATAATCTCCAACACCACTGAATCAACTTAATTTGGGTTCAGGGTACATCATTCCAAAGGGCTGGAGAGTTCTGGTATGGTTCAGAACCGTTCACTTGGATCCTGAAATCTATCCAAATCCAAGAGAATTCAATCCTTCAAGATGGGAAGTAAGTTGTTTAATTGTTTCTTTAATTAATTTCAAGCTTATACTGTTAACTGGTTGATTACTACGTTAATAATGATAATAAATATACTGTTAATGAATCAGGATTATACCCCCAAAGCTTGTACTTTTCTTCCTTTTGGAGCAGGAAGTAGGTTGTGTCCTGGAAATGATCTAGCCAGGCTTGAAATTTCCATCTTCCTTCATTATTTTCTCCTGGGCTATGAGTGAGTTGTCTGATTTTGAATGTTGAATGTTGAATGTTGTTGAATTTGTACATAAATGATAAATGTTTGTTTGTTTGTGTATGGTGTACTGGTGTTACAGGTTGGAACGAGCCAATCCTAATAGTGAACTGATGTATCTACCCCATACAAGGCCGAAAGACAACTGCTTGGCAAAACTCATCAGCAAATCCCCATCAGTATAAATCAAAGCCCAATATCAGCTAGCTAGCTTTTCAAATTTAAATAAGAAAGGATGTTATCTATAGTTTTGTTTTGATCCTCGTGTCATTTATTTTCATGGAAAAAAAATGTTATGGATGCTTACCTATCTTATCTTATAATAGTGGAAGCTGGTATTATTAATATGAAATGACTAATGAATTTGTTTTATGAGATTTACTGTTCTAAATTCTAATCCACTGCCAATTAAAAGTCTAAACTATATAAGGTGGCATTTGTTTTTTTGTCTAAAATATAAATTAAAAATTTAAATCGTTTGATTTTTGAGAACACAAAGTCTGAAAACCTGTAAATTGACATTTATGCCATTATAATAGAGGGTGGTTTAATTGGAATTATGTTATTTGTGAGAGGTTATTTTGGGAAGGAAATATTTACAAAATTTCTGATCAAAACCGCTTCAGATTTCAGCTACAGTTCCAGACTTTTTAATTTCAGACCATTATTTCAGACTTCAGACACCGGGAAAAGACAAACATGATGTCTTAAATGACATTTTAGACCATTTCAGACTTAAGGACCAAAAAAGGGAAAGTATCATTTTCTGCCCCTATATTATCACTTATTAGTAACTTTTCCCCCTGTATTTTGTTTAATAGCCAATTTTTCCCCTGAAACTGAAAATATTCATCATATTCCCCCTTCTAGTTTCATTAACGGCTAAACTGCCCCCTGTAGCTTTCCATATTTAGGGATGGCAAAATGGGCCGGGTCTACTGGACCCGACCCTTACCCGCACTAGTAAGGTTCGGTTCTATACCCGAAACGCAATTCATTAAACCCATATTTTATCCTAATTTTAAGACCCAATGTCATGTATAGGTAAGTTAAGGGTAAATGTGCGGGTCCAGATCGGACCCGCAAAAAACCGGTTCGAAAAACCAAACACATATCAAGCAAAGCGAAACCAAAAGAAACAAAAAGACATCGCTCGTATCTGGACCCGCAAAAAACCGGTTCGAAAAACCAAACACATATCAAGCAAAGCGAAACCAAAAGAAACAAAAAGACATCGCTCGCTCTCCCCACTGCCTCATCTCTCACTCACTCTCTCTCTCTCTCCGCCGACCAGAACCCACAACCTCCGCCACCCCAATGTCGACTTCCCGCCGGGAATCCTCCCTACTCCGTTGACGTCGACCACACACTCAGGACTTGATTTCAGCTGCATCATCTCTCATTATTTTGATTGCAGCTTCAACACCCAGGACTTGATGTTTTGATTCCAGGTTAGTTCTTATCTTTAGTTGTGTTAATTAATTTAGGGGTTTTATCTGGGTCTTAAATTTATTTTCGTTTGATTTTGTTTCTGGGTTTGTTGTTTTTTATATACTAAATCTCATCTCACATTGAACACAATCTCTCTTCAGTTTTTAGATTCATTTCTTAACGATTGTCTATCTGGGTGTTTTTGATTTTTTTAGATGTTAATGCTAGTGGTTTTGTGTTCGTTATTTTTGGGCATTTTCACTTGATTGTAAAAGTTGATCATTTGAAAAGAGTTTCTTGTTTGTTAACTAGGATTGCCTAGTGTATGTATAAACATTGATTGGGATTGTTTCGTGGTGTGTGGTTTTAGGCTTCCTGTGGAGCTCGGTGGTGCGCTGTCGTTGATTGCATTTCATAGTGTCACTGCCTCTGCCTTGTTCACTTCTTTGATGTCTTTGAACAATGTAAACTGGGGATGTCTATCAGAAGGTACCCTTCTTCTGTAATTTTGTTATGGCTTGTAATTTTTAATTATCATGGTATGTTTCATCTTAATTGCCTAATTAGTTAACAACTGTACAGAGATAGTTAGTTAATGATCATCAAACTGGGTTGATTAAGGGAGTAAATGGATGTTCTAAATAGATGCATTTACTTGTGTAATAGAGAGATTAGGAGCATAATTTTTTTTATCTAAGTTAGAATCCTGATTATGTTGCTGTATTATGAAATCGGAACTATATTTTGGTAGCTATGATGCTTACCATTGTATTGAGAGGAGACTGATGCACTCTAGCTGGTAAATTAGCTTAATGAAGTTGATTTGGTTTGAGGGATTGGAGAAAATAAATGCATTGACTTATTTTTTCTGTTTTAATTTTCTTTGCATATCATGATGTGGAATTGTCTTTGCGTATCTAGTGTGGTTTACTGGTTTTGAACGTGTTAAATGATGTGGAATTGTCTTTGCATATCTACTAGTGTGGTTTACTAGTTTTGAATGTGTTAAATGATGTTTAAGGTAACAAAATTGGATATGGGCTCCTCTTCCGGATATGCAATTAGTTTCAAATTTAGTTATACTTATATAATATTGGTTGCTAATAATTTTATATTTTTTTTACTTGATTGTTTTTATTAGGTGCCATTCCGGAGGAAGAAATATATGTTACCGAAACAATAGATGAAGAAGAGCCATTAGTATCCGCCATGATTGTTTTTAATTTTTTACTCGATTGTTTTTATTAGAGATTTTGTTGATGTAATATTTTAGTTTATTTTTTAATTAGATATGGATTGTAAAAAATTAGAATTTTAATGGGTTTAGATTGTGAAACTTATCTTTTTAATTGATATGGATATTTATGATTAATAGATTAGGGTAATAAAAATTTAGGCCTACCTCCCACAAAAGCATTATGGCCCATTTGTTTTTTTTTAAAACAAATTTGGCCCAAAAAAATATCCGGGTTAAAAAAATCCAGTTCAAAAAATCCGGGTCAAAAAGGTGTTATGACCGGGTCAGGGTAAATCCGGATCCATGTCGGTTCGGGTATAGACCCGACTCACAAGTTTATTTTGCAGTTCCGGGTCGGGGTTTGACCCTTTACTTTTTTGCGGGTCTTTTAAAGGTATGGACCGGTTCGGGTCTGGACCCTTATTTTGCCATCCATATGGACCATATTCCCTGTTTTCCCCCTTAGTTATTCTGTTATAAATTTAAATAGGTAAGGGTAAAATGGTAACTTGAAAAGAATGTAAAATTTAAAATTATATAACCTTTTTTTTAAAGGAATTTTATTTAACCTATTATTAAAATAAAAATAAAAATATTAAGAAATTAAACATTATATATATATATATAATAAAATAATATAAGGGATATAATCATTTTTCCCCTTGTAGTTTATCATATTAGACATTTTACCCTCTCTAGTTTCAGTAATAACCGTTTCCCTCTCTATAGTTTACCATATTCGTCATTTCGCCCCCTACCGTTAGATTTTCCATCCAAAAAGTTAATTTTCATGTTAAAAGATATTATTGCCCTTCAATAATCGAGATTTATTTTAAAAAAAATATTAATCAATTTTTTTTTTCTTAAATGGGTCCACACCATCCATTTCGTAAATTGGATGGTTGAGATTACACAATAATTTATAAAACATAAAATAAAAAATAAAAAATAAAAAATAAAACAACAAATCCGGTATCATCAACAACAACACCATCACCATTCTAGATTCGACAACATCACCAGTCCAGATTCGAATCAATCAATCCCAGCAACCTATCTGCCACAAACAACCAGCACCAGCACCAAATCATTCCAGAAAAAAGAAACAAATCAAACCCAGAAACTTGATATTCTGGAAACCTTAAAAAAAAAAAAAATCAAACCACCGGAAACATACTATTCTGGAATCATCAAACCAAACCCTCAAATCCAACCTCCCAAAATCCAAAACCAAACCAATCTACCACAACAACACCCACCCGCTGCCTCACATCCAACCACCACCACCCCAAATACCAAACCCACCTTCTCTGTCTCTCCACCAAACCCACCCGCTGCCTCGGATCGGCCACCACCATCGATCTCAATCACCAAACCCTAACCCTCAAATCTAACCTCCCCAAATCCAAAACCAAACCAATCTACAATACAACACCCACCCGTTGCCTCACATCCAACCACCACCACCCAAAATACCAAACCCACCCTCTCTGTCTCTCAACCAAACCCACCCGCTGCCTCAGATCAGCCAATCCTCTGTCGAAGGAAAAGAGAAGGGGAAGAGAAAGAGAATGGGATGAGCGGAGATCGACCTTCAGAGATAGAGAGAGAGCGCCACTGTGGCCGTTGCGAAACGTCATCCCCTTACTTTGCGGCGGCGGGGCACCCCTCTGTGGAAGGAAAATAGAAGGGTTTGAGAAAGAGAAGGGGATAGGCGGCGAGCGGCGGAAGGAGGAGATCGGCCGTTGGGAGGTATGCGCTCGTAAGGGCGGTGGTTGGTGTGATTTCGGTTGATTTGGTGTTTGAGTGGTGGTGGTGGATGGGTTTGGGTGTTGAAGATGGTGATGGGAAGAAATAATGATGAACAAAATGGTTTTTGAGTTTAAGTAATTAAGTTAGGGTTTATTTATTATTAAACTAATTTCTAATAATATTTATATAACAAAAGAGTATATAAAATTTTAAATTTAAGTTTGTGCCTATTTACCTTTTTACCCTTACCTATTTTAAATATATAACATAATAGTTAACTTTTAAAGGGCATTTTAGGTATTTTTTTTAACGGCAGGGGTGAAATGTCTAATATTTTAGTTTTTAGGGGGAAAACGGCCATTACTGAAAATAGATGGGGTAAAGTGTCTAATATGACAAACTACATGTGGGGAAATGATTATATCCCTAAATATAATTGTAATTCAAAAAAACTAAAACTAAAATAATATAACAAAAAAAAAACTAAAACTACAACAATATAACAAAAAAAACCTTATCAGTGTTTTCCCGATGGAGAAGAAAGAGAAAGGAAAGAGAGAGGAAAAAGAGAGGGGAGGGAAGGGTAGATCGGTGGGGGAGTTCAGCGGGACCGGCGGCAACTGGTTCTGATGTCCGTCCACGGTGCGAGGGTCGGGGAAAGTGTGAAGGGCGACGGACTGGAACGAAGCAATTGAAAAATAGAAGAGAAAAATGAAGAGAGGAAGAGAAACAATCGGAGCCGGAGAAGATCGCAAACATCTCGAAGAGTGTGGCGAGTACACCGGCGAACGAGGTGAGTACACCGTAGAAGCAGATTCAGCGACAGATTGGGAAGAAAAGCCGGGACCCGATTTTGACCCGAGACTCGATTTCACTGTGTAAAAATTGTTGATTTTGAGTGAATTGTGATGTTTGTGTCTTTAATTTTTCCGTTTGGATTTAAAAAAAATCTTTAGTCACTCTCACAACCGATCTCAATCTCTCTCTCAACTAGCTCAAAAAAATATGGGTTTGGGGTTTTGATTTCTGGTTTGGTTTCTTTCTCCTTTTCTATTTCTAGGTTTGGGGTTTTGGTCTGGATTAGGGTTTTGGATTGTGGGTTTTGGTTTGGATTAGGGTTTTGGGTTGAGGGTTTTCAGTTAGGAGTTTTTGATTGGAGGTTTTCAATTAGGGGTTTTTGATTTCATTAGGCTTCGGTGGTTTGATGATGGTAATGGTTTGGTGTCGGTGACTGGAATGTGATAACAGTAGTTTGGTGGTGACTGATGATGATGATGGTTGTTTCTGGGTTTGATTTTTATTGTTGTTGCTGACAGATATGGATATGACCGTATGAATTGCATTAGTTTTTTTTTATAATAATTATGATTATGAGGACAAAATTGCCTTTTCACTTGAGAATAGCTTTTTTAACGGTGTATCTAACGGAAGAGAGGAATATGGTGGATATTTTCAGTTTCAGGGGGGGGAGATTTGCCATTAAGCAAAATACAAGGGAGAAAGTTACTAATAGGTGATAATATAGGGGGAAAATGATACTTTCCCCAAAACAAATAAAATAAACAAACACCCCCTGGATGTTTGAAAACAAAGCATGGCATCAAAAATAGCGAGGGAAATCGGAAATGCAGTGAAAAAAGTAAGTGACAGGACAGGAGGATGGTACGGCCCACACATGGCTGCGGCATCTCGAGCCATCGCTGATCGAATTCCCTTGGTTGATTTTGTACTCGAAGTCAGAGATGCCAGAGTGGGTTTCGCCTTTCTTTTTCTTCTACCAACTGTTCGGTCAAATGTCTCACTCAGTTTTTTATATATTTGGTTTAGATTCCATTTTCATCCCAGTTTGAGCAATACACTTTCTCCTCTGGGCGCCGAATCATCGTGCTGAACAAGATTGACCTCGCTAATCGGTCTCAACTAAAGGACTGGGTCGCCCATTTCAACCAACGAAACTGCTTATCTATTGGTGTCAATTCTCATAATAAGGACAGTGTCAAGCAGGTAAACCCATTCCTTTTCTGTATTTTTATGTGAATTCCTCAACTTGCTCTGCTTTTGATTATCTTCTGCTTCTCGCAGTTGCTCAACTTTTTGCAAGCTCGAGTAAGAGAATTGAAGAAAACAGATCATTCTAGTCTTACCATAACGGCATTGCTAGTTGGAATTCCCAACGTTGGTAAGTCGGCCCTTGCCAACTCTTTGCATCAGATTGGCAGGATCAGCGCTGCAGGTATTTTCTCTTCTATTATTGTTTTCAAGTATATATACAACAAACGTTTTTGGATAACAACGTTGGGAGTGTTTAGAGAAAGGAAAGCTTAGGCATGCAACGGTCAGTCCACAACCAGGAGAGACTAATGGTATCACCAGCTTGAAGGTCACTAGTCTTTCTCCATGTATAATCTTTCAACTCCATAATTACTGAGGACTAATTAATATTGCAAGGTTTTTTTTTTTTGTCGTAACTCTTAAATCAGTTCTTGGATATTACATAATCTGTTGAAAATGGAATTATGTTGCTTTGGAACTGTTTTATGTTAAATTTCTTAGCTTCTTATCCTTGTGCTTTGGAACTGATAAGTTAGTGAATGTTAAACAGTCCACATGTTTCTTTTTTCACTCTCCATATCCGTTTTTCTGTCGCTTGATTTGTGTTTGTTTACATGTTCTAATTGAAAGTTGAGTTGAAATTTTCAGATAGTGATGTGTGACATATTTTGTTATGGCTCATGCATGCAGATAGGAGGTAGTCTGAGCCAATAGATATCTTAGCTATTAAAGGAATAAATTAGTTGTTTAGCTTAGATTGAATTGTATTAGTTGTTTAGCTTAGATTGAATTGTATTCTGATGAAGTCGGGTTTGTATCAATCTTTCCCTACTTTAAAGGATTCTTTGTTATCACTTGTAGACCTATAAAATGGTCCAGTTGCTATTGAATAAAAGCATGGAATTATAACACAAAACAACTCTCTTCCTCTGTTCTCTTCTTCCTCCCTTATTTCTCTCTTCTGGAACTAAATTCTCTCATATCAGATAGCTAGCCATCCAAATATTTATGTGTTGGACACCCCAAGTATTTTGCCACCTCAGATCCACGATATTGAGGTCTGCTCCAAGCTAGCTTTGACAGGTGTGACTTTTCTCCTTTTTCCGGGGTACAAGTATGATATTTTGCCATAGATTGTCTACCTTAGTTGTTTAGAGTTTTCTGAGTCAAGCTGCTTGTACTATGAATTATGATGATTCATATTGCCAAAATTTTCAGTTCTCTCAAATCAGGTTCCCTTTTCTTAAATGCAGGAGCAATTAGAGACGGTTTGGTTGGGGAAAAGGAACTTGCTCGGTATTTTCTAGGCATTCTCAACTTCAGCGAAGAATACAAGAAGTGGGCAAAGTTTTCCACCAATGAGAATGACAGAGAGCGTTCAAATGGCCCTGAGTTGGAGATGAAACGGAAAAGGGTATATCCAACTGATCACACACAGGTAACTTTTCTACCACTTTGCATGTGATCTCTGTTCTATCGGTTAGAAAGACACATTTTCATAAAAAAACTGTACCCATGTTCGTTTCTTGCAGGATTTTATGGTGCAGAAAGTTCGGCAGACTCTCTATGAGTTAATTTCAGGTTTTGGTGGAAATTTGGAAGACGAAAACAATCTGGAAAGGCTGATAGAGGTACAGTTGACAGCATTGAGGGAAGTTTTTCAGGTTGCTGTGGATTTAGGTGAGGATGGTGAGAGTAAAGTTGCTTCTAAGTTGTTGAATCTTTATCGCACAGGGAGACTTGGGCATTATACTTTAGACTCTATTCCTAATAAAACTGTGTAAATAGTAGTTGCGAATGTTATTTTTGCTTGTAATAAGGGCACTTATGTTAGATTTTAGCAATATTCCATTAAGGAGTCAATTACGAAAAGCAATGAATTCATTGTGTGTTATAAAAAGATGCTGTCATGCTGATGTCTGATGCAGGGTCAATAGTGAGTGTGTGTGTGTGTGTGAGGGAATCATTTCAACTTGAGAATTCAAATCAAAACCCACTACCAAAACTCCACTAGTACTGATGCTAATGCATGGTTACCAAGGCTTGCGGCCCATTAAATTATCCACTTTCGTTTCTTTTCTTTATTTGGGCCTCCATTCCTTTCTTAATTTCAACGACAATTTATATGATTTGTAGTCTTGGAATTCCATCGACTTTTACATGCAATAATACAATATCTATTAATCTGGAACCATGGACTGTTTGATTTAAGATTCATTTGTCTAAACCTAAGAGCATCTTTAATGCTATTATGTATTTTTGAGTTTCTAAATAGTGATACATCGGGATTTCTATTCAAAATGGGCCAATTTTTGAAAATTTTGTAAAGAAATACATATTCACATCTTCAATGCAATTATCTAAAATCAAATATGTATCTATTTTTTGACCAATTATAATAAAATAATTATTATATTCTCTCTCCTATTTTATTTTACAATTAAATGAGTTTTAATATTATTGGTGAAAATAGTTAAAAATCCTAATGAGTATTTCTAGGAGAGTTTCTAGAATTAGAAACTCAACTACATATTCTCTAACTTTTTTTTTACCACATCATCTTCATATTCAACTTAGATAATTGCATTGGAGAGAGTTTTTCCAACTTCTTTAGTATCTATCCTATGTGGCACTCCATTTTCTCCAAATGCATAATAGCATTATAGATGCTCTAAGTTTATCCATCTATTAGCTGTCTCTTGGCTAATACAATCTACTTTTTAACACATAAATATTCATTAATATAATAAGTGATTTTTTCTAGTGGTTGGCCGCTGCTATCGTAATTCTTCAAGAGGTTTCACATTATTTAAGAGAGCTGACTTGTTACTTTTGCAGTTTTGCTTACTGGTTTCTTCAACTACAAACCAACCAAATCAACTCTCGTCACACATCTTCTTCTTCACAAATTAACCTATGACCAAGGTAACCCTTTTCATTTGACTTCTCATATATCTATCTATCTCTTCCTTTTTAGCTTAATTAGACGTAACCCACAAGGCCACAACTACAACTACCTATGATTTTTTTTTTGAAGTATACAACAACCTATGATATAGTATCTTAATTAAACAACAATCCCATTAAAATTTGCTATTATAAAGTGGTTTGTTGATAAGGAGCCAGCACCAGCAGAGTTTATGTGAAAAAGTTTGTATAATAATAGTTTAATACACATCTCTTCTATGCTTATACAATTGGAAATCTCCTAATGTTTTCCTTCTGTTTCTGATCTTAATTATGTATTCTACCTCCACACATGGATCACAAATTCCTCATAAATTATTATTTGACCAAATATTAACAAAATTAATGATTGTGATGTGTCTATTACGTTTTAACCATCACATCTCTCTTTATTATATATAAGTTGGATTGATCTTCGAATTCGTTTGACTAAACCATATCATACTATATAATATGATCCACGGGACCACTCTCACTTAATACTACATGGCCCAATTATTTTGCTCCTTTTATTTTAATTTTTATTTATAGGTCAACATTTTAAATCATGCCGTAATATTGTTACTTCGATTCTTATTTTTATACAATTATCATATGTTATAAACATTAGCTGACGATCCAGTAACATAAGTAAATGATCAAGTTTTGATTAATTTAATTTGTATAATAATAAATTGGAAATAGAATATGTTTGGTCAAGTATTGACAGCTTCACACAGTGCAATGTAGCCAATAATTGATTGATACCACCAAGATAGTTGTTCATCTTAATTTCTGTTTTTAGGAATTTGGAAATACTTATACACAATACACGTAATTATTTTATAAATTGTTGCAGTGCAATAAGACCGGCGTATTAATGATGGGTCTCTATTCAGTAAAATTATGCCAACTTTTAATGTGGTTACTACTAATTTGTCAATAACTGTATTAATATTATGTCAAACTATTGGTTTTGAAGTACTAATAATGTCCTAGAGTAGAGAGTCAGAGAAGCCGCACAACAGCCCACAGAAGAAGATGTTGAAGAAATTATAATAAGAAAAAGAGAAAAATCTCGCAGTCTTCGCCGGTGTTTTGGATAATTTGCAGAACTAACCGTTTACTAATAAAAGTTTGAAAAAGAATAAATAAATTAGGAAATACATTATATATATACATGAACATTGAACCATTGAATACATATATCTCATCTATTTAATTCTGAATACCGCTGTTTTCAAGTCAATCCCGGCCCGCAACTCAACTGGTCGGCTCTATTTTCATTTTGGCCCTCGCACTTTTTACTATTCTTACTCAAATCGTTATTTTTATCATCTAATTACGTACTATATTTGAGTAGCAGCATAAAATATGCCTAAATCTGTAACATAAATGAGTCAAGACACATTTTTGGTATAATGAGCTGGATATATTCATGTAATATCCCAAATTGATATGGGATTTTCTTAAATTGTTAAATATGGCAAAAAAAAAAAAAAAGGGAAGAATTAAAAGCCAGAAAATAGAAAGAAATCAATGAAAATTGTGAAAAGTTTACTTGAATATAGGATCCATGTTTCCATGTATAAAAAGAACAGCTTGCAAGAGCATTTATTTTATTTTATAATTTAAATGATTTGAAATGGCTAGCTTGCAAGAGCATCTAAAACATTTGACTTTGATTATTTCCTTCTTTAGACTTGCACATCTTTCTCTCTCTGTGTGTGTATATTTCTTATATCTTAATGGGATTTTTTTTTTACATAAATGTATGATGTTACCATAACAAGCCTCTCTCTCTCTCTCTCTCTGATTTATAAAGTAATTTTATATGACTTGTTGGAATGTCGACCTCTGTATTCATCTAGCCAAAGTAAAGAGAAATGGAGATGGAGATGGAGATGGAGAAGGAGACGGAGTATCCAATAGATTTCAGATGCCCGATATCAATGGAGCTGATGAAAGAGCCGGTGACCATCTGCACCGGCGTGACCTACGAACGCAAGAATATCAGCAAGTGGTTCTCTACTTACAACAAGACTACATGTCCTGCCACCATGCAACCCCTCCACTCTTTTGATATCACACCTAATCACACACTCAAGCGACTCATTGATGCCTGGTTGATTGAGAACGATCATAAACATCCTCATCATCAATCGCCGCCGTCCATCAAGCACCACGACTTGGTCTCTCTACTGTCCACCATCGGATCCTCTCCCTTCCAGGTAACCTGTCTCAAGAAACTCCGGTCCATTGTCGAGATGGGTGAGGACACGAAAGCTGATTTCATCCAATCTGGTGGGGTTGAAGTTGTTGTTCAAATATTTGTTCAGATTCTTTTTGAGACCTCAGATTTTGTTACCTTTAGAGCCTCTGAGGAGGCCTTGGCTCTTCTTCATCAACTCCCTATAGTATCGGATCATGATGATAACACTACCTTCGACATTTTGTCCAAACCGGACTCAATGACATCCATGGCTATCATTCTTCAAAGAGGAAGCGCTGAAGCTAGATTTTACGCCATAACCATATTCAAAAACATTACAAAAACTGATTATGATTGGAACTTTATCATACAGGATCAAGGTATCGGTTTCTTCAAGTCTTTATTAGAGCTGTTATCAGATGAAATATGCACCAAAGCCAGCTCATGTGCCTTGGAGGTTCTCATTCAAGTGTTGAGTCCCTCAACTAAGAGCCGACTAAAAGCCATAGAAGCCGGTGCAGTTTGTGTACTCATAGAGCTTTTACCGGACTCATCAAGCCGTTCCAAATGTGAGAAAATCTTGCGATTGATGAAATTATTGTGTGAATGCGCTGAAGGAAGATTGGCCTTGGTGGAGCATCACATGGGGATCCCTGCCATTTCCAAAACATTATTGAATGTGTCCAATACGGCCACCAAGACAGCTGTGAAGATCATGTGGTTGATATCCAATTTTCATCCCACAGAGAGGGTGGTGGAGGAAATGTTGGTGTATGGAACGGTCAAGAAGCTCTTGGCTTTGTTGCATATGGAGGGACGTACATCTTCCACAAAAGATAAGGTGGTCAAGATGTTCAAGTTGCATGCTCTTTCTTGGAGGAAATACCCTTGTTTTCCTTTTGATTTCAACCGCTATTTGGGCTTAGTTGATGTTTCTTGCTGATTAGGCTTCAAATTTATTAAAGGATTTGAACAATTTTCATTATAGCATTGTTTTTGTTATTGTTGAAATGTTAATTAATTACATATTTTGTTATGGTTTTCCTTGTCGTATTGATAAAACTGTTTGTGTAATTTGTTGATTTGATCACATATGTAATATATGTGTGCTTCTTTGTAAAAGAATTATGTATATATATATATATATATATATATATATATGAAGATTTAATTGTGAATCTGCTACTATACACACTGATGAACCAAAAAAAAAGAAAAAAAGAGAGGAGAGAGATGGGGATCTAACTCTGCCTTGCAGTCAACTGCAACAAATGATGGGATGATAGTCATCAAAACACAATTATGTGTATACTTAAGCAATAAGGTCCTAAACTCCTAAGTCCTAAAGTCCTAAGTATCAGGGTCAGACATGTTATTTCTTTGATAGTATATACCTGGTATTGGCTTAAAGAAAATTAGACCCCGTCCTGCAGCTGTTTTTTTTTTTTCGTTTTTGTTTTCCAAAAACGATTTTGAATTCGCGTTCGTTAACCGTTTTTCATTTTATTTTCGAAAAACAAAAAAATTTTGAAAAACACAATTAGTGTTAAAAGTGAAAAATTTGAAAAACATTTGAAAGTTGTTTTTCGTTTTTTGTTTTTGTTTTTTTTTCACTTTAATAAAAAATCAGTTTTTATTTTTATTTTTTTTTTCTTCTTCGATTTCCCCATCAGACTCCATCTTCTTCTTCCTCAATTCTTCTTCTTTTTCTTCTTCTTCCGGCGACGATCTGCGGCATTGGTGCCGCCGGCGACGACCTTTCTCTCTCTCTCTCTCTCTCTCTCTCTCTCTCTGCTGATCATCACAGCTCTCAGCTCTCTATCTTCTTCTTCGTCTGATCTGCTTCCTTCCCATCTTCATCTTCGGTCTTCCTTCACCGTCGCGCCGCCGTTGATCAGCTCCCTCTCGCCGCTCGTCGCCGCCGATCAGCTCTACTTCGCCGCTCGTCGCCGTCGATCAGCTCTGCTTCGCACCTCATCGCCTCCGATCAGCTCTGCTTTGCCGCTCCTCGCCGCCGATCTTCTTCAGCTGGTCTTCTTCGTCTCCTGCTTGCCGTCTTCTTCTTCTTCTTCTTCTTGTTCAACTGAACATGTTTTTTTTAACAAATGTTTGATTTGTGATGGGTTTTGATGTTGTGATTTTGAATCTGAAATTCTGAATTGGGTTTTGTATTATATAGAATAATTGAAGTTCTTGGATTTGTTTGATTGGAGATTGAGGTTTGGTTTTATCAGTAGGAGATTTGTTTGTTTGGTTTTTTCAATTGAATGTGCATCAGTAAATTTTCTTGTGATAGATTGATATAAAACAAACTGTTTGTTGTGTTTCCAGAAATTTTCCATAAACAACTACTTGTTGTTGTTGTTGTTGTTGTTGTGGAGCTGAGATCCAATTGTGGGGCATTTTATTACATGCAGAGTCTTGAATTTGGGGGTGGGTATTGTTGGATGATTATTATCAGAATTTGTGTTGGGGAAATTTGAAGAATTTTGGGATTGAGATTGTGTAATTAACAGAGAAATTGTTTTTATTAGATAATTGCAAAATTTTTCAATTATTATACCAGACGCGTTTTTTCCGTTTTTATATTTAAAATACGGTTTTCATATGTGCTACTAGACGCGTTTTTCAGATTTTAAAACTGAAACCAAAAACACTGTTTTCATTTTTTTTTTTTTTTGAAAAACAGTCAACGAAAAATATTTACAGGACGGACCTTAAACTTTTGTGTTTGTGCTCATAACGAGAGGCACAAAAATAGGATTGTGGCTGTGTTATTCTTGCGTGAATCATAAATGAGCACAGGTAACAGGCCCACTCCACTTTCAAAGTTTGACCAAGTTAATTAATCGGATTTGATTGTTTCGCAATCATATATAATTTTATATGTAGCAAAATCCTATTGTATATACAAATTAAGCTATGTCAGCCATAAATTTCGCTAACGACTTTCAAACTGGTAGCTTACTTTAAAATATAAAATATAATATGTTAATAATAATAATAATAATAAAAAACCTTGTTGCAGTTATGTTATTTTGAAGCAAATGTTGCAAATATTAATGGTAAAAGAGAATAGAAGGGAATGGGCACTAGTTATGTTAAAAAAAAAAGAGGAAGTTGCAGTTGGGCAAATAGGAAATGAGAACCCTAGCAGACGAGAAAAACTGACGTGAGACCCTCCAATAAAAATGAGACATATATGATCAGTTTGTATTGAAAACATAAATGATATCATATATATATATATATATATATATATATATATATCATTTTCATCGGATGATAAGACCCTCCCACATAAGTTTTTCTCGTAGCTGACACAATTAAGTGTTAAAAAAAAGTAAAGAACATTGAATTCAAAGAGTTCATCTCATGACAGTAATAAAAACAAATTGTAGTTACTTAATTATTCTAGTGTTACAACGGCCGAATGCGACTGTTAAGCGGTCAACCAGAATCTTAGTTGAACCACCGGGAACAAACAATCATTTCCTCAACATTATTATTATTTATTTCCTTAACCAGAATCTTAGTTGCCTTGACAGAAAACAATCTGTGAAATTTAATATGCATAATATTAGAGGAATCCTGTAGGAGATACAAGACAAACCTTAATGTCTTTTATATATGCTGCATTCCAACCATCTATCTTGGTTGGTTGCAGTAACGGGGTCTTTTCTTCTATCCCTCGTTCAGGAATCAAAAATATGTCAAACTTGCACATGCATCAAATATCATATCACATTCTTTTTATTATACTTTATTCCTTATCAAATCATATGAGAGCTTCCGACTTCAAAGAGAGAAGCATTATTATTCAAGTCAAATTTACACATTTTTTTTACCACTTGATACATGATCACCCTTCACGGTTCACATAAAACTAAGCAACTTATTTTCTGGCTAATTCATTATTATTCAAGGCTTTCCAATAGCATCCCATTTACGCCTGAAATGGGAGGCATGATAATCGTCAAAGTGATCAAGTTACAACTTCTGTTGACTAGGTTACTGATTAAAGCTTTGCAATGGCAAAGGCAGGCAAATTGGACCTAGCAGGAAGCTTTAGATCTTCCCATTCTTCGTCGCTCACCTTAGAGAAGTATTGATCAACCATATTGTCACTGATAAGCTCCAGTTTTGAAGGCTCCCACTGAACACAAAGTGATACCCCAAACCATGAGAAAAAACAATGAGTCAATTTACTCATTTTCATGGAAAATGCAACTAAAACGCAATGATATAGAGAGGAAATTGCCATTAACCTTTGGGTTCTTATCTTTATCAATCAGTATGGCTCTGGAACCCTGCATTAGAATATGAGTTTTCAGGCAAAATCACATGAAGATAGTAGAAAACATGTGTTTGAATAGGCTTAAAAACCTCAAAAAAGTCCTTGCTAACTTCTCCCCTCAAGACATGACAAACCATTCTATACTCACGAATAAGGCATTGACCAACACCTTGGAGCCTCCCTTCTCTCATCTGAAATAACAGGTGCAAAATTAGATTTAACTTAAAACATTAAAAAACTTCACACAATTCAATTCTTGTCTGAGTCCATCAATTTATCAAGGGAAGTTTAGGTCTCAACCTGAAACAAACAACCTTGTTTAATGCAGGCTATTATCTTTCCCCCTTAGAGCACAAATAATAGTATAAGGTATTTAACTTCAGATGGTTTAGTGTTTTCTTTCCTGTCATAGTGTCATGCTCATATTTTGAAATTATGAAAAAAAAAAAAAAAAAAAACTAATTCTACTATTTAAGCTGAACCATATCTAAGTCAAGCCACAGCAACAACCTACCCGCCTCCATTTGACCTTCCACATAGGCCACAACACCCAATTCATGATCCACAGAAACATAATTATATCATCTCTTCTAGAAATTATGAATAAATTTACTTCTGTGCATTTGCTACTACTGACCATGATTTGAGAACTACCTGAAAATGCCAAATAACTCCAGGACTAAACCTGAATCTTACTATAATACCAGAATAGAATCAACATCGGTAGTTAGGACATTTAACACCCTTCAAACTCATGAAATCATAGTGGTACGCACAACTTCCTTTTCTTGATAAGATGGTTGAATGCAAAACTAAAAATGAGATTCTCCAACAATTTTTGGACCAGTGCATCAGACAAAAGCATAATTACAATTTACTTATCATATACGACAAGTGCTTTAAAACAACCAGAAAAATCCTCCATAAGAGACAATATTGTTATACAAAACTTATTCCCCCAATTCAATCCTCTTCAACAACAAGACAAGTTAAGGGGAAAATCCATAAGTTTTCTAAAAAACTTTAAACTTATGTGCTCAGGCATATCTGCACTTCAAGTTAAAACAAGAATGCCTGATTCATGTTTTCGTTTATAACAACAATCATGATCTGGCAGTATAATTGGGGCGCTCAATCAATATATAAAAAAAAAAGGAGTGCAACACTACATGCAGACATCTTTTGGCTAAAAATTCTGAAGAACAGACATTTTAAAGTTAAAAAATTTAGCCGGTTTCATGTAAGAACTCATCAAGTTGAATAGACATAGGCTAATAATATGAGAACAAAAAGTACACAAGCACTTTTGTTTATGACTTAAGCAACTGCTGCAGCATCATAATTATAAACCAATAAACAGAATGCCAAGCAACTATAGTACTCGCAGTTTCATGTTCAACTTTACGAATCAACAAACAAAGCTATCGAACTATCAAAGGCTTGCTACACATACCGATCTAAGAGTAATTTTAAGACTTATTGGTGAAGCCTTCTTCAATAATTCAATGGTGGCAGATATCCATGCATCTGGCCTATCTATGTTCTCCCTCTCCTACATATTAGCAAGCATAAGATTGAGATCCATTGACCACCAAAAATTTTATATATGATCTGGCAGAATATCCTAAAATAAGAATTGAGACAAAAAACAACAACTCACCAGGGAAGATAAAATTTCTTCAACTGTTCTATGAGAAAAGCACTTATCGATAACATCCATCCTATATCCAATAACCCACCGGAATAAGGATCAGCAAGACACACAGAAGTTATAGATTGGCTAATTTATATTACAAAGAATTCATTATGCATATATCCTAGGCCCGAAATCGCACATTAGGACGGCCAAAAACAGAGAGATGGACATAGTAAAAAGTTAACATAAAAAACCAATAGTTGGATTCAAACCAGTCCCCAAACTTAGGTAACAACTTGTACTCCTACAAGTATCACCTCATTTTTATTTTATGAACATAAGTTAATCACTCTCCCAGGAATGGATTCTGTTAAAAATGGCCTCCAAGCTAGAGGTAATTACCCTCTGATCATAAATACAGAATTATTACAGAATTGTTATTTTCAAAAAGGACTAACCTGCCAGCCAATGTTTAAAATTCTTAAAAATGACCTATCAAAGTGCCCAAGCCAGCTATTTTACATCAATGAAAAAGAATACAAAACTATATATCAAAAACTAACCGATGATAAGTACTATGGTCTTTCAAATAAGGCTGCTGAGAGAATTTATCAATAATTGCTGAAACAATGGTTGGATCACTTGAATCTACCTTGCACAATGTTTCTTCCAATAAAGACAACCTCTGTCATTTAAGTAATATAAGTAAGTAGTAATATCTAAATGATATATATTCAAACAATTATAAGCAATTAAATTTATCATGCAAGATGCTGCAGGGGAAAGGTGATGTCACCCACGGGTATTCTTTACTTATAAATATGATATACAGTATAAAATCCTCATCAAATTGTTAGGAACAAGAGACGTTTTGAAAGTTACAAAACCAATTATTCTAATTTTACACATACACAACTAGGGATTGACCGCCGTTTGGACCTCAATAAAACTAACAGCAGCTCAAATCCCAATTTCTCAAAGATTGAACTTCAGATTCTTGTAAAACAACTGTCAATTTCAATATTTCATTAACTTCAATAAATCAATGAAATATATATATGAATAACCTTAACCTAATATTTGAACTTCAATAATATAGACAATTCTGATAATAACAGTGGAGGAAGCATACTGATGAGGGGACAAAGTGAGTTGCTAGCCCACATGCAAGCATTTCAGCACCATCCAACCTTGCACCTGTAAGAGCGAGATATTCCCCTGCCAAGTTTGTAGAAAATAATTACGTACAAATAGACAGCATCACCTACAAAATTTATACAACTAGGAGACAGCCATCTGGCCGTCTGATCGCTGACCAAAAAATATGCAAAGTAGAGGGCATAGATAAGGAGGACCTATTACTAGTTCTTTTATCAGACAGCAGGGAAAACTCTACGCCCCTTTTTATTTCTTGACAACAAGATGAAAGGAAAAGATTTGCTAGGGTACAACTGTACGATTATGTCTGGGGATCAATTAGTGAGCATAAAGGGGATCATTCTTTGTTGAATTGAAGAATTCTACCAACTGGGATAAAAACTCATGAATTCACCTTCCATCCCACTCTTATACAGCAACAGATGGAGTTTGACCCAATGGACATAGGCAACCAAAAATTATACAGACTATTGAAGAAAAGGATAATCATCTTCTCTTTGGAAAGGTTTAGTAAAGGCAAATCAAGAATATAACTAGAATTACCAAAGAATCCCGGGAGTCTTGACAAGAAATAAGAGGAGCCTACATCTGGGAAGAGTGATAAAGCTGTTTCAGGCATTGCAAATACCTACAAAATGTCAAATATAACAGCATGTTGATAAAAAAAAAATAGTGCCAATAAAGATAAAAAATTTCAATAAACATATTTTGTATATAATCTAACTGTGTCCTCAATTTTTTTTTTTTAACAACATAAATGTGGAAACATATCAGCATTATCTTCTCTCTCAATATTTAGTTTGCACTTTCACAATTCCACATGAAAAGGGAAAGTACCATGAATGCAAAAAATATTATAGAATACAGTATGTATAAATCAAAAGACAGATAAACAATATAAGTGGAGGAAACTTGATAGGTGAAAATATTATCATTTCTGATTAATTAAAAGTAAATGTGACTTAAATCATAACTATGTTTAGTTCTTGAGAGGCATGTGAAATTTCATACTATCTCAACTTTAAATAAAGAGGAATTGCGTACCGAATTCTCGGTTGCAACACGGAATCTACCATGCATTGAAACACCACATCCACCTCCCATGACAATTCCATTAAGAATCGAAATCTTCAATAACAATGTACACTTTCTTTAAGAATAAATGTGTATATCCAGATGACAGTAAATGTTAAATGGTAAATCCAACTCTTCAACAATACATCAAATATGATATCTGGTCACCTGAGGTTTAGTGTAGGTTGCCATCAAGTAATTTAAGATGAATTCGTCGTAAAAGAATTTAGCACCTAATCTCCAGCCGCCTATCGATGACATTAAATGGTAAATTTGTCAAGTAAGAATTTTTACCTAACTTGACGTGAGAGGAATTAGATTGTGCAGCTACATACCTTGTTTCACAGCACGAACTACTCCTACAACGTCACCGCCAGCAGAAAATGCTCTTCCTATACTCTACAAAAGTGAAAGAGCTTTGATTAGCTGAAATTTAAGAAGTTGATGTCATGAACATCAAACTAAGACAAAAGAAGAAGAAAAGGAAGCACCTTGACAATTACAAGTTTGACATCAGAATTGTGTTGGTAGCGCAGAAAAAGTTCCAAGAGCCGAGTAATCTACAAGTTTGAGCAAAAATCAATAGAGATTTTGTGATATGATCTGAATTAGAAAAAGAAAGATCAAACTAATTAATTAAGCATGAATCGAGTAGCAATAAGTGATACCATTTGAAAGGAAAGGGCATTGAGTTGCTTAGGCCTGTTTAATGACAAAATTCTGACATATGAAACCTCTTCTTCAAGAACCTGCAAAAAGTTAAATACAGTGAAGCGAAACCCAATTATGTGGTATATATATAGTTGGAGACATAAAAGGAGCATTACTCACCTGGTCTTGCGATGTCACTGGAGCCATTTTTGTTGTTTCCTCAATCCAACTGAAATGCCAGAACAAATACTTGACAATATGCTTTCTTGGCGTTGTCCTCTTCTTTTTTATATAAATATCAAAATGGGTACCCGTGGCCTAATGGGTAAGGCGTCTGACTTCTAGTCAAGCGATTGCGGGTTCGAATCCTTGCTGGTACGCATGCTATTTTATTCTATATTTGTAAAGTAGTTCGTTTTTTATTTTATTTTTCTTGGTAAAGAGGACGGCGCTAAACAGACAACAAACCTGCCTAGCTAGTAGCAAGAGCTTCCAGTTGATTGGACGATCGTATGTATAATTCTTGGTAAAGAGGACGGCGCTAAACAGACAGTTGCAGAAATGGAAGAGGAATTGATAGGGTTAGAGGAGAAGGAGTTGTTGGCATGCTGCGGCAGCACCCAATTCGCGAAAGAGATGGCGTTGACCTCTCCTTTTCCTTGTCTCGATGAAGCTGTCTCTGCTGCTCGACATATCTGGTTCAACCTGGTTGATGTCAATGCCTGGCTTCAAGCCTTTTCGGCTCATCCTCAGATCGGCCAATCTCCTTCTTCTCACCCCAAATCCGACCCCACCTTTGCTCAGTTAAAGATTCTAGCTTTACCAACTGCTACTGCTATTGCTACATATTCTATAATCTATAATACTCGTTTTCATTGATTTGTGTAGGTGGAGTAAGGGAGAGCAATCCACTGCTATAGCAACTGCTACTGATTCTACCTTGCAGGTTACAGTTGCTGCCTCATGATACAATCCAAACTTGTCATATATTTTGATTTTCCCTTAATAAACTCAATTATTCTAAATTTTGTAGGAACTTTCCGATTGGAATGTTCGATACCAGAACAAATTTGGATTCATATTTATTATATGTGCCTCTGGCAGGACTAGCGCCGAAATTCTAGCTGAATTGAAGGTATAAATATATCTATCATCAACTCCACTTTGCTTTCAAGTTGCCATCACCTAAAGGTTCATTCGTGATTCAAATTTTGCTGATAATGATTTTATGTGATGTTATTCCCCTAATACAGCAAATTTACTTCCCATAGGACTCATTTTTTTACCCATTTAAAGCCTTTTGATCGTAGCCGAGATTTTCTGCTGTTATTTTTTCTTTTTTGTGACATACATATCCTATCTACTCTGTAGAATTTTTTTGTCAACTGATGAATTTCATATCACTTGCCGCTTTATGCTGCTTGTGTTCTGTCCGAACAAAGTTCCATTACCTTTGATGTGTGAGATGGTAAGCTCAATGCGAAGTCATTGTTTGTCTTACTCTTTGCAGAAAAGGTACCCTAACAGGCCTATAGTTGAGTTTGAGATTGCAGCCCAAGAGCAGATGAAAATAACTGAATTACGACTTGAAAAGCTCTTCTCAGCCAAACCAAGAGCTGCTTTGACTGGTTCCAAGCATCCTGCAGTTGTTGCAAAGAAAGTTGAAGGTACTTCTTCTCCTTACCTCAAGCAGGACAGTTTTATTGGGCTGCAACATGTAATTGATCAGACACAAACAAATGTTGGACTGAGTAAACATAATATGGGCCAGCACACTGTCATTTTTGAAAAAGAAAAACTGTGTTCTCACATGCCTTGTGTTTGCTGTTTACCAATTATTCTTACTTGATAACTAATTTTCCTCTAATCATCCTATTCGGTTCGGTTTATTACTTCTTCACCATACAACTTAAAAGAGACTAGGATCTTCTGAAACACAAATACATTGTGGTGGTGATAGGTTTGCTAACTTAATCTGATTCTACATGTAGGAACAAGTTTGCTGTACAGTTAAATAAGCAATGCAGGTGAACAGATGATTTTTAATGTTGTGTCATCCTGAATTTGGCACACATTTTTAGAACTACACAATTTATCTAAAAAATATTACTTTTTTTTTTCTTAAAGAAAAAGTGTTGGATCCTAGTTTCTTAAATGTTTCCATTTTCAAATTTTTACTCTTAAAAAATTCATTCTTAAGTTATTTATGGATCAGATCACATCCTAGCCTACCACTCATTTTTGATGTTATTGTCTTTTCCAACTCCCAATTTGTTTTCAGCTTCTAATAGTTATCAAGTCCTGAATTATCCTGTTCCGATGGACAGGTCTCTTGTCCCCCTTTCTTTGCATTGTCTCTATATGAATTGATGTTAATGTTGTTTTCCTTTTTCAATTGTAGAAGATCGTGTGAGCATCCTCACAGGACATCTAACTGCTGCTTGTGAAGATCCAGCAAGAAAAACCTCTCAAATTCCAACTCGAAGCCGTCCACCCATTACTACCCATGTCTTAGATGTTTCTCGGGGATCTCCAGCTGCTGGTGTTGAGGTACGTTTGGAGATGTGGAAAGTAATGCATCTCCGACCCTTGTTCGGCGAGACAGATACAAGTGGGTGGGTATCCCTAGGGTCTTCAGCTACAGACAGTGACGGGAGAAGTGGTCAACTGATGAGCATAGTGGAAGATCTGAACCCTGGATTTTACAGGATTAGTTTTAACACAGGTAAATACTGTCCAGCAGGGTTCTTTCCCTATGTTTCAATTGTGTTTGAAATCAGAGAGTCACAGAAGCAAGAGCATTTTCACGTTCCTCTGCTGCTTTCACCATTCTCATTCAGTACTTACCGCGGAAGCTAGAAATCTGTGGTAGGTCAGTTGACAAATGAAACTCTTCGCTTTCTGTTGCTTGTATGGTCAGCAGTGTCTTTGTCATGGTCTTGTTGCTGTGGAGTTAAATCATGATGTTATTATCTATCCAGACAATAAATAGTTAAATAAAAAAGATCAAACTACTGCTTGTTATGATGTTCAAGAGTATCTTGTTTTGCCTGATGATGCACACACGGACAAAGAGAAGAAATCTAACAATCTCTGGCAACTATTAATGATCGACCGAGTACAGATTACAGTACCACAAGTTGGTATTAAGAATCAGCATGGATACAACATAGAGATCCTTAACGGTGGGTTTGTTGGAATTACAATATATTAAAGAGTAGTTATTTACTCAGAGTGTGGTATTGATCTGTTTGGGAACGAGAAGAAGCAGAGCTAGAGACCAGAGAGAGGAAATGGACAAGGACGCAGGCTGTGTAAGTGGAGTTGCAAGGCTAAAAGTGTTAGATTTTGTTTAAAGGATCCAAAACTTGATTAAGACATGTTGATTAAGAAAACTGAAGAGCCTATAAATTAAGGACAATTCCATTAAGAAGTGAAATCTACATTTAGAAATACAATGAAAGCTAAATCTGATTTTTCAGCAATACATCAAAGCTGTGAAATCGGCTTTTGGTTGTTCATGGCATGGATATCTTCTGTGCGCAAAAAGAAAAAGAAGAAGAAGAAGCAAAGTGGAGAGCAACCAAAGTTTACATTGGGTAGGTAGAAATAATAGAATGAAGCCATTTTTGTTGTATCTAAATTCTGAAGGAAGGAAATGATCCAGTCCCAGATGACAACTTTGCAAAAGTCTTATTGTGAGTGGGCCGGGCACTCAGGCAGCCCCATACCTACTTAAACTTCAACGATCTCACGAGCGCGCATATTAATCTTCTACATTCATATACTTGGCAATCTCTACAGGTAAGGCAAGCCTCTACAATTCTACATACAAACAAATTAAAGCCGAAAAATATAGTAAGTGACCAATTTATAAGATAAATATAAAAAGTATAAGAAAAAATGGCACGTGCTATATTTCCATCGGTCAGTATCTAAACATTGTTTAAGAAAAAACGGCACGCGCTATATATATATATATATATATATATATATATATATATATATATATAGGGGAAATGGTGAGAAATGTCACTTTTTTGTTTCGCTGTTGCACCAACATCACCGGTTTAATAATTTATGTTTAAAAGGCACCTATTTTGGTTAACTACCAAAATTGCCCTTAAATAATCAATTTTTAATTGTCTCTGTACTTCCATCTCCACACTTGAAACACTGAAGGCAGGAACTCCTCTCTTTCTCTCTCTACAATAAATTTCAAAACTACTAAACATTCTTTAGTAAGCACAACAAGGTAATATGTTTGTCTGAAATACTGTTTTGTATCCTTCATTTTTTAAAAACATTCCTTTTGTAAACATGAAACTGGTTTTGTCAATATTGAATCTGTGAAATTTGAATCTCAGATGCTGTTAATAAAAAGCTCGGAGCCTGTTTGAAAAAGCTCGGAGCCTTTGAAAGTGCTCGGAGCCTGTTTGAAAAAGCTCGGACACTGTTTCAAAAAGCTCGGAGCATGTTTCAAAAAGCTCGGAGCCTGTTTGAAAAAGCTCGAGCCTTTGGACAAAAGGCTCGAGCCTTTAGAAAACAAGCTCGGAGACTTGAAAAAAGCTCGAAACTTTGTAAAATAGCTCGAGCCTTTAAAAAACAAGCTCGGGACTTTGTAAAAACGCTCGGGACTTTTGTAAAAAAGCTCGGGACTTTTGTAAAATAGCTCGAGCCTTTAGAAAACAAGCTCGGGACTTTGTAAAAACGCTCGGGACTTTTGTAAAAAAGCTCGGGACTTTGTAAAAACGCTCGGGACTTTTGTAAAAAAGCTCGGGACTTTTGTAAAAAAGCTCGGGACTTTGTAAAATAGCTCGGGACTTTGTAAAATAGCTTTTTCCGAGCTTTTTCATAAAAGCTCCGAGCTTTTTCATCCGAGCTTTTTCATGAACTGCCCGAGATTTTTCATGAATTGATCTGCCCGAGCTTTTTGCATAAGGCTCCGAGCTTTTTCCGAGTTTTTTCATGAAAGCTCCGAGCTTTTTTATCCGAGCTTTTTCATGAACTGTCCGAGATTTTTCATGAATTGCTCGGCCCGAGCTTTTTCCATAAGGCTCCGAGCTTTTTCATGAACTAAAAAAAAAAGCTCTGGGGGAGCTGCCCCCTGCCCCCCCGCGAGCTCGGCGGGGAGCTCGACCCCCGAATGCGTCTGCATAGGGCCACTCCGTCACCGTTAAAGTGATTGCCTGAGTTTCAACCGGACTTTCTCTCTCTACTTCACAACTTTGTCACTGTAAACTGAATGAAAGAAAGCTGATGTGGAACAACAATTGAGGGTATTTTTGTCCGTTCACCATAATAGGTGCCTTTTAAACATAAGTTATTAAAGCAGTGACATTGTTGAAATACCACCTCCAAAAAGTGCTATTTATTTTTTGACCCCTCATTTATGTATGGTGGATGTAGTATGTGAACCTTGGATTTTATAGCAGGTCGTCTATCTCTAAGCAAATTAAGCAGTTTGCCAATTAAACCAACTGTCTCAGTCACGTCTAAAATGAATAATTGATCATAAAAGTTACATGTCTACAATATATATATTTCTTTTGATCAGCAAAGATTACCATATAATTAAGAGCGCTGAAAAAAGAATGAGAATTACCTGTTACTTGGTAGATAATTAATTGGGATTTATGGATGTTTTTAATTAATTGAAAACAGAGGAATGAATTTTGTTATTTTGAAGTGGTAAGACTTGCCATTGCCAAGCATAATTGTCGGAAAGTCAGAATCGGATTATTTGAAGAGCGCTTCCACTTGAATGGTTACGTAGTAGCTAGGCTTAGAATGATTGACTGAGTATTACCAAAAGTTAGTTATAAGCTTAAGCGTAAATATTGACACTTGTCGTGCATTCTTTAACAGTTGTTCATTGGAATTACTATAAATTAGAGTGCAAGCTAGGGAATTGTTTAAATATCTGTTTAATAGGGTGCATAGAGAGAGGAAAACAATGCAAGCTGTGAAAGAGAAACTGCAGGATATGAGCGCCATGCGCAAGGTGAAGGCGGAGGCAAAAGCTGAAGAGAAGGTACGTATACGTATACGTATTATATATATACGTAGCTAGCTTATTAAAATTTCTTAGTATATTAATTGCATGTACATTGTAAAACATATTAGTTGTTGGATTTATGAATATATATATATATAGGCAGAGAAGGATATGGCAAAAGCGAGAATGAATATAGCTCACGAGGTTAGATTGGCAAGAGAAGCAGAAGCGGAAATGGAGTTACATGTAGCAAAGGCAGCAGAAAAGGCAGATAAGGAGTTGGCAAAGCATATAACTCCTGATCAGACTCATCACCAAAATCTTGATGATACTACTACCAATGCGCCGGGTCTGGGTCTCCCTTGAGCTATATATGCACCTTCACCTTCTATCTATCATTTCATTTCATTATTTCATCATAAATTAATTTGTTTATTCTTGTTTGATCAGCCGATCGTTCTACTTTAATTATTATCTTTGTATTTGCCTATTTTATATGAAGATTTAATTAGCACCATGTAAGAGCCGCAATTACCTAGCTAGCATAATAATTTATGAGCAACTGTTTATGAATTATAATTCAATATCACAACATCATCATATACATGAAAATAATAACAGCAATATTAGATGCCCCAATTTTTTTTTTCTTCCAAATGATATGTCAATATCACATCAGTCATCATATAATGTCATGATTTATAAGATGCTAACACATCACGTACCACATCATTTGAGATAAAATTTGGAAAAAAAAATTGGAATATCTAGCATTACTCGAATGATAATAGTTGTTCCATATGACTCAATGATATCATCAACCGCTTTTATTTTTTATTTTTTATTTTTTATCAAAAACACAAGTAGTGGTTTCCAATATTTTCTTTCCAATTCTATTGGTAATATGGAAGTATTCATATATTATAGGGTTTTTTTTTTATATGGCACTCTTCCAAGGCTATTGGTGGAAAAGTCACCAAGTTAATAAGTCTTATGGAAATAGCACCAATTAATATGTTCTACCAAAATTACCCCTAATAACACCTATTCTTTTATTTTTGTTTCTTTGTTTTTAAATATCTCTCTGTCTCTCTCTCTCTGCTCTCTCTTTTTCCTCTCTCCTCCTTTTTTTTGTCGAAACGACCTCCGTTATTAAAAAATTCTGAAAATAAGTTGTAAGTAGCTAGCAATAAGTTTCGGGTACCTGGCAATAAGTCTCGACAATAATTCTCAAGAATTCTTGCCGAGACTTATTTCCAGATTTTTTTGGTTTTTTTATCTTCTTCTTCATCGACCACCAATAGAGGTCGAGGTCATCCAATGGAGGCCTTTTTCGACCTCCATTGGAGGTTTGTCCGATCTCCATATCAATGAAGGTCTTTGAAAAAAAAACAGAGGAGAGAGAGGAAGAAAGAGAGAGAATTTAAAAAGTAAGAAAGAAAAGTAAAAGAATAAGTAAGGGTATTTTAGTCTCACTACATACTTTGGTGCTAAAAAATATATAATTAATAACTTTGTGATATTCCCACTAAACCAAAGGGATCAAAAAATAAATAGCACTTTTTGGAGGTGGTATTTCAACAATGCCACTGCTTTAATAACTTATGTTTAAAAGACATCTATTATAGTGAACGGACAAAAATACCCCCAATAGTTGTTTCACATCAGATTTCTTTCATTCAGTTTACAGTGACAAAGTTGTGAAGTTGAGAGAGAAAGTCCGGTTGAAACTCAGGCAATCACTCGAACGGTGATGGAGTGGCGCTACGCAGACGCATTCGGGAGTCGAGCTCTTTTTTTTTTCAATTCATGAAAAAGCTCGGAGCATTCATGAAAAAGCTCGAAGCCTTCATGAAAAAGCTAGAAGCCTTCATGAAAAAGCTCGAAGCCATTTTTAAAAAAGCTCGGAGCCATTTAAAAAAAATGCTCGAAAACATTTCTAAAAAAGCTCGGAGCCATTTTTAAAAAAGCTCGGAGCCTTTTTAAAATAGCTCGAAAGAAATTTAAAAAAGCTCGAAGGCCTTTCTTTCGAGCCTTTTTATAAATGGCTCCGAGCGTTTTTTGAAATAATTTCGAGTATTTTTTTTTAAAATGGCTCCGAGCTTTTTTAAAAATGGCTCCGAGCTTTTTTAAAAAAGCTTGGAGCCTTTTTAAAAAAAGCTCGAAAAAAAGGTCTTCGAGCTTTTTTAACTTTCTTTCGAGCTTTTTACTAA
The DNA here is from genome assembly GCA_033220585.1 of Dipteronia sinensis. Classification (NCBI taxonomy): domain Eukaryota; kingdom Viridiplantae; phylum Streptophyta; class Magnoliopsida; order Sapindales; family Sapindaceae; genus Dipteronia; species Dipteronia sinensis. The sequence continues at coordinate 54,351,620 of CM065643.1, forward strand.
AGGCTCCGAGCTTTTTTAAAAAAGCTCGGAGCCTTTAGAAAAAGCTAGGAGATTCAAAATTCCCAGATTCAAATTTCACAAAACGACTTTCATGTTTACAAAAGAAACGGTTAAAGTGTTACAAGACTCATACTCAGAAATGCAGGATAAAAAATAAGTATTTCAGAAATATGTTATCTTGTTGTGCTGAAGGATGTCGAGAAGTTTATTTTCAGACAAGTTTATTGTAGAGAGAGAAACAGACGAGTTCAGTGTTCTAATTATGGTGATAAAAGTACAAAGACAATAGAAAAATGATTATTTAAGGGCAATTTTGGTAGTTTACCATAATATGTGCCTTTTAAACATAACTTATTAAAGCAGTGACGTCGGTGCAACTCATGTCCCAAAAGGTGACATTTCTCACCATTCCCACCTAAACCAAACTCATTTGTTGTTATTTCCCCATATTCCTTCTATATTGTTGTCACCTTTTGAAGAGACATTTGTAAAAGTAGTCAAATTAAGAAATGGATTATTGTTTTTAATCAAAAAAATTTAAGTTATTGTTTTTAACCAGATATAAGTTGTAAAGTCTAAAATTCCCATTTTAAAAAAATCAAATTTGTTTGTAAAAGTAAACCTAATTTTTTTTTTACAAACAAAAACCTAAATCGTTTTATGTTTGTAAACCTAAATTATTATTATTATTTTTGTACAAACATAAACCTAAATTGTTTTTTAACTAAAAAATAATGATAAAAAACCTAAATCGTGTTATCATCGTTTTCAACTATAGTGAGAGAGGAATAGGTGATCGGAGAAGAGGTGGGCAACTGCGCGACGACGACGAGATAAGAGTGATGCCTACCAGATGCCAGCGAAGAAGAATTGGCTGGATTTCCTGGTAAATTTCTCTTCCTCTTCAATGGATTGTTGTTGTTATTAGGGTTAGGGTTAGGGTTGGATTTGGTTCTTGAACAAACCCTTTATTGTTAATGATTGTGGAGGGAACAGAAAATGCATGATCTTGAGACATCGTCTTTTTGAATGAGACGTCTTTTTTGTTGGTCTGGAGTGACGTCTTTTTTGTTTTAAGCCTTTTTTCAATTTTTGTTTTAAGGCTTTGTTTTTCTTTTAGTTGTTTTCCTGGGTTGTATTCGTTTATGCTGGTGTTTGCTTTGCTTGGGTACTCTTGGTTCTCTGTTTTTGTGCTGCTCTGTTTCTCTGTTATGGGTTTTATTGTTTGCTTTTGGGGTGTTGTGCTTCTGTAAGGTGTGCTGGTGTTGCTCTTTGGCATGCCAGTCGTTCTGCTTATTGCCTCAATAAAGTTGTTTGCAGTTCAAAAAAAAATCTTTTATTATTATTATGAACATTCTATAATTATTCTTTTTGTGCATCATGGATTCAGATGGAAGCTATCCCAACATTGACTCCGACTGCAGATGAATTACAACAGGATTATATGGTAGTTTTTAATCTAGAGAATCATATGTGGGACGTTCCTGAAACATCAAAAGATGATGTTACGGTGAGCGAGAGTGATAAAGAGTTATTGTCGGAGAGTGTTACTCGGGAGATGAAATCAAAGGCCAATCATGACTTGAGAAAAAAAAGGTAATGTAAACTTGTTAGTTTTAACAAATTCTAAATTATTTTAACATTATTGAGCATGATAATACATACTAACTTTGTAATGTTCATCGTAGACCTATACTGTTGAAGCTTATGAAACTGCCGCATCTGATATGTGGGTGAAATTATTGGCCCATGTTACAGATCGGATTAAGGCTACTGAGAAACAGATGACTGCAAGTTTTACCTGACAGTTCAATATTTTACGTGAGGAGGTTCAGACACTACGAAATGAACCAGATACTCAGTTGGCTAAGTGGACTTTTGTCTATGATGACCATCATGATTGGGGTAATCTCTTAGATGGAACTTTTCCCAATCATGATTCCACAAAAGCTACCGCAGACACTTACCCGACTCCCAAATCGAAACATATGGAATCCACTACGCATGTATAAATCGGATGCTTATAACAGTCATTTTCAAATACATTTCATTATTAAACTAATTTTTAACTTGTCAGGATGACGTAAACCATAAGGAGGCAGGACTTCGTGGTGGAGCTTTTCTCCAATCCCAAAATGTAGACCTGAGTGTGGAGTCAATAGAGAAAAAACAGTTCTAGCTGACGTCCCAGAAGAGGAAAAGGAATAGAAAGCCTTCAACAAAACTTCGGACACCATATACTTGCCCATGTCCCTTTTATAGTCGTGCAAGCCTTCAAATGAACCACACCTTACTTGATTCCTCAGCAACATGACACGTGAGAACATTATTAATGTTTGTTTGTTTATTTTCAACATTTTATTACTATTTTCACTTATCAATATTGACAACTATTATTTGTAAATGCTGGAGGAGTTGCAGTGTATTCATCATGAAATATATGAAAAATGTTGTTCACGATAAATGTTACCAAATGGATTTCATAGCGGATGATATGAAGGCCATTAGAAGTGAAATTGCTAAATGGTTTTCAAGCTTCGAAGTCATGTCAATGACATTAGATAGATGTTGATATGTAAACAGACGAAATTCAAACCAACTTTTTTGGTAATGTTAACAAAGATAATTTCAAGTTAAAAAAGTATCCGTACAACCTAATTGTCAGTTTTTTCATCACAAAATAATAGTGCAGTTTTTTAATAGTGCAATTTTTTAGGTAATGTTAACAAATAGAATTTCAAGTTAAAAAAACATCCGTACAACCTAATTGTCAGTTTTTTCATCACAAAATAATAGTGCAATTTTTTTGGTAATGTTAATAAACAGAATTTCAAGTTAAAAAAATATTCGTACAACCTAATTGTAAGTTTTTTCATCACAAAATAATAGTGTAGTTTTTTTGTTAATAGTGCAATTTTTTAGGTATTGTTAACAAATAGAATTTCAAGTTAAAAAGTATTCGTACAACCTAATTGTCAGTTTTTTCATCACAAAATAATAGTGCAGTTTTTTGTTAATAGTGTAATTTTTTTTTTGATAATGTTAACAATCAGAATTTCAAGTTATAAAAGCATCCGTACAACCTAATTATCAGTTTTTTCATCACAAAATAATAGTACAATTTTTATTAATAGTGCAGTTTTTAATTGTGCAATTTTTTTGGTAATGTTAACAAATGAAATTTCAAGTTTACAAAGCATCGATACAACCTAATTGTCAATTTTTTCATCACAAAATAATAGTGCAGTTTTTTTAATAATGTTAACGAACATAATTTAAGTTAAAAAAACATCCGTACAACCTAATTGTCAGTTTTTTCATCACAAGATAATAGTGCAGTTTTTTAATAGTGCAATTTTTTTGGTAATGTTAACAAACTGAATTTCAAGTTAAAAAAACATCCGTACAACATAATTGTCAGTTTTTTTATCACAAAATAATAGTGCAGTTTTTTTATTAATAGTGCAGTTTTTTAATAATGTTAACAAACATAATTTAAAGTTAAAAAAACATCTGTACAACCTCATCAAAAAATAATAGTGCAATTTTGTGTACACATTTTCATCATTTTAAACAATAAATAACAATCCAAATTGCAACAAATTACGTTAAAAAAAAGTTTCAATGGTTAACAACCAACATTCAATATCGGAGCTGCAGGGAAAAGATCATGTGATGGACCACCAAAAGTAACCCTTGTAGCACCACCACAAATCTTAGTTCCTCCAAGACCATCCTCAACACTGCCACCCTGCTCAGCTCTGACAAAAGTATCATCTGGACTACTAGGATAATCATGTTCATTCGGTTTCTCGTCCTCAGTATCAGAATCTATAGTGTAACACTCAACATTATCGTACTTGAGAAACGATGGTGGAAGTTTGTGTGCATGTCCATCTCCACCTCCACCTCCATCCACTCTCTTCTCCATATCGATATAAATCTCCTTGATCGGCGAATCATCGTGAAACACAAAATCAATATCATTGTCACATTTCACGTGATATTTTGTCTAACGTGATCGTAACTTAATCACCCTATAAAGAATGATGTTATAAATATTTATGTCAATCCCAATCAATTTGTATGTCTTCTCTACTAACTCATTGTATGACAACTTGTTTTCCACCAACTCCCCAATAAGTTCTCCATCCATGTAATCTAAATTGTCCCATTGACCGTTGTAATTGATTGCTAACCTAAAGCTTTTCATAGTTCCTGAAGAAAATAACAATTGAAAAAAAATTAGTTCATAAAAAAAATTGTAAGCTTTATGTCCCATGCAAGGCATGAAATATCCCATGTATATCATGTTGTGCATGAAATATCTCATGTATATCATGTTTGGCATGAAATATCCTATATATGTCATGTTGGGTATGAAATATCCTCTTATGCAGTATTTCATGCAACACATGAAATATCCTATATATATCATGTTATACGTGAAATATCTCATGTTTGTCATGTTGGACATGAAATATCCTTTGTATGTCATATTGGAAATGCAATATCATATTTATACAGTATTTCATGGAAGGCATGAAATATCCTACGTATATTATGCTGTGCATGAAATATCCTATGTACGTCATGTTTGACATGAAATATCCTATGTATGTCATGTTGGGTATGAAATATCCACTTTATGCAGTATTTCATGCAAAACATGAAATATCTCATATATATCATGTTGTGCGTGAAATATCCCATGCATATCATGTTATGCGTGAAATATCTCATGTATGTCATGTTAGGTATGAAATATCCATTTATACAGTATTTCATGCAATGCATGAAATATCCCATGTATATCATGTTGTGCGTGAAATATCCTATATATATATATATCATGTTATGCGTGAAATATCCCATGTATGTCATGTTAGGTACGAAATATCAATTTATGCAGTATTTCATGCAAGGCATGAAATATCCCATGTATGTCATGTTGGGCATAAAATATCTCATGTATGTCATGTTGGGCATGAAATATCCTATATATGTCATGTTGGGTATGAAATATCCCTAACATGCAGGATTTCATGCAATGCATGAAATATCCCATGTATATCATGTTGGACATGAAATATCTCATATATGTTATGTTGGGCATGTAATATTCCATGTATGTCATGTTGTGCATGAAATATTTCATGTATTTCAAAAATACATGATTGCACAATATTAGGCGATGTGTCACGTTAAATATGAAATAACCAACTTGTATCGCTTTTACCGTGACATACTACATGAAATATAATTTCGAATCGAATTCAAAGTTTCTTCCATTTTCAATAAAAAAAAACTGTAAAATTGAAACAAAATAACAAAGACCTATCAGCAATATAATCTACTAAATGCAATAATCCTATTGAAATTGAAGTTTTACAAACCTTGAAGTTTTGAGGATAGATTCAACCACAAACTCGAAATTTTCAAAAAACTCTTCCCAAATCTTGGTTTGTTTGCGATTTCCCTTTAAAATAACTTTAATTTCTCGACAAAGTTTAGTTGAGAATTAAGATTTGATAAAGATATGAGTGATAAAAATGGGTGATAGAGATGAATGATAGAGAGAGATGAGTAATGGAGAGAAAAAAAAAATTTAAGGGAAAAAGAGGATAAAAGGATAGTTTTGTAATTTATTGACTAAAAACAATAATGTATTATAATGATTGGTTACAAACAATAATAAATTAGAATTTGGTTAGAAATAATAACTCATTTTATGGTTAGGTTATTTTTTGCAATTTTCACCTTTTTGAATCTTCAACATTAAATAACATTTGATAATTTTTTTCCCTTTCGTTTTTCCAACTATGATACAAAAAGATTCAAGACTTTGATATTTTGATCGAAAAAATTGTATACATGGTTTACTCGTTGTTAGTTTAATTTTTCCTTTTTTGTGTGTTGACGAAATTAAAGCTAATTTCAAGTTATAACAGGTCTAATTAATGGCATGGATCTATTATAATTGATCAATGTAACATCCTAATTTCATATATATATATATATATATATATATATATACATAGAGAGAGAGAGAGAAATTGTATGTATATATATATATATATATTTAAAGTTTGGGTTCAAGTAAAAGTAAATAAAAAACAAGAATACAGTTTTTGTACGAATATGAATTAAGGGTCTAGAACCTAGATTTCGTGTGATTCCCGGCGAAATTTTAATTGAAGTCATGATCCTCCGAATTAGAAGGGACTTTGAATAAAACTTGACCGGTATATATATATATATATATATATATATATATATATATATGTTAATGGTTAATTATTCATGCAAGTTTCAAGTAGCTGGCGAACCACCCCAGCAAATGCCACCAATAATTAGAAAATAAGCAAAATCCTAAGCCACATTATTTTGTTTCTTATGCTCCCACGTAACAATGATGCTCCTCTTGAAACGATTATTTAATTAGCTTGAATATGTAGACATGCATATATGATATTGCTCTTTCAACAATTTCCAATCTGGGACTGGTAGTCTTGTTGCTCAAATGGTAGAAACCAAAGACGAGAAGAAAAAAGAAGCTGATGGGGTGATTACCGGCATTTACAAAGTGAACCTGCATTGCCCCCAATGCGCAAGCAAGATCAAAAAGCCTCTGTTGAGAACCCAAGGTACGTACAAATTTAATTATATATATGCTATAGCATTCCTTTTTCTTCAAATTAAAAAATATTTTCATCTTGTTGCTGCCAAATTTATCAAGGGGTTCAAAGTGTAGAAGCTGATATTGAGAAAAGTGAGATTAAGGTCAAGGGGGTGATCGATGTGGTCAAAATTCATAAGTTGATTGAGAAATTGAGTAAGAGAAAGGTTGAGTTGATATCACCCCAAATCAAGATCAACAAGGAAACTGCTGCCACTGAGATCAAGCAACCAGCTGCTAAGGAAACCAAAGAGGTATCATGTATATACGTTTTGCCTCATATAATTAATTAAATATTGAAATATTCTGTAATAAACGTCTTGTATTGTAGCCAATAAGAAATAATTATTGAACTGGAGCATGACATGCATGATGATTCTATATATTCAAAGCCCATACCATCATTAATTAGCCCCATGCTTGATGCTACATATCTTTTGAACTTAATATTTATTTCAGAAACAGTGTATACTTAAAATTGAGTAATACATAAATTAAGTCTTTAACTATATATTTATTTATTTGTCTGATGCAAGTCGATTATAAGCACAACATCAGTGAAGGTTCATTTGCATTGTGAAAAATGTGAGCATGATCTGCGGAAAATATTATTGAAGCACAGAGGTAAACAGATCGAAATGAATTATGACTTAACGTTATTAATTTCAAATATTCGATTGAGCAATTACTATATACTTATATAGTATATATATGGTTCATAAGTAATTTAATTACAAATAAATGGATGCAGGTGTTCACAGTGTTAAAACAGATATGAAAGCTCAGACGGTAACAGTACAAGGAACCATTGAGTCTGATAAGCTGCTATCATACTTTCGAAAGAAGGTGCATAAACATGCAGAGATTATAACTTCAATACCAGATCAGAAAAAGGAGGAAAAAAAAGAAAAAGAAAAAGAAAAAGAAAAGGTGGAAGCACCCATATCTACACCATCAACAAAAATCGTAGAATTTAAGGAGGAGGGAAAGGTAGAGGTTAAAAACAAGGAGATCAATGCTCCATATTTTATACATTATGTTTACGCTCCCCAGTTATTTAGTGACGAAAATCCAAATGCTTGTTCTATTGTGTAGAATTGTCATGCAGATTTATTTTGGCTTTCCCTACTTATAAAAGGGAATTGGTCATTTTTATTTTTATTTTTTGAAAGAAGGGAATTAATTGGTCATTGATATGTCCAAACTAACATAATAATTATAAAGATCGATGCTACGCACTTAATATTATAAAGATCGGTTGCTCTCAAAGTTTAATTAAACCCACAAAGTGTGGACACTTATAAGCCATTAGTGTATGGTGCATGCATGTAAACACAAAACCTCATTTTGCTTTGGTTTAACATGAAATATTCATGATATAACAAGATAAAATGAGAAACGGATGATCAATGGTGAAACATTTTCAAATGATGAGAAACTGGAGAAGATGACTAAAGGAGAAACATATCTAAATTTTCCATTTTTGTTCACTGACATCATAGTATTAGACTATTAGTAGTGAAGAACAAACAAAGTATATAGATCATAGTTTCTAATATCTTTGTTTCAAGTATGTTGTAATGTTCTAGAAAAATAAATACTATGTTTTAAAGGGTAAGACTCACTACGTTTCTGGTTAGATATATTTTTTTTAATAAGTTTTCTCACATATGCAATCGAGATTAGACAAAAGCAAATACAAGAAAGAAATTTGATATTGAAGATGTACATATATATATATATATATATATATATATATTTATATTTGAAGAAATTATGATATAAACCAAAGCAAGAAATTGTAAGAACATATGATTGGGAGCTTGTAATAGAGATGAGCTAGCAATATTGAACAATTTTTTTTTAAATAATGGCAAATTTATAATAAAAAAATTGATTCTCTTTGAAAATAGCATCCACATCATTATATATAAAATCTTAGTAAAATATTTATTTGTCTTTTAAGGAACTCTTAAAAAAAACCGCATTGGATTGCAACCAAAGATTGAGATCTACAAAAATCCAATATCGGCACCAAAGAATGAGTGAATGACCCCCCTTTGATGACTTAGATATAAATTTAACAAGTAAAAAAAAGAGATATAAATTTAACAAGTATGTTTTTAAAGCTATATATATCACACAGCTAGCATGTACGTATGGATAAAACACACAGTGAAAAATAAAAATGGTAGAAAGGTATTAATTGGAACATAAATATACACCACATATAGATGTGTAATCATGTAAATTAATGGCAAGTTGTTAAGAGTGAGGGGGGAATCTATATATACATATGAAAGTAAAACGCAAACCGTACTTACAAATACTATATATGTTTTATTCGAGTTAGAATCATCTCCTAATCTTACTTTTCTTAAACTATCTTATAAGAGTGAATCAAACACTTGATGGTATGAGGAAAAAAACAAAAGAGCATATTTTGAGCATGTAATATTTTAATGTTTTTTTTATTCTAATAAAATTCACAGTTCAAAAAAAAAATTATGTTTATATATATCATTAGATTAGAAAAAGATTAGGAAAAACAAGACTAGGAAATAGAATTATAACTCGTATTATTTATATGAATATTTTAATGATTCTTCATTAAAACGTTTTGAGTTATTGATGAATCATTTAATGTCAAAATGTGCACTCAATCATATTATCAAAGTTAGCTGATCCACCAACATGGGGTGGTTATGAATCTTATGGAACATTATTTCTTTTTGATATATATGACCTAATATATCAGATGATTAAGTAGTAAATGGATAAAATCATAGGTGTACATTGTGTGACAACTGACAATTCACTTGACCTAGTTTTTGCCTTATGTTGAAGATTTTCTTATAATTTATAAGGAAATGAAGTTTTAGTATAGTGTTGTTACTATTATTTTTTTTCTTGGTTGGATATATGTACGACTCCTTGGTATATATTTATAGATATGCTCATATGCTTGATAGGTATAGCTAGATATTCTCCTTGTATCTTTGTCACTGGAAGGTTAATTTGGCATATTGTTTTATAAAAAAGAAAAAAAAAAAGGAGTTGTCTATTTGTTTGATTATAGACTTGGTACCCTTGGATTGTTTTGAAGATTATTTAATATTTTATTAATGAAGTAGTGGGAGGAGTATAAGTTTCAAGACTATTTTGAGAAGCAAAAACTAATGGTTACAGAATTTCCCGTCTTTATTAATGTGTTCCCCTCAATGACCCTCAGATCAGCTGAGTTGTTTATTAAAAGAGGCTTTTTAATTATATTATCAACAAGTTCATACTCTAACTCTTATCATATCCCCTGTTGTTATAATAATTACCTATACATGCATGTATGTTTCAAGCTAAGTTAATTAATTATAAGTGCAAGGGAAGAAGATTTTCTCTCTCTCTATCTATGAGAAGGAATAAAACCTATATATATATATATATTGGAATTAGAAGTTTAACCCTCCAAAAATAAATAAACAAACAAATATTAAATAAATAAAGATAAAATAATTAGCTTGAACATGATTTCAACCCTCAAAAAATTAAGATGAGGAAAACCCTGAATGAAAGGAATTATAATTAATTTAAAGTGACTAATTAGATCCATCCGGGTATAAACAAGAGGTAATCTCTATTAATTATTGATGTGCAAGTTTGGTAAGCTGATCGAGTCCTCAAATCAGGCAAATAACTCAAGAGGAAGGAGATTTGAACATAATATAAAAGGAAAAATACAAGAGAAAATGAAGTAATTAAGGAAAAGCAACTGATGGATTAATTGTACAAATTGAAAACAATCTAGGTCAAATTCAATAAGGAGGCCGTACCGTGGGTGAGTTTCCTTCCCAACCATCAACAGGTAACTGAGTACAATTCAAGAATGGAAGAGCTGAATTTGAGGGATCCAAACATTGATTGTTAACACCAACACCAAAAGCTCCGCTGGATGATTGTGAAACAAGGGCTTGCAGCTCCTGATCTTCATCCAAGGGAAGCCTCTCGTAGGCCACGTTTGTAAATGAAGAGGCAACCACGATGACTGGCCCTGACGCAATCAAAGCACCCACCACGTTCCCTCCCACCACCTGACCTTGACCAGCTGCCAAGTATATGGTCAGACTGGTTGCACCTGGTGGTGCTGGCGGTGGTAGAAACGAACCTGTCAAAGACAGTATCTCGAACCGCCCGTGCAAAGTCACTACGGCTCCTGCTGCGGCCGGTTGTCTGAGGCTGACGTTGGTGACCGTGCCGGTTCCACTCAATATACAGATCCCACGTTGACGCTTCCTCGCATAGCTTGATATGGATTCAAACACATCACAGCCACTGCTTATTTCTAAGATATGTGCTCTCAACGTGTTTGCACTCTCTCGGGTTATGATCACCGGTGGCTTTGGCTTGTTCTTTGAACCTGAGGGTCGACCTCTAGGTCTACGACCCCCCACCACATCACCCTGACCTCCGGATTCTTGCTGAGGACTGCCGTCTTCATCGCCGGATTCCGGTAGCCCCTGGAGCTGAAGGTCCTGCCTCTGTTGCAGCTGATGGAAAAAGCTTGATGCTGAACCCAAGTCTAAACCAGCCATACACTCTCTCTCGAAAAAAAGAAAAAAAAAACTAGTACAGTAACTGATAATCCTTAAAATACTTCAATATTTTATCATATAAGACTTGCCTTAATCAAACCCTAGCTAGAAACGAATATTAAACAAAAGGAATCCAGTTCCAGCTCCAGTGCAGAGAAAGAAAAAGGGATAAGGGAACTGTTGGGCGATGTGAGTGACTAACAAATATAAAAAATAAAAAGTAAAATTAGAACATGGATTTGATTTAATTAACCATACATACATTAAACCTTTTTCGTCTTGTTTTGTCGACGTTTAGTGAATACACCACGTGATCCATCATCCCTCTAAACGCCATTCACCAAACTCAAATTTTATGAAATTATTAATTAATAAACACTCTTTCCGTTGGTGTTCGATCAAGGTCCTCTCCACCCATCAACCATCTTCCTTGTATAATATATTCAGTAGTTCAAGTTATATAACTTAAAATTTTGACTTAAATTATATGAAAACTGTATTAGATTATTTATTTGGACAGAAATTGGTCACATGTCTTTTGTCCAATTTTAAGTTTCTAAAAGTTCTGTAGACCATACAGTATATGTGCTTAAGGTCAAAATTATTGGAAAGATGAGTTCAGATGAGTTTAAGATATTCAATTTAAAAGGTCATTGAAATATAAAGAAGGATATTTTAAGTAAATAATTATGAAATAAAAAGAGTTCGCCGTATTTGAATGAAATTGAGATTAGTCCGATTGCAAACCCCTTACTCACATTAATAGAACGTGGGTTCAAATATTTTTTTCATTTATCTACTGTTTCGTAAAGTTTCGTAAAGTTGCAATACTTTAAAAGAAAAATATTATTGTATTTATATATTTTTATGAGTTTGTAGTCGATGTTTTGAGGAATTTTGTTAATAGGAAGGGAAATGATAAATCTTGCAATCTATGTTTTAATTTATTTATTGACTAAAAATGCAAACCTTGCCTGAATAGTAATACATTGCATATGCAATACATGATCAAAGGAAAAGGAAACAGGTGACGAACAAGAAGAATGGAAGACTGACTGTCGGCTAAATTGATGTTCACACTTTTTACTAATTAGGTTTAGAAGAGATAAAAATGGTTATGAACACAAAAGAAAATTATTATACTTTTTACTAATTAGGTTTAGAAGAGACAAAAATGGTTATGAACACAAAAGAAAATTATTATAATTTTTCTGTTAATAACATTACACTTTGTCAAACAATACAAAAACACAACCATCAACACATCCATATGATATTCATATAGCATACATAACCAAGCCACAGACACAAATCTAAACCAAAGCCCAAAGAGATATCACGTGAGGTCTCTGAAAGTGCAAGTGGAAGAAGAGGGTCATCCATCCCTTTTGTTTCGTTGGGAATTGGTCAAACCTTTTAATTGACCGCAAATTCCGCCGATTGGGCCCTATCAGCTTTCCTCCACGTGCCCCACTACTATGTTTTATTAATTTTAATACTAACAAGGATTCTTCACTGTCTGCCACCCATCATCAATTCATCATCCATATATTTCCCAATTCCCATGCGTCACTCCCACGATCCAAACCTACTGGGACCAAACAGTACAACTCTACACTCTACAATAAAATTTGAATGTTTACTTTTATAAATAGAAAAAGTCGGCTCCCAACACGGGAGAGATCTTCCTGCAATGATTATGATTTTATAGTAATGGGATGACAATATATGTAGGGGTGTATCCATGATTAATTTTTTTTGATAGGATGAACTAAAACAAAACAATATATATATATATATATATATATATATATATATATATATATTGTTATGTTTACATCAAATTTTTTCCACTCCCATGTATTATATACCAATTTATTATAAATAGCATCTTTAAATAATATTCTATCGATTAAAATTTATACGAAATTTAACATTAGTTAAATATATAATTAATAAATTAATTAAATCAGTATATCAATAATATATATTTTTAAAATACATATTTTATAATTGATGTTACGTTTGATTTTTCGTCTGAAAACTGAACAGTACTGAATTATACTGAAGACTGAATAGTGACTGAAAACTGAATATTAGTTATAAGTTGTTTGTTTTTTTAAGTTACAAATATCTTAAAATAAATACTTTTACATCTATACCTTCTCAACTATTATTTGTTATATATTTATATTTTAATATATTAAAAAAACTAAAACAGTAATTTAATAATATAATAAAAAATTAATAAAAAAAATTTCATATAAAATATAACCCTTAGAGTATAAAAATTAAATAAGTTAATTGGAGTTTAGTTTAAGAAATAATAATAGATTAGGGTCGGCCACTAATAATCCATACAATATTTATATTATATATATGGAATAATAATATAATAACAAATTTATAATGAAATCTATATCTGTATCAATTTTTTTTTGAAAGTGACTGCTAAAGTTTTTAAACAGTGAGGAGAAAAAAATATTTATATGGTTAAATGTTGTGAGATGAGAGAAAATTGGAAATAAATAAGATTTATAAGGATAAATTTGGAAGTAATAAATTGATATTTATTTCAGTTGTTTTTCATTAAGTGAAAAGTAAAAAAAAAATCACTTTTTATAAAAAGTGGTTTTAAGAGCTTATTAAGTAGTTTTATAATTTAAAAAATTAAATAAAACAACTTAATAACACACATTATGTATTAAGTGGAAAAATTAAACCGGCCCTACATATGGGAGTGTTAAAAAAGAATTAAAAAAAATTAATGGCATTGAACTATTGAAGTGACATTTAAGAAAAAAAATTAAAAGAGAAATCAGTGATGCTTGAAATATTGAACGGTTTAGAGCACTCTTTTGTGCAACGCACCAAAGCATTGGATTTGATCCGAGAGAGAATAGATATTTGTACTTGAGATCAGAGGTGGTATGAAATATCAACTGTTATTATGATGTATTATTAATATAATTATTTTTTTATATAAAAGGCTGACTATACTCACCCTTAAATATATGTTAGTTATCAAACTTTCGACCTCAATGGATTGACGAAGATTATAAAATATCTGGCCACCAAAGCAGGGGCTGACTTCATATTTTTATTTCTATTCATGTCTCTTCTTCCATCCAATATTACCCTTTATAAACAATTTCCATCCAAATTCTTGTGAGTTATTGTATCGTATTTATATATAAGGAGTTTGATTAGAACAAACTCAACTCAACTCAAGGTTATTAAGGTGACACAGGCTCTCTCTCTCTCTCTCGATCAATATATGTAGGGTTCAAAAATTAAATGGCACTTTTTGGAGGTGGCATTTCAACACTGTCACTACTTTAATAACTTATGTTTAAAAGACACCTATTATGGTGAACAGATAAAATTACCCCCAATAGTTGTTCCACATCAGATTTTTTTTCATTCAGTTTTACAGTGATAAAGTTGTGAAGTAGAGAGAGAAAGTCTCGTTGAAACCCAGACAATCACTCGAACGGTGATGGAGTAGCGTTACGCAGATGCATTCAGGGGTTGAGTTTTTTTTTTCCAATTTAAAACCCAAATACAAAAGTCTCAGACATTTATTTAAAAGGCTCAGACAGTTATCTAAAAAGCTTGGGCAGTTATCTAAAAAGCTCAGACAGCTATCTAAAAGTCTCGGACACTTATTTAAAAGGCTCGGGCAGTTATCTAAAAGGCTCGGGCAGTTATCTAAAAGTCTCTGACACTTATTTAAAAGGCTCGGACAGTTATCTAAAAGGCTCGGACAGTTATCTAAAAAGATCGGACAATTATCTAAAAGTCTCGAACACATATTTAAAAGGCTCATACAGTTATCTAAAAAGTTATGGCAGTTATCTAAAATGCTTGACCGGTTTTCTAAAAAGCTCGGACACTTTATAGAAAGTCTTGGAGATACAAAATTAATAAAAAAAATGATTGTTCAAAAGGCTCGGAAATAACTCACAAAGGCTCGGACACTTTATACAAAGTCTCGGACATTTATTCAAAAGGTTTGGACACTTTATACAAAGTCTCAGACTTTTACTCAAAAGACTCGGATACAACTAACAAAGGCTCAGGCATAAAAAGTTTAAAGTTCATACAAAAGGCTCTAGTAGTTCATGAAAAGCTCGGAGACTCATTAAAAAGGTTTGGAAATTCAAAATTAACAAAACTAATATTCTTAAAAAAAGCTTGGACAACAATTTAAAAGGCTCAAATAGTTTTACAAAAGGCTCGAATAAGTGTTAAAAGTCTTGGAAACTCAGATCTTTATCGTCTCATACACAAATTTTTCATAAATTAAAACCATAACAAAAAAAGCTAGGACAACAATTTAAAAGGTTCGGACAGTTTTAAAAAACTGAGATAGGAAACTGATAAAATGAGTGATCTTATGTAACTATATGAACGTAGAACTCGTTGGAGAAGAAGATGAACTTGGATTTCAGCTTACATAGTTTTTCACTTTAAGATAGTTGGTGAGAGAAGTAGATCTCATACAACTTTAAAGTGTCTTCCAAAAGTTAAAATCAAACAAATAATTAAAAAATGTGTACAGTAAGGACATTTTTGGAAGTCGCTTACTTTGGTGCTTTTTAAACTTAAGTTATTAAATTGGTGCCTCACGTGCAACACCAACTCAAAAAGATGACAATTTCCACCAATTCCACATATATGTGTATATATATAATTATTTTTATTTTAAGTAAATCCAATCAAATTAAACTTATATGAACAAGGGTATATTGATTGGGATGTGTACAATCAGACTATAATGGTTTAAAGTTTAATTACTCATGTTAAATTTTGACGTATACGCTCGGTCGAGGGTTTATATCTATATCTCTATCATGATTCATGTACATATAATCATTTAAAAATAAATAAATAAATAATGTACAAGACTACAAGGGATTGGACATACTTGTTAGGGGAAATTACAGTTTGGGCCTTATGTTTTAAGGAAATATTGTTTTTTTATCTGATTTATGTGTATTAGGGTATTTGGTCTTATCTTTTTGGAAATGCATCAAAAAAGTCCCTCTGACCAAAAAGTTGACGGTCAACCTTAATAGAAGTGTCAAAAAGACGGTTTTACCCCTAAGTAATGCTAAAAGAGTGAAATGCCCCTCTAATAACTACTCTTAAACCTTACGAAAAGATTGAAATTCCCCTCAAACCTTTTGAGACTAAAAGCCACAAGCTCTAACCAACTGAGTTATTACAGCTCATTTTTGGAAGTTTGTTGATTTAAATGTATATATAGTGATATAATTTGTTTAAAATAATTTAAATCTGTTTGTATAATTTAAAATAAAATCATATATATATAATTTGAAATAAACTCATATTTAATAATAATATATCAAAAAGGTTTATGAAAAAGAAAAAGGAAATAAGAAAACAAAAGAAAAAAATATTCAAAAAAGGAATTTTTGTTTTCTTTCTTTTTCTTTTTTGAATTTTTTCCCTTTATAATTTATTGAGTTTGGTTTTCTGGGATTTTTTTTATCAAATCGAAGTAAAATATTTTTTGAAAAGGAAAAAAATTCAAAAGATAGAAAGAAAAAGAAAATAAGAAAACAAAAAGAAACCCAGAAAATCAAAGCCCTTAAAATTTTGTCTGTTTTTTTATTTTTTTTTCCTTTTCAAAAAATATTTTATTTCAATTTGATAAAAAAAAAATCCAGAAAATCAAAGTCCATAAATCGAAAAGGGAAAAAATTAAATCTGTTTTTTTTCCTTTTGTTTTCTTTTTCTTTTTCATAAATATGTTTTGATATATCATTATTAAATATGAGCTGTAATTAATAAATTATATAAACAGATTTAAATTATTTAAACAAATTATATAACTATATATATATTATTTAAATCAACAAACTTTTAACAATAAGTTGTAATAGCTTAGCTGGTTAGAGCTTGTGACTTTTAATCATAAGGTTAGAGCATCCTCAATATGCCAGAAATGGGGATGTCTTTAACTATATATATGGAGGCTGGATCGGAATTTGCTTCACCAGCCTCCCTATCTCACTCCCTAAATATTTTTCCGGCCAAAGGCTCTCCAAATGTAAGGAGTGAAACCTCCCTCGATATTTTTTTTTCACTCCCCAAATAAAATGAGTGGCCAAGATGAGTCCACATCCTTCATTTTCAATAGTCCATATTCAAGTATTCAACAATTTTTTTTATTTAACCCAAATTCTTTTTTATTTTAACCCAAATCCTGTTTTATTTATTAAACATTTATTACACTTTCAACGGAATTATCTTCTAAGTTTAAGCAATTTTTTAAAAAAACCCAAAATGCTGGCAACATCTCTTTCCCAGCGACTCTTTCTATACTGATTTTTTTAATTAATATACAACAGCTCTGTTTCTTAGAGCTCCAACGGCTCTGTTTTGTTTTTTAAACCCAATTTCATTATCTTTTTTTGATGTATAAATACTATTGAGCTATTTAACCCAATTTCATTAATAATATTTCTTTTTTAATTAAAAATAAAAAAAATAATTACCTATTTTTTAGGAGACTTATTGGAGTGTTGATTCCTTAAATAGCTCCATATCTGTAAAAAGTATAACTTGCTCCCTAAATATAAGGAAAATTTAGGAAGCCTTGCTGGGGATACTCTTAGATGTTCAATCATTGATAGAGACGTTTTAATTTTCTATTTAATTGTTAAAAGGTTTGAGGTGCATTTCAGTCTTTTTGCAGAGTTTAAAAATAGTTGTTAGAGGGGTATTTCAGTCTTTTCATATTACTTAGGGGTAAAACCATCTTTTTGACACTTCCATTAACATTGACCGTCAACTTTTTGGTCAGAGGGACTTTTTTGATATATTTT
The DNA here is from genome assembly GCA_033220585.1 of Dipteronia sinensis. NCBI lineage: Eukaryota > Viridiplantae > Streptophyta > Magnoliopsida > Sapindales > Sapindaceae > Dipteronia > Dipteronia sinensis. Next base: position 54,369,742 of record CM065643.1, read on the forward strand.
CAAAAAGATGAGGACCAAATACCCTAATACACATAAATCAGGTAAAAAAAATAATGTTTCCTTAAAATATAGTGACCAAACTGTAATTCCCCATACTTTTTATTTGTTTATGAAAGCAAGTTGGCAATGATATACCTAATACATATAATTAGGATTAAAGTAATAACAACTTTTCTCGACCAACCCGAGGGCAAGGACATCATTGACCAATAAAATGCGAGATAATTTTTATTATCTATTAATTTATGTTCAAATCACAGGCCCCACCACGTTTTCTTTGTATTAGATATTTTAAATGTTGCCAGAGGGTCGACCGTTAGAGATGGTACTTGTATAGCAATGACAATGAGCATGTTCTTGGGTCAACTCAGCTCTCAGGTCCAAATAAATTAACCCAGCCAGGTCTTTCATATTGGGTTGATCAGCCCAGAAATGAATTGCAACGTTGCGAAGTAGAATATTGTTAAATATTCCCATGACCTATTCAAGTTGCATTAACATCATTTTCAAGTGAAGTTGTGTTCGTTGTTTGGTTAATTCTATATATTTATATAAATAGATTACCCAACAATGAAAAGTCCCAATAGGCAATAGAGAACTTATTGGAATATATAATAGCAGGGGAGAGAGCTAAATCCATGGAGAAAAGTAGATAACTATGCCAGATTTGGAACTGAGAGGGCATAGCTATTCACCAACAACCCCTTAACCCGGAAATCTATTACAAATGAATAAATCATCCCAAACGGTAAAGATTATAATTTTATAGACATATTTCAAGGACAAAAAAATAAAATTAGATAATCACTTAACTAGATTGATATATTAATTTCACAAAAAAAAATATAATAATAATAATATCATATGCTACTTGTTAAACTGTTAAGGTATCATTGTATCTTGGCTGCAGGAAGACAGTAGAGGAGAGGCAGGCATGCATGCTACTTGTTAACTTGTTAAAGTATCATTGTATCTTGGCTGCAGGAAGACAGTAGAGGAGAGGCAGGCATGCTGCATGCATGCAATAGCTGTTTTGGCCTCACGCAAGAAACAAAGACCATAGTTTGTGTCACCAAACACATGTTTTCAATCGCCAGCCTTTGGAATTTTCAGCTAAACTGGATATCACATCATCAGCATACCATAATCTGTCTATAGCTAGTGTATGTGGCCTTCTTCCTTGACAGAGTTGTAAATTAATGTTAAAAATAAAAAGGAGGTAGTAAAAGTTAATAATTGCAGAGCTAGGTCTGCAAATGCAAATGCCGATGAGTCCATCACCAATCCCACGGTCCTCATCTTATCCCAACTTGTCGTCGTCATCGTCATCATCAGCCATCCGTGCGTCAAACCGGTCAGTATGTTCATCAGCTCGATCCTCTGCCAAATTCTCGTATTGGAGGCATTGGAGTAACATTAACCTACTAGGCAACCTTATCATCGCAGGAAGAAAGAACAGCGAATCCGATTTAACAGAGGGGAGTCTTGAGGCACATAATAGAAGACTTTGTACTCCTATTGTTACACGAATCAATGTGGGTGAAAAGAACTCTAAATGCAGCCCCTACTATAAAGGACTCACAGACGCATCTCTAGTCATCAATCGTTCAAGATCAAGTCCTGGACGTGAAAGTCATCATGCAACCACCTCTGTGGCCACTTCTACTTCCAGCACTCTTTCCTCTTTTATCATTAAGATGCAAGAATGGAGTTCTTGCATTACCTTTCAATTTAGAGGAGATCACATCAATCACACTGCTTCAGCAACTAATTCCAGCTCTATTGTTCATAATGTTAATAATGGTAAGGAAAACACTGCCGCTGCGGAAATGACTTTGGATAATGAAAAAAAGGCCATTATTGCTTTATTAAATGATCGTACCAAGGAGAAGCCATTGAGGGAGAGTACAATTAGAAGTGTGACGTCAGAATCATCGTCGTCGTCTATTGTTAAAGTTAATGAGAATATTGAAAAGGAGAAAGAAGGGGAGTTTATATGGGCAACCATGTACCAGCCCACTGTTTTAAAAGATTTCATCTGCAACCGAGATAAAGCAATTCAACTGCAGGGTCTGGTAAGATGATCCATCATATATGATTCATGTGCCTTCGATCATTTCTCTCTTATTAATTTATATATGTTATAAAGTTGTTTTATTCTGACATTAAATACAGGTTACTAAAGAGGAAGGATGTGGGAATTTCATATTTGAAGGACCTCCGGGGGTGGGGAAGAGAACAATGATTATGGCTATGCTTCGACAAGCATTCGGACCTGAGGGAGTCCTGCAGGTATATATTTGTCTAGTAAAGCATTTTTCTTATGGTTTTACTAATTCTATTTGTTATTTTATCCAAAACATAATACTATATATCTCTTGGGGAATGACGATATATTGGCCATGTAATGTGGAATTTGCTGTTTTCTTCATATAATAATTATTTCTTATATTGATAGCTAGAGAGAATGATCATAGCCAATATTAATTAACGTGTTTGTTTTGTATTTCACAGACTAGACAAGTGCATAAGGTATTTAACTTGAAGGTACGTAATAATCAAATATATGTATATCGCTCATCGTCGTTGTCTATTTCATTGATTGATTAATATAATAATCAAATTTGTACAGGGGGAAATGATAGGTAATATCAAAGTAAATGTTAAGGAATCCTCCCAACATATAGAAGTGAACGTATCCGATTTGAAAGGGTATGAGAAGCATGTCATCATTGAACTCATGAAGGAAAGTCAAAGCAAGATAGAGTCAAACATTCATGACAGCTGCCGAGGTATATTATATATACACAAATATGCAATACATAAAGCTAGCTAGCTCTGCCTCTGCCTCTGCCTCTGGGAATTGTACGTTTTAAAAGTGTTTTAATTAAAAAATTTGCAGCAATTATCTTATGTGAGGCAGACAAGCTATCTACAGATGCATTACTGTACATAAGATGGATATTAGAAAAATACAAAGGCTTAAATAAGGTATTCTTCTGCTGCTCCGATGTCTCAAAGCTTCAGCCCATTAAGTCCCTTTGCACACTTGTTCAGCTTTTTCCGCCTTCCAAACAAGAGGTACGTCTTACTCTAATTCCCTCCCCATATATATCCCATGCAAGACTTTATTCTAATTAATCATCATATATACTGTATGTTTAATTAGATAGTTCAAGTTGTGGAATTTATAGCAAAACAACAAGGCATAGAATTGCCACACAAATTGGCTGAAAAGATTGCTGACAACTCCAAGAATAATCTTCGTCAAGCCATTCGCTCGTTTGAGGCCTCCTGGCAGATGAGGTGATCGAATAACTCCATTTCATATTTTTTTGTGAACATCAGTCAATTTATTAACAACACCAGAGGATTAACTCCATTTCATCACATCATCATATATAATTTAATTTATTCAGATTAATTTTGTGTTTTTAAATTGGTTAATTTTATTTTCTATTCAATATATATATATATATATATATATGTATATGTTTAATGAGACTACGTACTGCATTATTAATTGACATAATGCAGCTATCCATTTGAAGAAGATCAAGCAATTTTGACTGGCTGGGAAGATGATATTACAAATATTGCAAAGAAAATAATCGAAGAGCAAAGCCCAAAACAGTAAGCTTTTCTTCGGTCACCACACTCCACAATTTATCTAATTGCGAAGAAAATATGTGCAAGGCTTGCGATGCGGTGCATGTGCAATACTCATTTCTATTCAACCCCCATTTATTAATAAAATGTGAATTTAGCAACATTTCAATTAGTTAAAGTTGATCTTTTCCTTACCATTTAGACCGATAATTAAATTAAAATTTTAACAATCTTCTTTCATAGAAAGTACTAAAGATGTCTTCTTCGCAGGCTATATATTATACGAGGGAAGCTTCAAAATCTAATAGAGCATGATGTATCTCTTGACTTTATTTTCAAGGTTCAAACTTTCTGCCCGTATGAGTGGAGTCATTTCACTTCAAGAGTTCAAGTAGTAATAGCTTATTAATAATTTGTACGATTGATTTGCAGTCTCTAGTTGGAGAACTGAAAAAGCATTTGGATGTGGGATTACACCGACAAATAGACTGTCTATATGATGAATACAACGTATGAATTGAAAATGATGGATGTAGCCAATAATTAGTTTTATGATCTTAATTTCATTTTTTCTATATAGATATGAATGAAGTAATTGCAAGATTGCAAATGATGGATGTAGCATGAGATTGATTAGTTGTTGTGTTATATGTTGTATTACAGAGGGATGATGGATGCATGTTTGAGAATGAGAAGCCATTGGTGTTTGCACGCTGTCGACATGAGGAAGTGGGTAAAAGGCAGAATGACCACATGAGAAAGAATGTTCAACATTTCTTGAGGATCGAAGGTAATTAAGTACATAATCATGCCTCGTTAGGGAAACTGAACAAACTTGGATGCATTTACATTTCTAACACCCTATATATTTCCACAGAGTTTATAGCCAAATTCATGAGCTGGTACAAAACAGTGACCAATAACAACAATAGATACGAGCAGGAGCAGGAGCAGGAGCAGGTGCAGGAGGAAACTGCCCATGCAGGCAACTAGCTAGCTTTCTCAATCTTTAATGACTTACCTCTGCTCAACCATATGTATCTTAATATTAATTATCTTACAACAATCTGTTGTTTTTCTATGGCATGCCATGAATTGCTTCCATCATTACCTGTTGATCAAGCATATATAACTCTAGAAGATTTATATATATATATTTCAAGAGGACAATCTAAATATATATCGTGAGTACTGTAACTGTATATCTTATTACAGGCTTCTCCAATTAATTTAAAATTAGCTCTGAAGCTAAATTTATATATATATATATATATATATATATATATATATATATATTGAAATGGAAGTATACCAGGATAATAATAATAATAAAACTTAAGGTATCACGATTCGCTAGTATTTCTTCGGAAAAAAAAACAACTGCTCCCTGACTTTTGACGTTTTGGGCCAGAGTGACCCAGTTCCAATGTTTCGACCTGACCTGATATTAACGTTAATTTTAGCCCAATTCTTAAGATTTTGGCAGAGAGTGAATGGCCCTCCTAAAGCGTCCCAAATTTACTAAGAGTTGCAATATTTGAACCCTTCAAAAACTGTATGTACATCTCAATTTAGTATTTTTTTTAAATCCAATATTACCCTTGAGTAAAATTATTTAAACGACTAAATAGTTTGCAAGTACAAACCAATAATTATTAATTGGTTTTATATTAATCCTTTATAAAAAAGAAAAAGAAAGTTTCCTATTAATTATTTGATAGGATAATAAAAACCTTCCTATTTTATCAAACCCAACTTCTATTTTAAATACTAATTTCAATTTCTTTTAAGGAATACAAATTGATTGAGTTGACAAACAATTTACTGTTATAATTGAATGAAACAAAAATCAATAGAAACAATAAACTTTATTATGAACAATTGTTCTTTTTTTAAAAAAAAACTTTCTTATGAACAATTATTTATTTAAAAAAAAAATTCTTAGGAACAGAAGAATTGAGATACACTGTTGTGTGCTGAAAGTCTCTATTTACATATGACTCTTCTTCTTGGTTGATGTAATTGCTGTTTTCTATTAACGGATTTTAAATTTCAAAAACAAATATTAAAAAATTAAAAAAATTAAAAACTAAAGGAGCTAAAGCAACACATGCACATGTTATGGTTACAGTTAGTAGTTTTTCTATTCAGTGAAATTGGAGAATTTTGAGCTTAAAAAATATTAAAAAATTAAAAAAAAAGTTTTAATATAATGAAAAGAAATTTTTTTCAAACAATTTTTTAGTGACATCCAATGTTTTTACAGGAGTTAGAAATTATTTTTTTAAAAGAAAAATTATTTATTTGAATAAAAAGATATAAAATAATAAATTTAAAATAAATATGATTATATAACAAAATAGTGGGGTGTGCTTACAAACATATAATACAATAAAATTAAAGAAAAGATATTTTTGTCATTAAGTAGGATTTATTTACGGACCATAGATTTTTAAAATATTTTAGGAGCGTACTTACGAAAGGGGTGTACATACGGCTTTTGAGGGGTGCCAATATCGCCATTCATTTACCAATTGAGCTTAAATATGACCCAAGTTTAATTTTTTGCACCAGGCAGCGTCAATTTTTCAGCCCAAATTGAAGTTTGATGTTGAGGTTTTGGGAATTTTTTGACAGCAAAAGTGGCCCACTTATAATTAACTTATAATTTTTTAACAAACAAAGAAATAAAAAGTTAGGCAGTAATAAACATTTTAGGAAATGTTTAATTTTATTGACTTGAGTAAATTGATTACTTATTGCTAAATAGATATCATATAAGTTATAATCCCTATAATCTCTTAAATCACAATTAAATTAAATTTATTGTAATTTTCAGTATTCATGTGACATTACTAAGCTAAAGCAAATGAGACTACCACCATCACGATGAGGAAAATGAACCAGCAATAACCTCTCAGCAAAAGTGCAAAACTCTCCAGTGGTTTATATAATTGAAATCAACAGAAAAATATTTTCATAAATATAGCTATAAAACCAAAGCAAATCATAAGCTATAGCCTATAAAATATGTCATGCATTAACTGTACACAAAAATTCGGCAACAAATTATACAAAACTGCTAAATGCCCTCTCACATTTTATTGAACTGCTAATCTCTGAAGATGATCCAGAAAGACCTCAAAGCTAACATCATCAGTAAATATGATGTCCCCACCTGGAATTCGAGCATCAGAGTTATATGTTGCAGAAGGATTCAGCTTTGCCAGAAGAAAACGTGCCTGCAGGAAGATAACATGTTAATGGACACTGGTTCCTATTTTTGAAAATCACAAGAGCATTATTGCATTAACATAGCTAATATGCATATGCGTTTACATATAAGTATTCTGTATTATTTCATTCTTCTCATCCACTTCCTCTGTTGACCATGGTCTTGGATTTGAATTTTGGCAAAATTGAGAAAAGGAAAAAGAAAAGGGAGAAGGTGTCATATTTTTTACTTCATTAAGAAGCCATATTGATAACCATGCATCAGCAATCACTTTACTACAATAACCAAGCAAACTGTGGCATGGAAGCCCATTTAGATTGCCAGTGTATTTTAGGAATAATGTATATATATGTTCGCATGATGCATGCGAATGTGTAGATCTAAGAGGAGATGTTGACAAGTGAATATCACGGGCCATACTTCTGAGAGTCCAGGTGGCTTTATAAGTGCAAATCAACCTTTATCTGTTTTAACACTTTATGCATGGAAACAACTAGGAGAGTCACTAACCTGTGAACCATGCTGATCACAAATGACTAGACGAGGAACTGGAAACCTTTCCTTCATTATCGCGTCAGCATCATCACGAGGAGCTTGCAGCAACTGCGCAAATGCCTGCATGTATAAAATATAATTTGACAAAAAAAAGATCTGGTTAATGTTTGGACAAAAACTTGTCAGATTACAGACATTAATTAGCTGTCAATTGGAAAAGAAAAACGAACTTGCATTAGAGTTTGTGTAAAACAAATGGTTTGTGATCCTAACCCTATACCAACCTAATTTGTTCTGCTTTTTATTGGGATTGGTTCTTAGTTGTATATCCTTATTTTAAATTCTACAAATTCCTATTTTGTAGCTGCTGGGTTAGCTCTATATATTTATTCAAGATAAAATTCCACATCCAATAAAATTACCTGATGCTCTGGTTGATTATGGTATCCAGCTTTTCGCCACTGAGCAATGGTTGCACCGTGGAAAATTACGACAGTGAAATATGAGTCTAAAAGCAGGATTCTGTCTGCTGCAATGGCAGCCACATCAAGTAGAGCTGGTTCAGGACCTGAATGAAATGAGTAAGAGATCAATGAAGGTTGAATCATCACAACTGAATTGGTAACATTTTCTCGGTTCAGGATCATTCTAAAGTACGCTGTCTCATCTGGGCTGTTATTAAAGACCTATAGCAAAATAAATCACCAGAAATAGAAACACAATGAGATTAAGTGAATGAATACCAAAGGGAAAAAATTGCTATGCAAATGTGATTAACTGAGGGAAGTAGTAAGTACCTGAACAAACTGAGAACGCCGTAAATGAAAAATAAACTGAGGAAATATTGAAAAACGTGGGGATAAGCTGAAAGAAGATGGACTATCCTTCTGGTAATCTCCAAAACGGGAGCATATATGTATCAGTGCCTTATCCAGCCATCTTATAGGATCAAACTCGGCCTACATGACAATTGCATCATGCACTAAATGGCTCGATTAGTCTCACAAGTGAAAAAACAGACACATATAACACAAATTACCAACAGATTTAGACCATATAGGACATCATGCCATTCTTGTTTAAACGTAAAAAATATCTGACAAGAGAAGAATTCCATTTTTAGCAGCTTTATACATGAATATGACAAAGTGTCATTTTGATGTGTCAGGAGAGCAGAAAATACATATACATTATACATACATACATATATTTATATATATGTATATATATTAGAATCAAGGTTTTCTCTATATTTGTACATTGTAAAATCTTGATAAAAATTTTCTGTGAGTTCAGGGTCAGACTAATAAAATCTACTTTAAAGAGCCTGCATCCGGTTCCACCAAAAGAATTCAGTTTAAAAATATTCAGGCCACACACACAAATATAATAATTAAAAAAACATGGAAAACTATATATATATATATATATATAATACTTCTCCAATCAGGACGGTCCTGACTTTATAATTTCAGGACGTCCAACCACAACCACACATTCATAGTGGGCCCACAGCCCCACATTAACAAATACCCACACCCAATATGAATGTGTAGTTGTGGACTGTGGTTGGACGTCCTTAACTTATAATTTCAGGACATTCTTACCAGAGAACCACCCATATATATATATATATATATAGAGAGAGAGAGAGAGAGATATTTCGTCAATTTTTTTTTAGAATCAAAATACAATTTTTTTTTTTCTTCTCTAAAAAAAATACAATTTTTCTAATAGTAAGAGGTTGTTTGTTTTTTTTTGTTTTAAGTATTAAAAGACCTTATTTCAATCAAGTAGAGTAATACAGCTTAATATTTAAGATACTCCAATTTGTTTGTTTTTTATTTAAGGTTATCCCACTTAAATATTAAGTGGATTTGGTTTTACTATTCTACCCCCATTTTAACAAATCATTTAACTTTTAGGATACTTTATTTTTTAGTATGTTTTTATTTTTTAACAAATATATATTATATAAAAAAGTATTTCTTTCCATATACAATTATTTATTAATTTAAATATTTTATTTAAAATAAAAATAAAAATAAAAAATCCCAAATTTCCTAAACAACTCAAACCCTAATCCTAACTAACCTAACGGAGGCCGGCCAACCTCCTCCTTGCCTCCGACGGGAGGAGACTGGTCAGCCTCCTCTCGATGGAAGGGAGGCCGTGACCTCCATTAAAACGAATGGGACAAAGGAGAAACAACAAGTACAATTCCAAGTTTGGCCAAAGCTGGAATTTGATAACACATCGATTTTCCACCTACAGTTGGCATCAGACAAAAGCAATCTCTACCTGATAAAATTTAATGAAGAAATTGTTCAATCAATTGACGAGTGATACCTGTTAGAACGGCTTGAATGGCGTCAAGTTGTTTGTCTTTGAAGTTAGGGTAGTTGAAATGCCATCTCAAGAGCATCACCAGAGTTTCTGTCGGAGGCAAGGAGGTGGCCGGCCGGCCTCCGGTGAAATCCCGGGAGGCGCCGTCGCCTCCTCCTCCTCCTCCCAAGTCAATTTAGGGTTAGGTTAGTTAGGGTTAGGGTTTTTTTATTTTTTAAGGGTTAGGGTTAGGGTTTTTTAATTTTTTAAGGGTTAGGATTTGAGTTGTTTAGGAAATTGAGGGCTTTTTCTTGTTTAGGAGTATTTTTGGTAATAGAGTAATTACATGAAGTTAATTTTGGAAGCAACTACCAATGTATTAATTAAGACTTATTAAATAAGTGAAAAGTCAAATTTTTTAACTTTTTATATAAGACATATATATCTTAAATTAAGATTTAATTTATAAAAACAAACAAATCTATTTATTGTAATATAAGTTATAAGAGGTAATAAGTCTTATGTTGAAAAAACAAACAACCGCTAAGTTACCAAGTCACAGTCAGAAAGAGAGCATATTTAATGCCAATGATTTAGTCAATTTTTTAGAGAATCAAAATACAATTTTTTCTAATGGTATGTCATGCACAGACATAGAGAAAGCACATTTAATGCTGATGGTTTTGCCTTTATTTTCCCACAAACGAAAAAATTACATGCACTATTTTCAATGGTAAGTCACAGTTTTGATGATTACCTCAATTTCCATTTTGAAGGAAACTAACCGTGCCATGACTACTGCAGCTGCTTCTTGGTCAAATCCAGAAATCAAGTCCTGCAGCATTCAAAATAGATACACAAAGATATTGAAAATGCAATAAAATCTTGACAAATGAAAGTTAGAAAGCCATCCATAAGTAGTATGAATTCATGTTAAATAATAATAAAGCAATAGAGGTAAAAATAAAAATGACATCAATAGGAGAGAGTGCAACTGTGAAAGAAGAGTTTTGGCCTGTGAATCTGTGATATGCCAGCTTCTTCTGTCCCATTTTTATTAGAGGTTGGGTGTTGCATTTATAAGAAAGCTGTATCAGGATACAAATGAAAGTTCTTCTACACCAAACTTAATTATTTAAGAGCACATACAGTGTACTGGAACATAGTTAATATGGTGCACTCATCATATATGATGTTCAGCAGTATCAAAAGATAAGATAACTGATAGAATTTGCAGTTCAAAATCACACCCATATTCACCACTCTCATGTAATACTAACATTCTCATCTTATATGAATTGTAATGATCCATTTCCGTGTCTTTTCTCTTTAATTTCTTCCCTTTTCCTGAGACTATTATATAGTACTTCGTATCTACAATTAGATACAGGATCAATACTTTTTTTAACACATTTGAAGCCATGCCCCTAGTTTGAGTAGGTTAAAATAACTCAAGCCAAATGTGGTGAAATGATTCCTAGTTTAATCAGTCTATCTTCAGCACAAACAATCAATAATTTCAATTCATGACAAGCAAACAGGAAACAGAATGTAACAATATATCACATACAAGAGGACATCAGAGCTTACCTGTATGCTACCTGGTCCAGCAACCCATCTTCTTGAAAGGGTTGTAACGCGAAGTCTCATTTGACCACTGTTATGTTGGTAACTGTAGCAAAATAATGTCATGTCATATAGGTTCATCTTTACCAGGCACAGCAGAAAGACAAGTAATTACTCAGGAAGGCATAACTTGGAGTTCGTACTAGGTCAAAAATTGGAAGTAGAATTGATTGCTAGTGGATTGTATAGTGGCATCTGGAATGTCTTTCTTTACAATTTCAAATATTAAACATAAAGTTGTAGCTTTGTCAAGGCCGCACATCTTCCAAGCACTAGTGTTCCCCTGACCCACAACAGTATCAGAGCACAAAGGACCTTTCTGCAGAGAAATATGCTGAGCATCAGACATTTTCATACAGCCAGAACCGGAGAGAAACCACATGAACCAGTTGGATTATACCTTTTCAAGAGATGCACAGGGGCCAATAATGCCCTGAACTTTGATATCCTTTGAGCAGTTTATCTCAAATATACCACTGCATATCAATCGAAAGATAGAGAGAATAAGACAGAATACACATTCAATAATCCGAGTCAGGTAGGTATGCAACATAAAGCAATTAAATTTCCACAAAAGAGGATTATCTTCAAACTGATTAGGGTTAACATCATAACAGATCAACATAAAGTAAAGTGCATGCAGAACATCACTCCACTATCCCCTAAAAAATGATGGTTATGATATTAGATTACTGGACTGGTGAAGAATTAAAGTTGGACTTAGATATGGCATATAGTACACACTAGCAACTGTAGCAGCTAGTAGTATAAGATGAAGTTGATGAAGCCTTACTTTGAACAGAGTCCGAGATCATAGTCTTCTGAGTGGAAAACACGTCTAAGGGAGTCCTTAAATACTGAATGGCCAAAGCTTTCTGCAAGCACAACAAGCCCTCCAGTTTTCTCAACCGCGACTTTAAGTTCAGCAACGCCGACCTAGATGGGAAAATAGCGATGCAACAGAAACATTTACTAATTTCAAAAACAAAATAGTTACAGTATAATGGTGTTCCAATATTGATATTGCTAATTATTACCTGGTCGAGGGCACAAGCAAAAAGATCGAGAACATGCCCTTGATGTACAAGCTGCTTAGAGAGTGTGTCATAAAATTTGACAGCTTTATGATAATGGGGAGCAGAATCTTTATCAAGGTCCTTGTGGGAACGAATTGGCTCGGATAGGTTCTTGGACACAATCTATTAAATCAAAGATAAATGAGGAAGGAACTCAACCACTCATACTGCTAAAGATGATATCAAATATAAAGAAGAAAAGGAAGCAGAGCGAACCACTGTTATTGCTAAAGATGATATGAAAAAGGAAGCAGAGTGCTTACAGCAGCAGGGCCATCGGTAGATGGACCACCGACAAAAGCCATGATTCTTGCTCCAGAACCAGGAACGCAAGCTCCTAACAGATTGGCAGCTATACTCAAGGCAGTGCCGGTGCATCTGGTGGCGCGCTGATCGGGTGAAATGGGCCAAGGATCTTTTTGAAGCTCCTCGAGGACAGAATTGAGAGCAAATTCACAGTCGGAGGCAGGCAAGAGGAAGCGTGCAATGGTGTCGGAAGAGAGGCCGTCTCTGGCACCGGCAATGACACCGGCAGTGGGCTTGGGCTTATTGAGAAAGAAGTTCAATTGATCAAGAAGCTGGTCCTTGGAGACGTCCTTGGAACCCTTGAAAACGTAGGTCTTGGGGATCTGAGCGAATCCTAATTCGTGAACGTGGACTAGGGTTCCAAAGGTGACGAGACCAACGAGAGAATTGTCAGGTAAGAGATCGATTGCCTGGGAAAGAGCAGACTTGAGATAAGACATCTCTTCTTCGATGATGCAAGTATCGACAACGAACATAAAAACGGGTGGGAGAGGGAGAGAGGACTTGTCACCAGGGGACTCGTACTCGATAGTAGTGTACTGAGGGAAGAGCTCCGCAGGTAGATTGTCATCGGAGATGGAGGCGTAGTGAGGAGGGAAGTGATTGCGTTGGAAACAGAAAGGGCAGATCCAGATCTTGGCAGCAAAATCAACTATGGAGAAGGGATTGAGAATGGAGCGACAGGTACGGCAACGAAGGGGTGCGTATGGAAGGACTGGTAAGTTAGGGTAATGTTTGATGGGAGTGTAGATGGCCGATATTGGTACCACGCAGTTGCTTCCTTCTTGCTTCGTTCCCGGCACCACGTTCCAAGCCATCCGAACCCCGTCTTGGGCCTCCAGGTCCATGAATTCCGCCATTACCTCACCTTTCCTTTCCTCTGATTGGGAATGAAGAATTTCTTTTTATTTTATTTTTTTAATTTCTTTTTATTTATACTTTGATGATACCGGAATCCGGATACCCTTGGCTTCCCTAGTATATTTATTTTTATTTATTTTCTAAATAAAAACCGACCCGAAATTATATATCCAAGTACAACGATACAAAAATAAAAATAAAATAAAATACTATTGGGATTGGCCTGTATTGTAAATTTGTAACCATATCTCATCTTTCGGTCTTATTTATTTATGCATAAAGCGCTCTTCAATAGAATGGTGAGTATTCCTACGACTACGACTGCCTCTGACATCCTTCATCGATCCAAATCAGTAGCAGAGCTCAAACAAATTCATGGCTTTCTCATCAAAACAGGGCTTCCCCAAACTCAACTCTTTGATTTTTCCTGCAATGAGAGCATCAGATACACCCACTTGCTCATCAAACATTTAGAAAATCCAGACACTCAACTGTACAATAACATAATCCAATGCCTTTCCAGTTCCAATTCTTTAGAAACAATTGTATTATATCGAGAGATGCTGGTAAAAGGCCTTGTTCCCGACAATTACACCATCCCCTATGTTCTCAAGGCTTGTGCCCGTTCTCAGGCTCTCAAGGTTGGCCAGCAGATTCACGCCTATTCCTTGAAGACAGCTCTGCTCTCCAATGTGTATGTCTTCAACACTCTGATGAGGCTATATGCTGTTTGCGGCCTCATCAAAGCTGTTCACAAGTTGTTCCACTTCCACCAAGGCCCTCAACGGGATCTGGTCTCCTGGACCACCCTTATCCAAGCTTGTGTCAAGATGGGCTATCCCAGGGATGCCATTCTCGCCTTCTTTGATATGTGCCAAGCCAATCTTATACCCGACGGAATGACGTTAGTTATTTTGCTCTCCGCCTGCTCCAAATTGGGAGATTTAACATTGGGTACAAAGATTCATAGATATATTTATGATAATAATCTTTATCTCAATTCAGATGTTTATGTCCACAACACATTGATCGACATGTACTTGAAATGTGGCAGTACACACTTAGCTTCTAAGGTGTTTGATGATATGCCTGTTAAAAATGTTGTATCTTGGAATTCCATGATAGCGGGGCTAACTCAGCAAGGTAAGTATAAGGAAGCATTAGACGTGTTCCAGAGCATGCAATGTGTAGGTCTTAAGCCTGATGACATTACTTTAGTTTCTGTTCTGACTGCTTGTGCCAATCTTGGGCTGCTCCAGTTGGGCAATTGGGTTCATGCATATATAGATAAGAATCATATCAGAGCAGATGCGTTTATTGGAAACGCGCTAGTTGATATGTATGCCAAATGTGGAAGCATAGATCTGGCCTTCATAGTGTTTCAAGGCATGAAATGCAAAGATGTCTATTCATATACTGCTATGATTGTAGGGTTAGCAATGCACGGGGAAGCTGAGAAAGCTTTGGATATCTTCTCTGATATGTCTAGAATGGGAATAGAGCCAGATGAAGTAACATTTGTTGGTGTCCTCTCTGCATGTAGTCATGGGGGACTTGTAGATGAAGGCCGTAAGAATTTTGAAGACATGTCAAGGATTTATGACCTGAAACCTCAAACTGAGCACTATGGTTGTATGGTTGACCTCTTTGGTCGTGCAGGACTAATAAGTGAGGCAGTTGAGCTCATAAAAAATATGCCAATCGTGCCTGATGCCTTTGTTTGGGGGGCATTGCTTGGAGCTTGTAAAATTCATTCAAAGGTCGAGCTTGGAGAAATTGTAATGGAGGAACTGGTGAGGATAGAACCTGAGAGAGATGGTGCATATATTCTCATGTCAAACATTTATTCCTCTGCAGATAGATGGAAGGATGCATTGCAGTTGAGAAAGACGATGAAAAAAAGAAACATGAAGAAGACTCCTGGTTGTAGTTCAATTGAAGTCGATGGTGAAATTCATGAATTCAGGAAGGGAGAAGACTCTCATCCGAAGAGTGTGGAGATATTCAAGCTGCTGAAAGGAATGACCAGTCACTTGAAGAACTATGGGTACCTGCATGGCGGCACACAGCAGTGCATTTTGTTTCAATAGACAGAAGATGGAGTGAGGTTCAGATTTTTCCTAGTTTTTTCTCAACTCCCTCAGTTTGACATCAGGATTTGAAGACTTTCTGCACTTTCTGAGAGCCAAGAGGATTATAATCAATCGTTACTTCCATCAATTCAACCAAAGGTCTTATTAATGTCAATAATTGTGTATATTGTGCCAAAACTTATCATGTTATTAATTAACTATGGAGTATGGATTTCTCACTGTAAAATTGCAAGTTGAAGTAAATCGGTTGAAGGAGGGCCAAAATTAGATAATTAGATAATTCAATTTGTTACTTTTTAGTATTGATTTTTGATTCTCATTGCCATACCATTATTCAATAATGAATTTTGGGATCCGTCTAAAATATAAAGTTTGGAGCTGGATTCAACATGTAATGAACTATTTCCCCCTTTTTTGGGCCAGTGTGAAGCAGTTGGTAGAGTTGCAGACATTATACAGATTCCAGCATTTCTATGTTGTCAGGTTACGTTTACATCTTCTTTATTTGAATGGAAAACTTCCATGATCAGAATCTCCATGTATTAACTCTTAATTATATGTTCTGTCATAATAAGTCATGTCATTGCTCAATAATAATAAAAAAAAAGTCATCTCATTGCTGACATCTTAATAACAGACAGATCTTCTAGTTGCATTTCAAAGAGAAATGCAAGTTTCAGTGAGTGTCCCTCTTTGTAAAATGTGAATTCATCCAATATCTTTTTTCAAGAACTTCTTAAAATACTTTTTTACACCTATAAATAAATTTTGAGGCAATTACAATTTTCTTATCGAATATGATTTTTTATAGTGGTTGTTAAGGGAAATTTGAATGAAAACTAATAAATCGTATATTTCATTGTAAAATGCGATTTAACCAATTTCATTTTCACAGAACTTCTTATAATACGTTTATATCTGGGTATAAATTTTGTGGCAATTAAAATTTTCTTGCCAAATATGATTTGTTATAGTGGTTTGTGAGCGAAAACTAAAAATTTGTATATTTCATTATAAAATGTGATTTCAATCAATTTATTTTTCATAGAACTTCGTAAGTTACTTTTTTATATTTATGTATAAATTTTGAGGTAATTAAAACTTTCTTGTCTAAACGAAAAACTAAAAAATCGTATATTTCTTATAGAAATTCTTTAAATACTTTTTTTTTAAAACCAATGTGTAAATTTTACGGCTTTCAAATTATTATTTTCCCGAATATGAATTTTTATTATGGTTAATAAGGAAGATTTAAATGAAAACTAAAAAATCGTGTATTTCTTGATAAAATGCGATTTCAACCAATTTAATTTTCATAGGACTTCTTAAAATACTTTTTAGACCTATGTATAAATTTTGAGACAATTACAATTTTCTTGCCAGATATGATTTTTTATAGTGGTTAACAACGGAAATTTGAGCAGAAACTACAAAATCGTGTATTTCTTTGTAAAATGCGATTTCAACCAATTTCATTTTAATAGAATTTCTTAAAATACGTTTTTTATACCTATATATAAATTTTGAGGCAATTACAATTTTCTTGCCAAATATGACTTTTTATAGTGGTTAGCAAGGAAATTTGAACGAAAACTAAAAAATCGTGTATTTCTTTGTAAAATACGAATTTATCCAATTTCTTCCCAAATATGATGGTGCACACCGGGTTTCCAATAAGTCTGAAGTGCATCCTATCAAAATCAGACAAAGAAAAAGAATGGAGAAGGGAACATACACAACATCATTTATAATGAAGACTCAGGCTGATAAATTGTCACACCTTATCGTGTCTGTATATTCAGAACTCAACGTCAATGAAGTAATTTGGTAGTTCACCAAATCAACAAGTTTCAAGTGGGTACAAATTCTGTCTCCTAAGATTAATAAGCCATTGAACATACCGTTATCTAGTTTCCTGTAAAAAAATTGATAAGAAATGAATTAAGAATTATATAACGTTGTAACTTCTAACAGTCTCTTCGTGGCCCGATTACAAATTAATATGAAGTTGAGGAGGATATTCAACAAAACATTTTCGGGGTTCTTTCAAATTTTTAATGTACGGCAGTTAAAAGACTTACAAAGTGGTGAGTGATGCTAAAATCGAGAACCATATTGGAGCCTCCGTGGATCCAACGAATTATCTCTAGAATGGCTGTAACAAAAAAACCATAGATCAGAGTTCTTCACTATTGTAAAAGAAAAAATTTTGTTAAATGAAAGACAAAAAATTATTTAGTCCCTAGTTTAGACTCGCACATAATTGACTTAATGTTCACTGTATAATGAATATGCCTCAATAAAACCTTTCCTAGTAACAACCCAATGGAAAAAAGAAACTAACGAAGGAAAAATCCTTTGCTAGTAAAAACCCGGTGGGAAAAAAAAACTAACATAGGAAAAAGAGTCCATTATTCATCTACATATCAAATTAACCTTTGGAGATATTAAGGGTAAAAAATTGCTTTGTTAAAACCTTACTAGGAAAACAGAAATGACCTACACAATTTTTTTATTACATGTTCTCTAAAATGTATTAATCAACCTTCAAAATGACTTAAAATGGAAAAAAAGGAAAATACTTAGCTTTTCGCTACGACGACGGCAAATCGATACTTTAATCCTCTTGAATATGGATGAATTTACATGAAGCTTAACTTGTCACTGCGAACAAATACAAGTAATTTAGAAACAAATTCATGAATATGATGAAACCTGCATAAATAAAATAGGAGATTACATTTTGCAAAGATTTTGTTAAATGAAAGACAAAAAATTGTTTAGTCCCTAGTTTAGACTCGCACATTATTGACTTAATGTTCATTGTACAATGAATATGCCTCATGAAAACCTTTGCTAGTAAAAACCCAACGGGAAAAAAAAATAATGAAGGAAAAAACCTTTGCTAGTAAAAACCCGGTGGGAAAAAAAAAACTAACAAAGGAAAAAGAGTTCATTATTCATCTATATATCAAATTAACCTTTAGAGATATTTGGGGTATAAAATTGCCACGTTAAAACCTTACTAGGAAAATAGAAATGAGATATACATTTTGTTTTTATTATATGTTCTGTAAAACGTATTAATCAACCTTCAATATGACTTAAAAAGTTAAAAATGAAAATACTTAGCTTTTCGCTACAACGGCAAATCGAAACTTTAATCCTCTTGAATATGGATGAATTTACATGAAGCTAAACTTGTCACTGCGAGCAAATACAAGCAATTTAGCAACAAATTCATTAAAATGATGAAACCTGCATAAATAAAATAGAAGATTACATTATGCAAACATGCAATTTGAATTAAATTTCTTCCTACTAAAGCATAATTGATAGATAGAATAGTGCATCTAACAAAATCTTGTAAATAAATGAATTAAGGATGTCGATTAATCGATACAAAATAAAATATAAAAACTTAAAAATTACCTGAAAGCCCTAAGCGCAAGATTTCTATAGATAGTATTAGCGAGACCTTTGACGATGCACACCGGGTTTCCAATAAGTCTGAAGTGCATCCTAACAATATCATAGAAAGAAAAAGAATGGAGAAGGGAACATACACAACATCAGTATAATGAATATTCAGGCTGATAAATTGTCTCACCTTAATGTGTTTGTATATTCAGAACTCAATGTCAATGAAGTAATTTGGTAGTTCACCAAATCAACAAGTTTCAATTGGGTACAGATTCTGTCTCCTAAGCGTAATAAGCCATTGAACATACCGTTACCAAGTTTCCAGTAAAAAAAAATTCAAAAGAAATGTATTTAGAATTATATACCATTGTAACTTCTAACGGTCTTCTTAGTGGTTACAAATTAAAATGAAGCTAGGGAGGAGATTCAACAAAACATTTTGAGTTCTTTGAAATTTATAATGTATGAGAGAAAAAAGACTTACAAAGTGGTGAGTGATGCTAAAGTCAAGAACAATATTGGAGCCACCGTGGATGCAACTAGTTTTTGCTAAGATCGCTGTAACGAAAAAAATCATAGATCAGTGTGCTGCACTACTTTAAAAGAAAAGATTTTGTTAAATGAAAGACAAAAGATTGTTTAGTCCCTAGTTTAGACTCGCACATAATTGAGGTATCTCATTTGACTTAATGTTCAAAGTATAAAAAATATGCCTCATTAAAACCTTTGTTAGTAAAAACCCAATGGGAAAAAAAACTAACGAAGGAATAAACCTTTGCTTGTAAAAACCCGGTGGGAAAAAACAAACTAACAGCGGAAAAAGAGTACATTATAACCTTTGAAGATATTTAGGATATAAAATTGCCTCGTTAAAATCTTACTAGGGAAACAGAAATGCCGTAGACAAGTTGCTTTTATTACATGTTCTCTAAAATGTATTAATCAACTTTCATTATGACATAAAAAGGAAAAGTTAAACTACTTAGCTTCCCTACAAAGACAGAAAATCGATACTTTAATCCTCTTGAATATGTATGAATTTACATGTAGCTTAACTTGTCATTACGAGCAAATACAAGTATTTTAGCAACAAATTCATGAAACCAGCATAAATAAAATATGAGATTACATTCCGCAAACATGCAATTTGAATTAAATTTTGTCCTTCTAAAGCATAATTGAATAGAATCGTGCATCCAACAAAATCATGTAAATAAATGAAATAAGGGCGTTGACTAATCTGTACAAAATAAAATCAAAAAACATAAAAATTGCCTGAACGCCCTAAGAGCATGATTTCTACGGTTAGTATTAGCGAGAGCTTTGACGGTGCACACCAGGTTTCCCATAAGTCTGAAGTGCATCCTAACAATATCTGACAAAGTAAAAGAACGGAGAAGGGAACATACACAACATCATTTACAATGAAGATTCAGGCTGATAAATTGTCTCACCTTATTGTGTTTGTATATTCAGAACTCAATGTCAATGAAGTAATTTGGTAGTTCACCAAATCAACAAGTTTCAATTGGGTACAGATTCAGTCTCCTAAAATTTATAAGCCATTGAACACACCGTTACCTAGTTTTTTGTAAAAAAAAATTCAAAGGAAATAAATGAAGAATTACATACCATTGTAACTTCTAACGGTCTTCTTTGCGGTTACAAATTAATATGAAGCTAAGGAGGAGATCCAACAAAACATTTTCAGAGTTCTTTCAAATTTTTAATGTATGGCAAATAAAAAACTTACAAAGTGGTGAGTGATGCTATAGTCGAGAACCATATTGTAGCCTCCGTGGATCCAACCAATTGTTGCTAAGATTGCTATAATGAAAAAATCATAGATCAGAGTTCTTCACTATCGTAAAAGAAAAGACTTTGTTAAATGAAAGACAAAAAATTGTTTAGTCCCTAGTTTAGACTTGCACATAATTGACATAATGTTTACTGTATAATGAATATGCCTCATTAAAACCTTTGCTAGTAAAAACCCAACGGGAAAAAAAATAACTAACAAAGGAAAAAGAGTCAATTATTTATCTACTTATCAAATTAACTTTTAGAGATATTTTGGGTATAAAATTGCCTCGTTAAAACCTTACTAGGGGAACGGAAATGACGTAGACAAGTTGTTTTTATTACATGTTCTCTAAAACGTATTAATCAACCTTCTATATGACTTATAAAGGAAAAAATGAACATACTTAGCTTTGCTACAACGACAGCAAATCAATACTTAAAACCTCTTGAATATGGATGAATTTACATGAAGCTTAACTTGTCACTACGAACAAATACAAGTAATTTAACAACAAATTCAAGAATATGATGAAACCTGCATAAATAAAATAGGAGATTACATTCTGCAAACATGCAATTTGAATTATATTTCTTCCTTCTAAAACATAATTGATCGACAGAATAGTGCATCCAACAAAATCTTGTAAATAAATGAATTAAGGACGTCGATTAATGGTACAAAACAAAATCAAAAAACTGACAAATTACTTGAAAGCCCTAAGAGTACGATTTCTACGGTTAGTATTCGCAAGAGCTTTGATGGTACACACCGTGTTTCCAATAAATCGGAAGTGCATCCCAACAATATCAGACAAAGAAAAAGAATAGAGAAGGTAACATACACAACATCATGTATAATGAAGATTCAGGCTAATCAAAATCATAGATTAGAGTTCTTCACTACCGTAAAAGAAAAGATTTCGTTAAATGAAGAGAAAAAATTGTTTAGTCCCTACTTTAGACTCGCACATAATTGAGGTTACTCATTTGACTAATGCCGTATTAAAACCTTTGCTAGTAAAAACCATTGGAAAAAAAAAACTAACATTAAGAAAAAACCTTTGCAAGTAAAACTCAGTGGGAAAAAAAATTAATAAGGAAAAAGAGTACATTATATCTAAATATCAAATTAACTTTTGGAGATACTTGGGGTAAAAAACTGCCTTGTTACAAAACTTTACTAGGAAAAACCTTTGGGATAATAACCTAGTGAAGGAAAATGAGTATGGTACATAATATTTTCTCCAAAATCAAAATCTATCTATCGGACTCCCCTACACGAATTAATGTCACCACCAACATGACGAATTCAAAAACCAAAATTAACATAACTATACGGCTATAAGATATGAGATGATAGCAGAGTGTTTAACTTAAAATTCTGCGTAACTAATTATTTAATGCAATAATGAAAGAAATGATGTAGACAAGTGGTTTTAATTACATGTTCTCTAAAACGTATTAATCGTCCTTCTCTTTGATAAATGTTGTATGCCTTATGGCCTCACAATCCCCATGGTTAACAAAGAAATCAAAACACAACTGAGGTAACTCATTTCACTTAATGTTCACTGTATAATGACTATGCCTCATTAAAACCTTTGCTAGTAAAAATCCATTGGTAAAAAAATTCTCACATAGGAAAAAACTTTTGCTACTAAAAACCCAATGGGAAAAAAATTAACAGAGGAAAAAGAGTACATTATTCATCTACATATCAAATTAACCTCTGAAGATATTTGGGGTATAAAATTGCCTTGTTAAAACCTTACTGGAAAACAGAAATGATGTATATTACTTGTTCTCTAAAACGTATTAATCAACCTTCAATATGACTTAAAAAGAAAAAAAGAAAATACTTAGCTTCGCTACAAAGATGGCAAATCAATACTTTAATCCTCTTGAATATGGATGCATTTACATGAAGCTCAACTTATCACTGCGAACAAATACAAGTAATTTAACAACAAATTCATGAATATGACGAAACCATCATAAATAAATAGGAGATTACTTTCTGCAAACATGCAATTTGAATTAAATTTCTTCCTTCTAAAGCATAATTGATCGACATAATCGTGCATCCAACAAAATCTTGTAAATAAATGATTTAAGGACGTTGATTAATCGGTACAAAATAAATCAAAAAACTTAAAAATTACCCGAAACCCTGAAAAAACTGTATAATGAATAATGAATGTCTCATTAAAACCTTTGAAAAAACCTTTGCTAGTAAAAACCCAATGGAACAAAAAAAAAACTAACAGAAGAAAAAAAGTATATTATTTATCTACATATCAAATTAACCTTTGGAGATATTTGGGATATAAAATTGCCTCGTTAAAATTTTACGAAGAAAAACACTATGGGATAAAAATCTAGTGAAGGAAAAAAGGACATTACATAATATTTTCTCCAAAATTAAAACCTGTCTCTCGGTCTCTCCTACATGAATGTTCAATGTATAATGAATATGTCTAATTTAAACCTTTGCTAGTAAAAACCCAATGGGAAAAAAAAACCTAACAAAGGAAAAGAGTACATTATTCATCTACATATCAAATTAACCTTTGGAGATATTTGGGGTATAAAACTGCGTTGTTATAAAACTTTACTAGAAAAAACCATTTGGGATAGTAACCTAGTGAAGGAAAAAAAGTATGGTACATAATATTTTCTCCAAAATCAAAATCTATCTATTGGTCTCCCCTACATGAATTAATGTCACCACCAACATGACAAATTCAAAAACCAAAATTTGTGAGAATATAATCAATTAGATTGTATAGTTGACTGATTGATTACTTAATTAGTGTAATTGATTGCTTGATTAGTGTAGTTGACAATTAGCTTGATTGTAGGAGATCATTGTATTGATTATAGGAGAATCATTTCTTTGATTCTCACTCATGTATTTCCCTATAAATTGTCTCCATATGGAGAAGAATAGATAACAAACTCTTAATTTGTTTATGGTATCAGAGCTTTAAAAAAAAAATAGGTTTCCTCTCTGTTACTGTTTTCAAAAAAAAAAAATTCTTCTTTTTACTGCTACAGTACTCATCTACAGTATTTGTTATAGTACTCGTCTACATTATTTTTGCTACAGTACTTGCCCGTTTTACTGTTCTGACTGCCGGATTTACTGTTCCGTTGCCAACTCCGGATTTACTATTTCGACCGCTAGATTTACTGTTCCGCTGCCAAACTCTTCAGGTATTTTCTGATCTTTTGCTTCCGCTACTACTTTGTCCGGCTCAGGTACATTACATTATGCTTTCAGTACTTCTACAATTTCTAGTAATAATACTTGGATAATTGATTCTGATGCAACAGGACAGGTCACATGACTTTTGATTCTCGAAAATTTAGTCATCATAGTTCAACCGAAACATGTAGTGTGTCATATGCTGATGGTACACCCACCCCGGTTAATGGGGCTGGATCTGTACCATTAACGCCATCTTTACATTTGTCATCCGTTTTACATGTGCCTACCTTATCTAATAACTTACTCTCTATCAGTCAGATCACTAAATCTCTTAACTGCATTGTCACCTTTTGGCCTACTCATTGTGTTTCAGGACATTCACACCAAGGAGACGATTGGAACTGGTAGGGAAAGAGGGGGGTTGTATTACTTTACAACAGATAGTACTCTGGGCTCTTCACGCTCATCTAACCAACCCCATAGAGTAGTACAAGTTAACTCTGATAAGGAAAGTAATATCTATCTCTGGCATAGACGCTTAGGGCATTGTTCATTTGGGTATCTTAAGTTTTCATTTCTATCCTCGTTTACTGGTCAAAATAATTTTCAATGTGAAACATGTGTTTTGTCAAAACATCATCGTAATGTTTTTCCTTCTAGTAATAATAATAATAGGAGCTCTATGCCATTTTCTCTTATCCATTCTGATGTATGGGGTCCCTCTAATGTTGTGTCTGTATCTGGTATGCGTTGGTTTGTTACATTTATTGATGACTGCACGCGTATAACTTGGATTTTCCTTTTAAAAAATAAAAGTGATGTATGTGATGTTTTTCAAAAATTTTATCACATGATCTACACAGTTTCATAAGAAAATTCAAGTTTTACGCTCTGATAATGGTGGTGAATATCTCAATCATAATTTCAAAACCTTTTGTTTACGAAACGGTATTCTCCACCAAACATCTTGTGCATATACTCCACAACAAAATGGCACAGCCAAACGTAAAAATCGTCATCTCTTAGAGGTTGCACGATCTTTACTACTCGAAATGCATATGCCTAAATCTTTTTGGGGTGATGCTGTATTATCTGCTACATATCTTATTAATCGCATGCCGTCCAGTGTGTTGTCTTTTCAAACTCCACTACAATCTTTGTCTCATTACTGTGATGTTAACTCTGCCTTACATATTCTTCCTCGAGTCTTTGGATATGTAGTATATGTACATATTCATACTCCTCATCGAGGAAAGTTAGACTCGCGTGCGCTTAAGTGTGTCTTTATAGGGTATTCTAGCTCACAAAAGGGGTACAAGTGTTACCATCCTCCGTCTCGTAAGGTGTTTGTTTCGCAGGATGTTACGTTTTGGGAAAATGAGGCATACTTTGCCTCGGAGACTCCTCTTCAGGGGGGGAACTCGAACCATGAAGAGAAGTCTTCTACGGTAGACAATGGTATATCTATTAGTTTGCCCATTAACTTGCCCGAGTCTCCTACAGACACTATTAGTTTGCCCGTAAGTCTATGTTCTGAAGAAGAAAGTCAATCTTCTGAAGAAGAAAGTCAATCTTCTGAAGAAAAAAGTGAGATTCCTAAAAGGACAGAACCAACTTTGAAAGTGTATGAAAGGATAAATAAAGGGAAAGAGAAACATGAGGGGTTAGTTCCCATATATGTGGCACAATCCCTTACTTCCCATTCTCTAACACTAGTTCATCAATCAGACTCTGAGGTGGAAAATGCTCCTGAGGTAATTCCTGAACTCTCTACTTTATCTAATGACTTGTCTAATGAAAATCACATAGATCCATACTTCAGTTTACCCACTCGACGGTATCCCAGTCGAGAACATAGACCATCTATACGTTTTGGTTTCTCCTCTAAGCATCATCCAGTAGATAGTAAGGCTCTCTACTCTATTACTGATTACACCTCAACTCACTGATTGTCTGAATCCTTTAAGGCATTTGCACATCAATTATCCTCTGTGTCTATTTCTAGTAAATTGCAGGATGCACTGACAGACCAGAAATGGGTACAAGCCATGAAAGAAGAGATGAAGGAGTTACAAAAAAACTGTACGTGGGAAATAGTGGATCTACCTAAGGAAAAGAAGGTCGTTGGGTGTCAATGGGTATATACCATTAAGCACAGAGCAGATGGTTCAATTGAAAGGTACAAGGCTAGGCTGGTCGCCAAAGGGTATACTCAGACTTACGGGGTTGACTACCAGGAGACGTTTGCTCCAGTAGCCAAGTTAAACACCGTTAGGATACTTCTATCACTAGCAGCGAACTTGGATTGGCCATTAAAACAATTCGATGTGAAGAATGCTTTCCTACATGGGGAACTTAGTGAAGAAGTCTATATGGAACTCCCTCCCGGTTTCGAGTCTCAAACTGGCAAAGTATGTAAACTGAAAAAGGCTCTTTACGGACTGAAATAATCACCTAGAGCCTAATTTGGGCGATTCAGTACATCTATGAGGAGATTCGGATACCATCAGAGTAACTCGGATCACACCTTATTCTTCAAACGTAAGGGTGACAAGATCATTATACTGATCGTCTATGTTGACGATATGATTGTTACAGGAAACGATGATCTTGAGATGACTAATCTCCAAAGTCACTTGGCTACAGAGTTCGAAATGAAAGACTTCGGGGTATTAAGGTACTTCTTGGGAATTGAGGTAGCCCGATCAAAACAAGAGATTTTCCTCAGTCAGAGAACGTATGTTCTTGATCTACTTATAGAAACTGAGATGCTTGCTAGCAAACCAGCAGATAGTCCTATGGATCAAAACCACAAGTTATGTGAATGTCCAGATCACCCTGATCAAACCCCAACAAACAAAGAAAGATATCAGACGCTTGTTGGTAAGCTTATATACTTATCGCATACTCGTCCTGATATTGCATATGCAGTGTGGTAAGCCAATTTATGCACGCTCCCACGGAGAATCACATGGATGCAGTCCTTCGGATTTTAAGGTACCTAAAAGGATCTCCTGGCAGAGGATTAATGTTTTCTAAAAATGGACACCTAGATATCAAGGGATACAAGGATGCTGATTGGGCTGGGAATGCCAGTGATCGGAGATCTACTTCTGGTTACTTCACCTTTGTAGGAGGTAACCTAGTCACTTGGAGGAGTAAGAAACAAACTGTGGTATCACGATCTAGTGCTGAGGCAGAATTCCGAGGGATTACCCAAGGAATTACTCAATTGTTGTGGTTGAAGAACTTGTTGGGCGATTTGGGATTTCACCCAAAGGGTAGCATAAAGCTATATTGTGATAATAAAGCTTCGATTTAGATTGCCAATAATCCTGTCCAACATGATCGTACCAAACATGTGGAGATTGATCGATTCTTCATCAAAGAGAAGATAGAAGAAAAGATAATTGAGCTTTCATGACTCAATTAACAAGTTAGGCATGAGTGACATCTATGCACCAACTTGCGGGGGGGGGGGGGGGGGGGGGGGGGGGTTAGAATATAATCAATTAGATTATATAGTTGACTGATTGATTACTTAATTAGTGTAATTGATTACTTGATTAGTGTAGTTGACAATTAGCTTGATTGTAGAAGATCATTGTATTGATTATAGGAGAATCATTTCCTTGATTCTCACTCATGTATTTCCTTATAAATTGTCTCTATATGGAGAAGAATAGATAACAAACTCTTAATTTGTTCAAAATTAACATAACTATAAGGCTATAAGATATGAGATGAAAGCAGAGTGTTTAACTTAAAATTCTGCGTAACTAATTATTTAATGCAATAATGAAAGAAATGTATGTAGACAAGTGGTTTTAATTACATGTTCTCTAAAACGTATTAATCAACCTTCTCATTGATAAATGTTGTATGCCTTATGGCCTCACAATCCCCATTGTTAACAAAGAAATCAAAACACAGTAACATTCGCTCCCTTAATAAACCTCAATGACTTAAAATGGACAAAAGAAAAATACTTAGCTTCGCTACGAAGACTGCAAATCGATACTTTAAGCTTTTGAATTTGGAAGAATTTACATGAATCTCAACTTGTTGACTGCGAAAGAGAGTAGCAAAAGACCAATACAAGTAGATTATATAGTTGACTGATTGATTACTTAATTAGTGTAATTGATTACTTGATTAGTGTAGTTGACAATTAGCTTGATTGTAAGAGATCATTGTATTGATTATAGAAGAATCATTTCCTTGATTCTCACTCATGTATTTCCTTATAAATTGCCTCTATATGGAGAAGAATAGATAACAAACTCTTAATTTGTTCAAAATTAACATAACTATAAGGCTATAAGATATGAGATGAAAGCAGAGTGTTTAACTTAAAATTCTGCATAACTAATTATTTAATGCAATAATGAAAGAAATGTATGTAGACAAGTGGTTTTAATTACATGTTCCCTAAAACGTATTAATCAACCTTCTCATTGATAAATGTTGTATGCCTTATGGCCTCACAATCCCCATTGTTAACAAAGAAATCAAAACACAGTAACATTCGCTCCCTTAATAAACCTCAATGACTTAAAATGGAAAAAAGAAAAATACTTAGCTTCGCTACGAAGACTGCAAATCGATACTTTAAGCTTTTGAATTTGGAAGAATTTACATGAATCTCAACTTGTTGACTGCGAAAGAGAGTAGCAACAGACCAATACAAGTAATTTAGCAACAGATTCATGAATATGATGACACCAGCAACAGATAAAATGTAGATTAAATTATATCTAAATCAAAGTTTCATATACCATTCTTCATCTTGAAAACACAAACAAATACAAAATATTAGAACACTTTCGTCAATGAAAAGAACGGTATACAAACCGACTTTTAGCATAAATACAAAATGCAGTAGGTAAAGTGGATTATTAACACCTCAGTTAAACAAATTTATCATGCAAATTCAAGAATTGGTTTGAGTGGGGAATTATCCAAAAGCATAACAGAAAATAAATCCCAATAAATACCTGGATGAGCCTGATTGAGTAGGGCGTACCGGTGATTCTTTCTGCATTCAAACAAGTAACAATGCAATTAGAGGGTGGAAGAGAACTTGTGGAGTGAACAGAGATGAAAAAAATTATAACAAAGTACAGAGTTTCTGCAACATTATTAAATTAACAGCGGCCAATATAGGCTTGGGGGAAGTAGGCTCATAACAATCTCACAACATTCAGTTACCTACTCCGGGTTTTTGTTTAGAAAAAGCAAACAATCTCCAAAGAGAATGAGTTTTTTAATAACAAATTGCACGATTTTACGGGTTAATATTCTAAAGAGATACATAATTAATATTCTAAAGAGAGACATAGATAGTGCTACAAGATGGAATCAACTCATATCGAATTATCGATTGTTTATCACTTGTTTCACAACCCAACAAGGCAATGCAATAATTAACAAACACTGGTTAGATATTTCCGATTAACACCCAAGTCAAACACTTAGCAAATTACAAGGAGTAAACACATGACAAAAGGCGTATCACCATGAATTCGTATATTAACCCAAAAAAAAAAAAAGTTACCGAAAAGATTAAAAGAAAAAGACCATCAAAAGAACAAAACCCTAAAAAAGACATCACAGTTTACTGAGAAAACACACCAAAAACCTCAAGTTGAAGCCAATAAACCACAAACCCACCTTGGAAAAAGCTCGCAAGCTAATTCAACAGCAATTAAACAAGCAAGTAGACAGAATTCAACAAATCACTCATAATGATGCTACTTAAAAACCCACAAAAAAAGGTCCGGCGATACACCGTGAACACTCGTCAAACCAGAACACAAATCTTTACAAAGATTAATAACATTTCGATTCAGCGGATAAAAACCTTTAAAGCCACTAATTACCTTTCTTTTTTTCAAATTCTTATCTATATCACAAATAAAAGAAAAGAAAAGAAAATCGGAAATTTCGCGAAAATTTGAAAATTCAAAAACCGAAAATCTACCTTTACATGCTTTGAACGACCCGCGTCAAAATCCGAAACTGGCCGGGAGAAATTACAGAAACAAAGAAAACCCAAACAATTCATCTAAAGAAAAAATTTAAGTAAAAAAGAAAAGAAAAATATAGATCAAGAATTAAAAAATATATATGAATTGAAGAGGAAGCAATTACGGCTATGTACTTACTTCACAGGGCTTCTGGAGTTTTGGAGCGGAGACGAGCGGGAGTGTTGCTCTGAACAACGGCTATGTTTCGTGCAGCTCAAGAGTTCTTTTTATTTTAGTTTACAGCTTCAATTTTATAAGTGAGTAACAGCTGGTTTATTAGGGCTAACTGCATAAATTACCCCTGAAGTTTAGCAACATTACATGAATATGTTGCACAAAAGAGAAATCACGTGGGCCTGAAACGACCCAAACTTTAGCATTAATCAACCCGATTAAGGTTATGTTTGGGATTGCCTTACTTAAAAAATAATCCGCTTATAGCTTCACTTTAGAAATAACCACCTTAAAAAAAAGTTGCTTTGCTTTTGAAAATGTAGAAAATGTTTGGTAAACTAAATTTTAAAATTGCTTTGCTTTTGAAAATGTAGAAAATGAAATGATAAAAATATACATCATTTTAGTAATGTGTTTGTACTAACATCACTAAGCAATTTTAAAATGGTTTTTGGGCTTTTTTTTTAAAATGATAGTTGTAATGAAAATGGACTCTTTGCATACCATAGGCCCAAACAAAACCTGACCCGTGACCTCGACCCGGTTTCCTTGAACCTGACCGGCCGCCGCCCACGCCTAACGCTGCTGTTCAACCTCGCACAGACCCGCCGCTCATCCGGTGCCGCCGCTCATGCCGTGCCGTCGCTCGTCCCATCTCTGTCAACCGTCATCAACCTCTGTTTTGTCGACCGATTCCTCCATTCTAGTGAGGGTCGTTTTGGGAGCTGCTTCATGCGGCCTTCGACGTCGCCGGAGGAGGTCCTCGTCCGGCACTGGAGGAGGCGAGATGCCTCTTCTATTTCTAGATTTCCAGCGGTGGCCACCACAGCACTGGAGTAGGCGACCGATAAATTTTTTTATTTTTTCACATTTTTTATTATTTAGTTTTATTATATTATTATTAAATATATGGGCAATATTGTCTTTTAATTAAATAGTGAGGGCATTGTAGACATTGCATAAACAATAAGCTAGTTTCTGTTTAAAAAAGCAACCCCCAACCAGCTTCTCAAAAGCTGATTATTGGAGGAGCAAATTAGAAAATAAGCTACTTTTAAGGAGTTTACCAAACACCAATTTATTCAAAACTTGAGAAATAAGTGATTATTTCTCAAGCAAAAGCAATCTCAAACATAGCCTAAGTTTGTGTCATATCACATTGGGCCAGGGCGGCCAAGCCCAAATTGTAAAAAAAAAAAACAAATGGCCCAGACTATAGACACCCAAAATGGTGCGTGTTCATGCACACAGTAAAAATTGCAAAGATGGATGGATGGTTATGGTGGAGGAGGCTTCTTCTTCTTCACCAATCAAATTGCTTTTCTAGCTTACCGATTCATATTTTTCTCATTATTTTTGTACAATTGTTAAACATTGTAGTAAATCTCATCTATTAAATCAAATACACCTAATCAAACGGCTAAAATCGATTGAGAGAAGACTTGTAAGTTCCAATACAGTACTGTTATCTCAAATACCATAGCTTTCCTTAGATTTTCACTTCTTCTTCTTCTTTATCAAAATCCATTGGCCTTGATCGGCTTCTTCTTCTTCTTCATTTAATAGTTTCATTTATGGAACCTAAGTGGGGAGATTAGCCTGCATTGTTGAAACTCAAGTCCTTAGAATATCTAGACTTTAGTCTCAAAACATTTATTGACATCCCAATTCTTGAATTCTTGGGATCATTAGAAAACCTGTACTATCTGAACCTATCAACATTTGGGTTCAGTGGTGCCGTTCCTTCAAATTTGGGAATTCTCTCTAGACTTCAGCATCTTGATCTTTCTACTGGGTTTTCTAGTTTAAATTCTGATAGTCTGGAAAGGGTGACTGGTCTTGTTTCTCTAAAGCATCTTTCAATGAATAATGTTGAACTTTCCCTGGTAGGATCTAACTGGATTGGTGTCCTAAACATTAATTTAACTGAGTTGCATCTCTCAAGATGTTTTCTTACTGGCTCAATTCCATATATTAAACCTGTTAATTCAACTTTATTTACTGTTCTTAATCTTAGCTCCAATCACTTAGAATTCAGAGTTACCTGACTGGCTTGTTAATGCTAGTACCCGTGTTCATGTAGATTTAAGTGATTCTAATTTGTACGGAAAAATTCCAATCACTTCATGTCTGCTTGGAACCATGAAGGAGGATGTTATAAGTCTGGACATGGGTGAAACAGGGACAGGTTTTTCTGTATGGGCCGCTCTTGAGCAACATCTTCTGCCAATCACAGTTGAAAAGGAGAGCAACCTGAAGCGTCTCTTGATGGAGATCAAGAAAGGATCTTGTTCAATCGACGAATACCTTAAGTAGTTTAAGAACATCTGTGACAATCTTGCTGCAATACAGAAACCTGTATCCGACATAGACAAAGTCCTGCAGTTTGCAAGTGGTCTTGAAAGTCAATATATGGATTTTTGAACCGCAATGCTCAGCAAACCACCACTGCCATCTTTTAAACAGTTTCTTCTTGCTCTTCAAGGACATGAACAAACCTTGCTGTCTAACTGAGAAGATAAGAAGAGAAGTATAGAACACGCTCAAGCCTTCTTTAGTCAACGAGGAGGCCATGGACGTGGTGGAAGAGGCGGTGGCAGATTTAACTCCCGTGGTCGGGGATTCACACCAGCTGGTCGCTATAATGGAGGATAAAATGCAGCTGCTCAACCCAATAATAATCGAAATCGGCCCAACAATAATTCAGATCGCCCACAAAAGCAAGGAGGAAACACCCAGGATCAACCTCAGCAAAGTCAAAACAACAACGGTAACAAGCCATCTTGTCAAATTTGTGGTAAAACTAATCACATTGCCGTTGATTGCTGATATAGGTTTGATTACTCATACCAATCAGAAGATTTTCCTCAAGCCCTTGCTGCCCTTACTGTGAATGATGACAATGATCCATCCTTTCATGTGGACTCTGGTGCTACTGCACATATGACGAATAACGCAGATATATTGTCTTCCTTACAAAGTTACAATGGAAATGATATGATGTATGTTGGTAATGGAAATGGTTTGCCTATTTCACATATTGGTGATACGTCTGTTTCTACTAAAGATGGAAAGTTTAAACTTAATAACGTTCTTGTGGTACTGGAATTGAAAAAAGAATCTACTTTCTGTTGGAAAATTTACAACTGATTACTCATGTATTTTTGAGTTCACCTCGTCTGATTTTGTTGTTAAGGATCAAACCAAGAGGGTAATCGCGAGGGGCAACTATATGCTCTTGATGGAGTTTTTCATGAAGTTTTGAGTGCAATAAGGAGTGGCGACACTTCTTCGTCCATTTGGCATCAACGACTTGGACTTCCTAATTCAAGACTTTTGTCTATGTTGAAGGAGAAAAATGTTATTGATATTTCAAATTGGACTAAAACTAATATTTGTATTAGTTGCCAGGAAGGAAAAAGTTGTAGGCTTCATTTTAATATAAATAATAAAGCTTCAAAATTTCCTCTTGAGAAAGTACATTGTGATCTTTGGGGTCCAGCTCATGTTGCCTCAAAACAAAATTTTCGGTACTATGCAATCTTCATTGATGATTTTAGTAGATTCACCTAGTTGTATCCATTAAGAAGAAAATCTGATTTCTTTGACCAATTTATT